>BSBK01000543.1:802500-1080000 GCA_027943335.1 Chamaecyparis obtusa
GTATTTTGAGTCAATAAACTTGGTTTTTTATGTGGATTGTAACTTGTGTAGGAGCACCTATGAAGACACCTATGGTCACGATGGATCCAATCAGAGATAGAAGGACAAAAGGATCCTTAATGGTTAATTGAGATCTTTTGAATCCTATAATGGAAATTTGTAACAATAAATTTAATTTAAAAGTTTATTGTCCTTGAAGTCTTCATAAGGAATTACAACCAAAATCATGTATGGGTGGCCAATAGTGCCAACAAGGGATCTAAGTATACATTTTCTCAAAAAAAAGCAATGAAAACACGTAATTTTTTATTATTTACTTATGTCATTTGCATGGTTTGAATTATTACATGTTTGATTGTTGTTTCTAATGCTTTAAGGATATTATTTTTTATCATTTCAAACAATATTTGATGCTTTGAAAGTTCATTTGAATCAGATGGATACATACATGATAGATGTAAACAATTCATTGTGCTGTGAGGGTCAATTGAAAGTAGCACCACAATGTATCTTTCAAACCGCCCATCCTAGCATTGAACCGTCTGCTCCATCGGCTCTAGTTGGCTAGGTAAGCACTAGTGACAATGTTGTTACACTCACAGAGTCACTGGAACACTCACAACCATGCTCGACCCAAGTGACCCCAAGGTGCACTAGGCACGATTAGGTAGTGATCTTCTAATGCTCATATCTCAGACCTCGTAAGAGGTATCAAAAACTTTTTAGGAGCTAAGGGATCATGATTTTGAGGTCTATAATAACCTCTCATGGTTTTGGGTGATTTGACTTCATTTTTATTTGGGAAGGTGATCTCGGTTGATGCCAAAACTTGCAGTGAGGGTCAGTTGAAAGTAGCACCACATTGTATCTTTCAAATCATCCATCCTAGCATCAAACCATCAGGGTCCATCAGCTTAGGTTGGCTAGTTAAATGCTAGTGAAAACCATGCTCTGCCCATGGAGTGACTGGAACTCTCGCAACCACACTCAACCCAAGTAACCACAAGGTGCACTAAGCATGATTAGGTGGAGATCTTCTGATGCTCGTATCTTAGACCTTGTGAGAGGTATCAACAAACCATTAGGGGCTATGAGATCTTGATTCTGAGGTCTATAATAACCTCTCTCTATTTTGGGTGATTCAACTTCATTTGCATTTGGCAAGGCAATCTCAGTTGATGCCAAAACTTGTAGCTAGGGTCAGTTGAAAGTAGCTCTACAATGTATCTTTCAAACCATCTATCTTGGCATCGAATTGTCTACTCCATTAGCTTTGGTTGGCTGGGTAAATGCCAGTGACAACCCCGTTCCACCCACGGAGTCACTAGAATGCTCGCAACCACGCTTGACCCAAGTGACCCCAAGGTGTACTAAGCACGATTAGGAAACAATCTTATGATGCTCATATCTCAGACCTAGTGAGAGGTATCAACAAAATTTCAGGTGCTACATGATCATGATTCTGAGGTCTATAATAAACTATCTTGGTTTTGGGTGATTCGACTACATTTGCATTTGGAAAGGCAATCTCAGTTGATGCCAAAACTTGCAGTGAGGGTCAATTGAAAGTAGCTCTGTAGTGTATCTATCAAACCATCCATCCAGGCATTGAACTATCTATTCCTTTGGCTTTGGTTGGCTAGGTAAATGCTAGTGACAACCTCGTTCTACCCACAGAGTCACTAGAACACTCACCACCACGCTTGACCCAAGTAACCCCAAGGTGCACTAAGCACGATTAGGCAATGATCTTTCAAGGCTCATATCTCAGACCTCGTGAGAGGTATTGACAAACTATCAGGGCTTGCAAAATCTTATTTCTGAGTTTTACAATAACCTCTCTTGGTTTTGGGTGATTTGACTTCATTTGCATTTGGAAAGGTGATCTTAGTTGATGCCAAAACTTGTAGTGAGGGTCAGTTGAAAGTAGCTCTACAATGTATCTTTCAAACCATCCATCCTGGCATTGAACCATCTACTCCATCATCTTCAGTTGGCTGGGTAAACACCTTCCTCCCATGGAGTGACTGGAACACTCACGACCACGCTCGACCCAAGTGACCCCAAGGTGCACCAAGCACGATTGGGAAGTGATCTTCTGAGGTGTTAGCACCTGCAAAAAAATTTATTGCTGTATAAATTTTTCTCTATTCTCTACAAATTTTTCCTTGTCTCTGGCTTGAAATCCTAGGTCTAAATTCATATTTCTAGCCATTGGAGGGTTAAACCCTAATTTATCCTGGTGTTGTTCTATTCTTTCATTACCTTTTTCAGGCCACTAAAGTCTTCTTAATGCATGTGCACATTTTATCCTCTCAATTAGTCGCTTAATCTCCTTACCGAAATGGTATATTCATTTTCTTCTCACGACTCTAAGAATTGCTTTGGTCACGTGGTCTCTACATGTTTAAAGAATATTCCATTTTATCTTCAGACATAGCACTTTCCCTTTAGTCACTAGGTCTCTAGATTTTATTCAAAAAATTTCTGTGACTACTATTGATAGAGATGATACAGGTGGACTTGATGTCAGAGTGATAATGAGATGTCAAGTCCCTATTAGTTGCAGAATAGTGATGTGATAGAATTTCAGTAGGCTCAGAGGTTATAAGGTATTCAGTGATCTAGAGACTTAAGCTTGTCACACAATCTCTTGAATCTGGAAGTCAAGTCCCAAACATTCAGTGACCTGGCGGGCAGTTATGAATTTATTCAGTCACTTAATATCAAGATTTAATAATTAAGTCTTATAACATTCTAAGATTGAGCGAGAACCATTGATGGCCATAGGATAGAGTTGAAGATCAACGATCAGGGTTTAGTCTCTTGATTTGACTCAGGGTAAAGAAAGTATTCTGCGACTTCCAGAATGGTTCTAGTCACTTATTCTAAGGGTTTAACCCAAGTTCAAAAAATGATTATGAGATTCAGTGAACCTCATTGTTACTGAATCTCTAGATTATGCGAGGTTAAAGTGAAGTTAGCATCTGGTTTGCCCCTGGTGGTTAAGAGTTCAATTCAGCGACTCAACAACTATATAGTCTTGGAGTCTTGGGTTCATGATGGTTAAGTGCCTAACCTCCAATGATTCAGCAACATGATTATCTCTTGGTCATTGGATCAAACAGTTAGGTCATGAAATCTCTCATGACTTAATGTGATCTGTAGGATGAAGGAATGAAGGAGATCGACGGTGGTCAGGAGATCTCAGAAGGAAATTTGAAAAGTCAAAGTGATTTAGCGATTGGGAGACTCCTTGATTGTTGCTAGATCTCCAAGTCGGGTGATCATTGAATATCTTTAAAGAATTAATAAAGTTCACGTGACTTAGAGATTATAGTCACCAGATCTCATAATGAAAAGTACATATCTTAGGTAGTTTCTCAGTCGCGTGATCATGCAAGGATAAATTTTCTTCCACGACTAAAATAACTATAGTCGTTGGATCACCAGATAGAAATATTAAAGGTTTCTTATTGTCGCCAGATCGGGGAAAGAAGAAAATGTGTTTTGCGACTGAGACAAAGGTGTTGTCACATGATCTTAGGAAAATGTGGCGGTTAAAGAGATAACTGTGAGATTACGAGATTGCAGCCGTTGAATCACTAAGGCAACTAAGGTTAAATAAAATGGCTGGCGATCTAGTGACTAGGGCAAAATGTAAACCAGGATTCCTATAAAGTTAAGCTCAAAGCCCGGGAAGAGTGAGGAGATTAGATGGTGGTGTATTAAAGTAGATCTCAATTTGAATGCTGTCCATTGATTTTCTATCTCACACCAATAATGTAGTCATTTCTTTCAAATTTGAATCTTTTGCCAGGGTTTCTTACTAGTGTTCGATATAGTGAGACGTAAATGACAAAAGGGTTGTTCAGACTTGATTTCTCTAGGATAGTTGTAGTTAAGTAATTAAAGAAGAAGATCTGGGTGGCTCTCCTAATTTGATTTTGTTGCCTGGGGTGCCATGCCAGTATAAATGCAGAGGATTGTTTCTCTTCACAGGCGGCTAGGGTATGGTATATGTCAGAGATCTCCATGATATGTACACGCAAGATCTGCAGGTTGGCTCTAGCATTAAAATTTTTTTTGTCTGCTACAAGAAATCAGTTCAAATTGTATTTGTAGTCATCCTTGATGATGAAACCAAAATAATTGTACAATCAGATTTGATCTGATTCTTCTAGGTTTCTAGGATTTTCTGCAGTCTTTCATTTCTTGTTGTACCTGGTGGTTGTAGACCAATTTTTTTTCTAAATGATTCCTAGCTTGTTGCAATCTTTGTTCCTATAAAAGGATTTTCAAGATCATTTAGAGGGGTTCTAGTTCTGGTTCCAGTTTTCTTTTGTGAGCTAGTTCCATGAAGGGTCCTTTTCTTGTAAATATTGCCTTCTTCTCTGCATATAGGGTGTTCCCTCTTTTCTTTTTGGTTTTGAGAATAGAATACAAGTTGTAACAATCTATCTTATGTATGAGATTTCAGCATATTTTTACTTTTATTAGATTGTCTCCATTTGAGTTTTTAGGCTTATTGATTGAAGCATCAAGGGTGTTTCAACCTTTCTATTTGCATTTCCTATGTGTCTGCAATAGAGTTGTTTTCGTAGAAGCAACTGAGTCTAGGACTGGTTTTCAGATGTGTATGAGCTGGGGTATCAAGGGTATCTTGTGCTTGTCTTTTAGTGGATGCTGACTAATGTGTTACTTGTTTATAGGTCTCTTCTAAGGGGAGGGTTAAAATCCTTTGAATAGGTGATAGCATATCTGGGCACACAGGTGGATTGTTGAAGTATGATCTGATCAATGGTGTATGTTTGGTGTAAGGAATCAACATACTAGAATGTGTTGTCTTCTTGTTTCATAGCTTTGTTGCAGTGAGGTATTTGACTATGTTGCCCAATGGATAAGGCATTGGTCTATGAGAGACTTATAGTATTTCATGGGTCCTTTCAACCCAACATTAATCATTCAAATGAAGTAATTTTCCTTCCATGTTGGTAGTAGGTAGTAGGAGGTCTATTCTAGGTTTCAGTTTCATTATATGAAAAGAGGTTATTGCATAAGACTTGATTTCATTAGGGTACAGGATACCTGAAGGAGTCTAGAAACTATTCCACAATAATCTATCTGCAGACCTTTTGTTTATCAAGAGGAGTCATGAGTGTGTAGTTAAGGCAATACCCACCTAAGTGATGTGGAGCTCAAAGAAGGAGGATAGTTTCATCCTCATCAATTGGCACTTTTTCCTGTCAGACTTTGGAGAGGTTACTAACCAGTTTGTCATCATAGTGTAAAATTGACACTGTGGGAAAAAGTGGGAACCAACACGAGGCTCATATCTCAGACCATGTGAGGGGCATTGAAAAACTGTTAGGGGCTATAGGATCATGTTTTCAAGGTATACAATAACCTCTCTCAGTTTTGGGCGATTCAACTTCGTTTGCATTTGGCAAGGCGATCTCAGTCGATGCCAAAACTTGCAGTGATGGTTAGTTGAAAGTAGTTTTGCAGTGTATCTTTCAAACCATCCATCTTGGCATCAAACTATTTGTTACATCAGCTCCAGTTGGCTAGGTAGATGCTAGTGACAACCCCATTCCTCCCATGGAGTCACTGGAATGATCGTGACCACACTCAACCCAAGTGACCCCAAGGTGCACTAAGCACAATTGGGAAACAATCTTCTAAGGCTCATATCTTGGACCTCTTGAGAGGTATTGAAAAACTATCTAGGGCCATGGGATCATGTTTTCAAGGTCAACAATAACCTCTCTTGGTTTTGGGCTATTCGACTTCATTTTCATTTGGCAAGGCGATCTCAATCGATGCCAAAACTTGCAGTGAGGGTAAGTTGAAAGTAGCTCTGTAATGTATCTTTCAAACCATCTATCTTGGCATCAAACCATCTACTCCATTGGATCTGGTTGGCTGGGTAAACACCAATAACAACCCCATTCCACCCATGGAGTCATTGGAATGTTCACGACCATGCTTAATGTAAGTGACCCCAAGGTGCACTAAGCACGATTGGGCATGATCTTTCGAGGCTTGTATCTTGGACCTCATGAGAGGTATTGACAAACTGTCAAGGGCTACGAGATCATGTTTTTGAGGTCTACAATAACCTCTCTCAGTTTTGGGCAATTTGACTTCATTTGCAATTGGCAATGCGATCTCAGTCGATGACAAAAATTGTAGTGAGGGTGAGTTGAAGGTATCTTCGCAATGTATCTTTCAAACTGTTCATCCTAGAATTGAACCATCCACTTCATCAGCTTTGGTTGGCTGGGTAAATGTGAGTGAAAGCCTTGATCTACCCACAGAGTCACTGGAATGGTCGCGACCACGCTTGACCCGAGTGACCCTAAGGTGCACTAAGCATGATTGGGCAGTGATCTTCCAAGGCTTGTATCTCAGACCTCGTGAGAGGTATTGAAAAACAATCATGGGCTATGAGATCATGTTTCCCATGTCTACAATAACCTCTCTTGGTTTTGGGTGATTCGGCTTCATTTTCATTTGGCAAGGTGATCTTAGTCGATGCCAAAACTTGTAGTGAGGGTCACTTGAAAGTAGCTCCATAGTGTATCTTTCAAATCATTCATCCTGGCATCAAACCATCTACTCCATCAGCTATGGTTGGCTAGATTAATGCTAATGAAAACCCTGTTCCACCCATGGAGTCATTGGAACACTCACGACCATGCTCGACCCAAGTGACCCAAGGTATTTGATTGAGGAAAATAAATTCATTACATCTATTAATTTATTACACCTGTGTAAATTATTACATTTGGGTAATTTATTACATTTGCTATAAAAAATTCAAATAAATTGACATATAACTTCAACAAGATATAATTTAAATCATAATGATAATCATAGTCAAGATATAACTTCACCATTCAATTCCATAAAAATGAATAATAAATATGTATACAAAAGAGGATGCAAATATAACATAAAAATAAACATGTTCTATATATAGAAAGTATCAAATGTATCAAAAGTATCTCCATATACAAATATGGCACATGCCATTTCAAAATGTCTACAAAATCAATGTTTCAAAGTGTAGAATGTGGCATATATGCCATCTCAAAATGTGCCAAGTGGCATCTCTAAATGGCCACAAAACTAAAACTACATCCTATGCCATAGGGGGATCATCAAAATGTAGCCTATTTGAAGAAGTGTTTGGCTCTGATTGATCCTGCATAAAAAATGAGTTGAAACCCAAGTTAGATTACTTAGTTGATATGATTTGTACACACACACACACACACACATATATATAATTCATAATTCAAACACTAATTTAATTAAAATTATAACTGAATACAAACATTTGTACCTAGCCTCTTGGTCACCTACCATGATCAGGTGTCCTAACATAAGTCTTTGGTAGTGAAGGGACAATGCCACTAATACCAACTCCAACCTATAAATATATATTTGCAATAATGAGATTAGTAGAGTGGTGCAACATAGAGTAATAAATCTACAAAATAGGATGATAGCATAATAAAATTACAAATTGATTGAACTAAAATTAAAACTTACATCCACTGACCCCTCCTCTGGAATAGTGGGCTGTGTCAACAAAGATGTGAAAGATTCTTGTGGGGCCTCCTTCACACTGGGAGTAACCTATGAGAGTAAAAAGATTGTCAATTATAAATAAATTTACTTCATCATAACAACCCTAGTTACAAAATACAAATAACAATATGTAAAAGTCTACGTACAATCGGGCTATCATTCAAATCAAGATGCCTGTTAGCCTAGGCTCCCGAACCTATGTCGGGACATCATCAAGAGCCACACCCAATACAATAAAGTGCAAGTAAAATATGTATTACTACACACAAGTGGCATACATATGCATGCATAATTAATCTTAAACAATTAATTACCTTTTCTTTGTCGACACATGAAGAAGGAACCACCTCGTGCCCCCCATTGACATCAGCTACAGCCTACAAGAGTACAATAAGATGACAATATATTAGTAAATGTATGAATTTTATTTCTCTAATTGATAGAGATTTAAGCATGTACACAAAATGATATTAAAAAACTAATGGGTATATAATTTATAATATACCGTATAGGTATCAAGGATAAATAAAATGGCTGAAAGTGTGCAGTCATCCACCTATCTCAACTCCTCCTTTATCATAGACTGAACATAAATGGAAAAGATATATATACATAAGTGCATGCAATCATTAAAACTAATCTAAATAAATAAATTATTTTAAAATTAAATAAGTCATGTGACAAATTTATTTATAATGTTTACTCTTACCATATCAATAGGAGTCCATGGCTCTGTGTACCCCTCCTTAGCACTCTCATGAGATGTAGATGCTCCATGAGCTATTGCAACCTCTACAGCTGTGTCTCCTATATCCTCCTCATCAATAACATAATGATATGTATCAGCATCAGTAAGTGGTCTGAGGCAAATTTTTTTGCACATAATGCAAGTATGGGGCATGCATACATGTGAGTTGCTACTAGATGTCGATGTGCTAGCATCATCCACACCAAGAGGCAACAATGACCAGGTCTATGTGATCAACTGATTACTCATCAAATGAATGGCCCCAATACTCTGTGAGGCAGCCTCTGCAATGATATCAGGATACTACATTGGAGGAGGGGGTGTGACATCAGTGGGGGGGACAAAGGTAGTGGCCTTTTTGCGCTAGGAAAATGGCCTAGTCTGAGGAGATCCTCTGCCTACGCCCATGTTGGGCCTCATGCTCCAATAATTAACATTGTGACCAAACACAAACTTAGCATACAATTTTTTTATTAAATAGAAAGAGAGCTCCAAATTTCTATGGGGTGGTTTATCAAAAACCATCCACCATCGATCCCAAAAGTGTGTGGGCATTGCTTCATTTGTGCACCATTTTATTGATAATTTGAGCTTTTTGGGGTCAAATTTTAATCTAGTTTTAGGATTAATAAAAAGGGAGGCTATATCTTCCTTAGTTATATTAAGGGCCGCAACCCCATCATGGTCAAGCCTATCTTCAAATTGGGCATGTATATCATCAGGCCAATGAAGAGCAACAATATGTTGTTGCGTAAGGGTGTCAATATTTTCAACAATGGTATTTAGGGTGGAAAGTATAGGAGCTAACATAGGTATATTCTGATATGTGTTTTTGAAGCCTCGTATAGTGTTCAATTTCTCTTGTATCAAATCCTCTAAAGATTGAGGATTTTGAAGTGGTTCTGGATTGTTTTGGGTATCATTATTTGGTGGGGGATCGTTATTATCTTCATTGTTATCAGCCATGCCTGATTAAATAATAAACAAATATAAAATTCAAATTGATTTCATATATTATTAAAAAAATTGATACAAAACTTCATTTTAATCAAGATATAGCAAGAATTTACTTACCGGATAAACTGCAGAGTTGAATTTGTTGTTGGAGAAATCAGGTACCCAAAAATATCGTGTATAGGATATTTGGAGCCGCTTTCTAAACCCAAAACGTGGAGAGAAATGAGGAAAATGGCTCGCGGGTTTTGATTTATGCCACATGTTTAAAGTACCCAAAAAAATTGAGTACCCGATTAGGCTTGTGCTTTGGTGTTAGGTTTGTCTAGGTGTACTGACACCCAGGACTACTAAAAAGTCAACATACATTTTCATGCGCTTTTGGATGACTAAAAAGTGGATTTTTTTTTATTGCCACTTTTTGGCCCCTCATGATATTACACATACCCACCTTCTAAACTCATGTTTTCTTGGAAAGTGCATGTATTATTTAGAAATAGACTTATCTTATGTCAAATAATTATATTTTTTATTTTGGATTATAATGACTTGATTAGAGATCTTCCTGGTAATTATTCTTCATTTTCTATTATTAAGGAAACTTAAAGGCTGATAAACCCTATCTTCTGCTTCTATTATGTTTTCTTGAATAGGGCTAAGTTAAACCGAAAATATTGGACACTCTACTTTCCTAAGTTAATTCTATGATTTGTGTTTCTTTGATTATTAATTCTTTAATGTGGCCCTTCAAATATAAGTGTTTGTACCTCTAACATGAGGTAAGTTATAATTGTGGTATTGCACATTTTATAGCGCCTAAGAGATAACGACCTTAATCATGCTTCGTAGTTGTATGCAATATTATTTTTGGTAAACTCTAGGATTAGGATACCTTATCTTACAATAGATGATTTAGAAAAGATGGTGTAGAGGGAAGTCTAGAAACTTGTATGTGGTAATGAATTAACTGATTTTAGTATTGGAAAGGACTTTGGGAAATTGTATCTAACTAAAAGAAAACTTTATCCTTAGTGTCTTCTGAAGTGGTTAATTGATAAATGAATCACTACAAAATAAATAGATTAAGCATATTATCTCTCTTCCATCTTAAACTTTAGAAAATACTAAATTATTTATTAATTTTGTGTATTTTGAGTGAGCTCGTGAAATGGTTAGTATTCTCCTAGAAATAATTTCTTTGTGCGTCTTGTAAAGAAAATAAATTTTTTATACATGAAAAAGTTAAAATCTTAGTAACTCATAAGGAAGTTTGTGTTAGAATAACTGAGAGGGAGGTGAATCAGTTATCCACTATCCCAAATACAAAATGTATATCCAAAAACAATTTAAACAAATTCCTGTAGCTCGGTAACATAGAATAGTAAACTGTCTGTGCTTTTACCGATTACCAATTAATAACTTGTAGTAACTACCGATCAAATCTAATATGAAACATGTAAAGTATGATATCCAAAAATCATCAAAATCAACACATAACATAAGAGATTTAACATGGAAACCCTGTAAAGGGAAAAACCACCTGGGACCGACAACCTAAAAATTGTTCACTCTTCTGAAGTAAGATCGGTGAAGACCCAACCCTGTTAAAGGTTACAAAACACATTGTAAGGTGTGACCTTGTTAGAGGATTTAACACTAACCATTATCATCCAACCAACATTCACTATGGGGTTGATAGGATAACAAATGTACATTCTATGAATGACATTACAAGACTTTCTAGTCTACTCTCTTAAGAGATTTATCTGATTACAATGGTTAAACTATAACAACAGTTGATTTGATTACAATACAACTTCATTTGAAGATATACAGATCTATATTATGCTCATTCAAATCCTCTGATCAATATATCAATTCTATTCAACAATATTTAGTAACTTACTGTCTCTTGGTTATAGCTTTCTGACGCTCGGTAATCTCTGCAGTTCAGTTCTCCTTAACTAGTTTGATCAAGCATGTGTGAATCTTTTTCATGCGATATCTCTATAGTATTCTTTGCTTTGGCATAAGTTTTGTAATGAAACCCTAGTCTCTTAAATAGACAAGTAAACTATTTTCCTTTCATCCATAGGATTTTTCCGCTTAATCTGCATCATTGATTTTTCCACCTAAACCTTCATCGGCTGATGTGTCAGTAACAGGTTTCAAATCTGTCCATTAGATCTTCCTTGAATTTTGCTAGCCGTTGATCTTATAATAAACTTTATCTGTCCACCTCGTGATCATACACTTTATAGCTCATCAACTTCAGTCGGCTAAACTAATCATTTAGTTCCTTTGTTCATTCTCGGTTAACAAAGAAATGCATCGGTGAACACAAGCTTGGTTTATACTATGCTCAGTATGCACTAGACTTCTCGGTGTATACTAGAATGCTTCATTAACTAACATCACTAGTTTGTAAAATTTTTCTCCCAACTTTATAATAGATTAATGCAACACAATCAAGTCAATAATATGAAGTCATAGTCTCATCAATAAGTTACCAAGAGTATTTCTTATCCTCATCTGTCATATCCATCTTCCTCCATGTAGATAGCTTGGTTCTTCATCTTTCTCTTCTCTCCTACAAATGTGTTAGATGTTTGCAACTCCATGATAAGTACTGTCAAAACTAGTTGACCTCAATGACAACATAAAACCAATTCAATTATCTTACATAACAGTTCAGTGCTTGGTGATCTCTAATCACTTGAAGTTCTTCAATCAGGTTCTCAATCAATTGTAGTTCATCAATCTCTCCCCTTAGTATTGATGGAAACTCAAACAATATGAAGTATACCATACACATACCAAACATGTATTCTACAACTCTATAAATAAATGTTGTAGCTCGGTAAGCTCTCCCTTAGCTTAATATGTATAATCACTACGTTACATAAAAACACTGCAAATATGAAGACTAGCTTCTACAAATATGATCTTTAGCAGCTCTCCCTTTATCTTTTCAGATTGTCTCTCCCTTAGATAGATGTTCCAGTATTCTTCTTAGTTATCATATTTTTTATCTCTTCCTTTGACAACAATGCCAAACAAACAAATAAACAAACAACTCTTGTAGTAGGTAATTAACTCACTGTTGTCCTATTCATTCATTGTGTCTCAATATATTGATTATACCACTGGTTTCTCAAAACTTTCACAATCTTAGACAGAAATCCAAAGTGTGAACTATACTGCATCAACATGAATGATCTTCTGATAAGATTAGGCTGATGCAACCTCCAGATCACATTAGTGACCGGTAGATAGGGGATGAACCCAAAATCTAGTCCTCAAGTATTCAAATGTATCTTTCGGTAGAGGCTTTGTGAGAATATCAGCAAGTTGCTCTTTAGATGTAACAAATTCAAGATTCACTTTCTTCTCCTGCACTTGTTCTCTTAAGTAGTGATACTTGATAGATATGTGCTTTCTTTTAGAGTGCATCACTAGATTCTTTGAAATGTTTATAGCACTAGTGTTATCATAGTATATAATCACTGACTCAGTGATTACCTCATTCATTCCTTTTAACACTTGCTTAATATAAACAATATTTGAACAATTTGTAGCAGCAACAACATACTTTTCTTTGACTGTAGACTGGGAAATACAAGACTACTTCTTACTTGTCTAGGTAACAAGTCTTTCACCGAAGAAAAATGCTCCTTCGGTTGTGCTTTTTCTGTCATCCACATTTCCATCCCAATCAACATTGGTGTATACTTTAAGTTCAAACTTTCCTTCCTTAGGATACCATAATCCATAATCCTCTATTTTCTTCAGGTATCTTAAGATTCTCTTTGTAGAAATCATGTGTGACTCCCTAGGATTTGCAGAAAATCATGCAACAATTCCCACAACATGTGCTATATTTGGTCTACTATGTACTACGTACATCAACTTACCAATAATTGATCGGTACAATGTCTAGTTCACCTCTGTAGTTTCATCCTGTTTAGTTAATTTTCAGCTTGTGACCATTGGTGTTCCAATTGGTTTAGCATCTTCCATGCCAATTTTTCTCAGTACTTTTTTTATATACTTGGATTGTGTGATGAATATCCCATCATTCTATTGAATAACTTGCAATCCTAGAAAGAACTTAATCTCTCCAAACATAGACATTTCAAACTCTTTTCTCATCTCATTAGCAAATTATTTATGTAGGATTTGAGCAATACAAATCCATAGAATGCCAAGATCACCTGCATATAAAAAACCTGTTACAAGGAAGTAGAGAGAAGAAGAGGCCAAGGGTTTGACTCAGAATATGAAGAAGAAAATATCCTCAATAATGAATGAATAATAATTTACAATGGATCATCCTTATAAAGGAGATCGAAAGCCTTGAAAGGCAAAGTCTAGTGCATGCAATAATTAGTTTGACTATTACATGACTAATGCATGAGTTTAGACCAACTAATGCATGTGTTTTTAACTAAAGAAAAAGGAAGTTGACATCTTAAGAAGGGAGTAAAGATTAATTAACATAATTAATACTTTACTCTAACACCCCCCCTTAAGATGAGCAGCGATGCATCTACAAACAATGTAAAAAGAAAGCAAATAAAACTACAATGCTGAAAGCAGAAATGGGTCTCGGCAACATGGCCTAATGAGGTACCCAGCACAAAGAGAGTCTTTGAAAAGTGAAGAAATAGAGAAAACCACATGGGAAAAACTCTACTCCAAAAGGAGACCAAGAATGTTCCAGAAAATAGGAACAAAGAAAGAGCATGAAGCATCTCTGAAGCATGAAGCTGCAAACACTGATAGAAGTAACTGTTGGAACCCCCACTGAAATAGTGCATGACTAGGTAGAGAAGACAAAGTCTAAAGAGATAATCAATCAAAGAGGTGACCTCCAAAAGTAGGAATGAACAAGTGTCTATATAGTAGATGAACCATCTCACCGAAATGCATAGGTGCCTAGCCACTACATCTACCTAGTACATAGGAACAAAAACTGAATACGTAGATCACTCAACTGAACCAAGGAAGCAATAGAGCCAACAGGTGACCCCCCCCCCATAATGCTAAATTGGGAGAGGGGTGACAGGAACACTAAAATGCAATGCCAGAAACATCTACAAGAAGAAGAATCAGGAACACCAACAGTGTAATAGAAGTACAAGCACAGGATAAAGGGTGGTGTCACAGACACACAACATGGGCTAATGTCATGGAAGAAACATTCACTTGACAAAGGTGGATGAGCATAAAAGGCAAAACATCATAACCCCCTATGGCACTTTATAACTAAGTGTGAGTACAAATAAACACAAGGTGCTTGAAATCCTAGATATGCAAAAGTAGGCACTTTATCTTAGTGCATTTACAAAAACAAAAATTCTATAGAAGAGAAGCATACAATGCTCATAAGAAGATCAAAGGAGTCTGAACCAAAAGAACAACCTAAGATGAGTCATCCCTCAAAGGGAAGAGATCCCAAGACTTGAAACAACCAAGATATCCACTAGACTACAAAAAAGAAAGAATCTAAATAAAATTAACCTAGAGTAGAATCTGGAAAAATGAATCATAGCACTGAAAATCTCTTTGAACAAGCTTTCCAATGATATATCACTTTCTGAAAAGGGAGTCTAGATGTGCAAGATAGAGCTCTCAGAGTGCAAACCTGAAGATCTAGCTTTGATAGAGAAAAACACTATTAGAAAAATAATACTAGATAAAATAACCTCCATATCTGGAAAGAGCTCAAAATTATCTTTTCGATGATATCTCATTTGCCAAATTTTGACACCGTATGCTCAAGATATGAGCAAAAAACCAACAGCTATGCTGGAGGGCCCAAAGAAGGTGTCTGCAAGGATCTAAGGATGGGTGACATCAGAAAAAGGACACAAAACCACATGAAACCATTAGATCTAAAAAAATCTTAGAAAGAGCTTTCTGGAAATATCTCATTTGCTGAAAATGAAGCCCGAATGTAAGAGAAACGGATCTCGAAAGGCAGGAGGTCTGAAATGCCACTATCACAGAAAACATCTAACTTTGATAGCAAAAAAGAGCATCAAAATGGAAAAATCACAAAACCATACCTGTAAATTTAGATCGGGCTCGAAACTAGCTTTCCAAAGATATATCACATGCCCAATTATGATCCCATATGCCCGAGATATCGTAAAAAAAAAAGCCCAATTACCCCTAAAAAAGAGCCCTGAAAAAACCATGCAATTTAAAAAAAATTAAAAAATTGCATACCTGCTGATGTCAACAGGGGGCCTGGAGGGCTAAAAAAGGAGCCACTGGTTAGCCATGTGACCAGGGGCTGGGTGGAGGGTGCCGAAGGGCAGTGGGGCCACCAGAACGGAGGAGGCACCGCGGGCGGCGCGGCGCGGGTGGAGTAGTCAGCGGAGCACGGGCGACAGTTTTCGGCGGAGCGCTGTGGCAGCGGAGGGTGCGTGCTGGGCGCTGACGGAGGAGGCCGTGGAGAGGGTGGTAGTGAATCTTTGGAGGCCACAAGGTGGAACTCAGGTGGCCACCCTCAGATTTTTTAAAATTTTTTTTTTTGAATATCACCGTACTGCCTCGATCTGCATGCTAGGCCGTATGACCTGGTGTGCAAAAAAAAATTGCCTCAGAGGACAACTTGTTAGAATTCAACAAGGTTTATATGATTTTTGACTATCTCAGGCCTTCCAAATGCAACTATGAGGTTTATTTGTGCCAGAGGTGTGCCAAAAAATATTGATCACCTCGGGATCCGTGCTGAGGCCGATTGCAATTTTTTTCTCATAGATTCCAACTTTGTCCAAATTGGACAAATTTTATATGGATCTTGGGGTTCTTGGACATTCTAAATGCAACCGTGAGGTTTTTTTGAAGCCAAGATGACCAAAAAAATAGATCCCCCCAGATTCAATAAAAACCCCAAAAAATCCCTCATTTGAAATAGATGAATTTCATCTCTTGAATCCTTCAAATGTGAACAAGCTATAGTAGATTAGGCTCTGATACCATGTAGGATTTTAGCAATACAAATCCACAGAATGCCAAGATCACCTGTATACAAAAAACCTGTTACAAGGAAGTAAAGAGAAGAAGAGGCCAAGGGTTTGACTCAGAATATGAAGAAGAAAATATCCTCAATAATGAATGAATAATAATGTACAATGGATCATCCTTATAAAGGAGATTGAAAGCCTTGAAAGGCAAAGTCTAGTGCATGCAATAATTAGTTTGACTATTACATGACTAATGCATGAGTTTAGACCAACTAATGCATGTGCTTTTAACTAAAGCAAAAGGAAGTTGACATCTTAAGAAGGGAGTAAAGATTAATTAACATAATTAATACTTTACTCTAACAATTTACATTTGTGATCTTGTCCTCCAAAGATAATATCATCCATATATATTTTAGCAATTAGAATAGTATCATTAGTATCTCCTTTCATATAAAAATTGTTGTTCTCACTAGTTCTAACAAATCTAATACTTAACAAATAAGTATACAACTTTTCATACTAGGCTCTTGGTACTTGATTCAAACCATACAAAGCTTTATGTAATCTACATACCATGTCTTTATTGTCTAGATCAATGAACCCTTTTGGTTGTTCTATGTAGACTTCTTCTTGAAGTATCCCATCAGAATTGTAGACTTAACGTCCATTTGATAAAATTTAAATTTCTTATGTGCTGCATAAGATAGTAACATTCAAACTCCTTCTAGTCTAGCAATAAGTGCAAAGGTCTCACCATAGTCAATTCCTTCCTTCTGTGCATACCCCTTGCAAACTAGTCTAGCTTTATTCCTTGTAACCTCTCCATTTTCATTCAACTTGTTTCTGAAGATCCACTTAGTATCGATAACATTATTATCCTTAGGTCTAGCTACTAAGGTCCATGTCTTGTTTTTCTCTAGTTTTTCAATCTCTTCATTCAATGTATTTATCCACTCTTCATTCTCCAATGCAACTTTAACATTTTCGGTTCATATTCACAAACTAATCATGTACCTTGTCTTGACTTACTTCTCATTTGTATACTAGCTTGCTTGTCACCAATAATTTGGTTCTTAGGATGATGTTTTATGACAAATCTTGCCAATATTTGATCTCTTCTTTCTTGTTCATCCTATTTAGGTTCATCTACCTACTCGGTAGGTCCTTCCTGCTCGTCGGTTTCTCTTTCCTATTCCTCGATGTTGTTTTCCCGTTGACCGGTTGTCACTGTCTAAGGCTTCGGTAGATACTTTGGATGTTCAATGTATGTGAATCTACTATAGTCTTCCAATTCCTTTGTGCTTTCATCTGCATTATTGTCATCAAACTCATCAACCCTGACATTAGTACTATCTATCATTTTATTAGTAACTTTATTTAGAGACTTATATGCTTTGCTTTTAGTGGAATATCCAAGAAATATCCCTTCATCACCTTTTGAGTCAAACTTTCCATTTCTTTCATCTTTCAGAATAAAGCATTTACTTCCAAAAATTTTGAAATAACTTATAGTGGGTTTGTGTCCAAACCATAACTCATAGGGTGTTTTGTTAGTGTCCTTCAACTGTACTTAGTTGAAAACATAAACAGTTGTGCTAACTGCCTCTCTCCAGTATGTCTGAGCAACATTTTTCTCTATCATCAGTGTTCTTGTACAATCAACTATTAACCTATTCCTCCTTTCAGTAATTCCATTCCGCTGAGGTGTTCTCGGTGCAAAGACCTATCTTTTTATACCATGCTCATTACAATAGTTAGTAAATTCATTAGAAATAAATTCACCTCCTTTGTCAGATCTTAAGCATTTCAATTATTTACTAGTCTCTTTATCTACTTTTTCTTTATACCACTTGAACATCTTAAATTCCTCTGATTTTTCTTTCAAGAACATGACAATCATCAATCTAGTATAATCATCAACAAAAAGAATGAAATATCTATCACCATAATAACTCTGTGTTATCATGGGACCACATAGGTCGATGTGAACCAACTCAAGTATTTTCTTTGCTGAATAATCTTTTCTTTCGAAACTAGATTTTGTCATTTTACCTTTCTGACACTCATGCCACATAACATGATCAAGCTTAGATAAGTTAGGCAGTCCTCTAACCTTTTTCTTTTTATTGATCTTAATCATGTTATCAGAGTTCACATGACATAACCTTTTATGCCATAACCAAGAATCTTCATTTCTCATCATTAAACAAGAAGACTCTGCATTATCAAGATGAAACAAGTTACCTTTCGATTGTGCTCCTGTTCCAACAAGTCTTCCTCCATCATCAAATATTTTTACTTTCTTGCTCTCAAAAGCTACTCGATGACCTGAATTGTTTAGCTGTGCCACACTTAGCAAATTATAGTTTAGTCCTTCTATACAATAAGCATTATCACATTGGATTCTATCATTTATTAGTAAGGATCCCTTTCCTCTAACCATACAAGGTGTATCATTACCCATTTTTACAGATCCTCCATTATATTGCTCAAGATGATTAAATTTTTCTTCATCACCAGTCATGTGATGTGTACAACTACTACCTATGATTAATGTATCATTTTTATTAACCTTAGAAATTAGTGTTGTTTCTACATACCTTTCTTCTTCCTCAGAATCATCCTTCATAGCAACAAATACCACTTCTACATCATCATCTGAATCAGAATCTGTTTCATTTTAATCTACAATGTAGCATACCTTTTTTTCCTTTGTCATTATTGTCTTGGTTATCTCTCTTGTAGTGTCGATAACTTTTGTTTCCTCTTCTCCCATAGTTTCCTTCACTAGATCGGTCCTTGTTTCTATCATCTTCCTTCCTGTTCGAACATCTACAAGCAATATGACCAACTTCTTTGTAGTTAAAACATGCTAAAGGTAATTTGTCTCTATATCTACCTTTTCCTTTTGGTAATCTCCTGGCCATAAGAGCTTCAAGCTCATCAAGTTCGTCATCAATATTTCTATCACTATCATCCTTAGTATTTCTACTACTAGACTTACCAATCTTCAGAGAAGCCATAAAAGAAGATTCAGAAATTGGTACAACACTATTATGATAGTTGTTCAGTTCAAAAGTCATTAGCTTTCCAATCAGATTATCAAGAGTGAGAGTACTGTTAGGTGCTAACCTATTTTCATGAATTACAGATATTCTGATGGCATAAATAGGCAATAAAGTCCTTAGAATTTTTCTTACAATAGTGTCTTCATCAATAACACCATCAGATGCTCTGATAGCGTGAACTACCTCCTTTATTTTGTTTGTGTAGTGCACAATGTTTTCTCCTTCTTTCATCTTCATATCATTGAATCTTCCTCCTAAAATTTCGGCTCTGGCTCTCTTGACATTTGTATCACCACTATAAAATTGAGCAAGTTTATCCCACATATCGTTAGTAGTAGTGCAATCTTTAATATCTTCAAACTCAACATCTATTAGAGAAACATCAATCTCCATCATAGTAATGTTATGCTCATGTCTATCTCTTAGTTGATCAAGAGTCAAACGTCCAGTAGGCAGTGCAATGTAGCCATTCTCTAATAGTGTGAGGGCAGAATTCCCAATTTTAGATATATGCAATTTCATTCAGCTTTTCCATATTGTAAAGTTGTCCTTGTTTAGCTTTGGCACATCCCTCTTATACATTTTGTGATCTTTATGCTGAAGTCCTTAAAACTCTATTCTAAGAAACCAACCTGGCTTTGATACCAATTGTTAGAATAATTGAGAGGGGGGTGAATCAATTATCCATTGTCCCAAATACAAAATGTATATCCAAAAACAATTTTAAAAAATTCCTGTAGCTCGGTAACATAGAATAGTAAACTGTTTGTGCTTTTACCAATTACTAGTTAATAACGTGTGGTAACTACAGATCAAATATAATATACAACATGTAAAGTATGATAGCCAACAATCATCACAATCAACACATAACACAAGATATTTAACGTGGAAACCCTGTAAAGGGAAAAACCACCTGGGATCAGCAATCCAAAAATTGTTCACTCTTCTGAAGTGAGGTCGGTGAAGACCCAACCCTGTTAAAGGTTACAAAACACACTGTAAGGTGTGACCTTGTTAGAGGATTTAACACTAACCATTATCGTCCAACCAACATTCACTATGGGGTTGACAGGATAACAAATGTACATTCTATGAATGACATTACAAGACTTTCTAGTCTACTTTGTTAAGAGATTTATCTGATTACAATGGTTAAACTATAACAACAGTTGATCTGATTACAATATGATTTGACTTGTAGATGTACAGATCTATATTATGATCATTCAAATCCTCTAATCAATATATCAATTCTATTCAACAATATTTAGTAACTTATTGTCTCTCGGTTATAGCTTTCTAACACTTGGTAATCTCTACAGTTTGGTTCTCCTTAACCAATTTGATCTGGCATACATGAAGCTTGTTCATGCGATATCTCTACAATATTCTTTCCTCCAGCATAAGTTTCATAATGAAACCCTAGTCTCTTAAATAGACAAGTAAACCATTTTCCTTTCATCCATTGGATTTTTCCGCTTAAATGTTCCTCAGATGATGTGTCAGTAACATGTTTCAAATCTGTCCATTAGATCTTCCTTGAATTTTTGTAGCTATTGATCTTATAAAAAACTTTATCTGTCCACCTCATGATCATACACTTTACAACTCATCAACTTTAGTCAGCTAAACTAATCATTTAGTTCCTTTGTTCATTCTCGGTTAACAAAGAAATGCGTCGGTGAACACAAGCTCAGTTTATACTATGCTCGGTATACACTACACTTCTCGGTGTATACTGGAATGCTTCATTAACCAACAACACTGCCTTGTAACATTTTTCTCCCTAGTTCATAATAGATTAATGCAACATAATAAATTCAACAATATGAAGTCATAGACTCATCAATAAGTTACCAAGAGTATTCCTTATCCTCATTTGTCATATCCATCTTCCTCCATGTAGTTATCTTGGTTCTCTATCTTTATCTTCTCTTTTACAGATGTGTTAGATGTTTGCAACTCCATGATAAGTACTTGCAAAACTAGTTGACATCAATGACAACATAAAACTGATTCAATTATCTTACATAACAGTTCAGTGCTTGGTGATCTCTAATCACTTGAAGATCTTCAAGGTTCTCAATTAGTTGTAGTTCATCAGTTTGTGTGTGTAAGAATGTTTAGAATACAATTAGGCTATGTTTCCTAAGGAATTTGATGAAATATGTCTTTTAATTAAAACATTGAATAAATCAAATAAAGATTGTGGAAAAAGAGTTCATGCTTAGTGGAAAATGTAACTATCACTTGACTTGTATAGAACTAACTATGTCTTGTAGATAGTTAACTATAATAGTGTGTAAGATAATAAACCTTACTGATAGTGAATAAAATGTATGCAATTTCATTAAACCATTTTAGGAACATGTATTAAAAGATGAATTCTAAATTTCTAGTGTTGCACAAAGAGATTATGTGGTAAGTTAAGGTAATTCAATTTGATCTACTTAGAAAACTAGAAGAAATAATTACATTCAAATTTCCATGAAAAGATTAGATGGAATAAAAAGGAAACTCTTTTTCCTAACAAATTTTGTTTTGTAAACAACAAGTTTGAATGAACTCTTCTTATTTAGTTTGAAACCTTGAGTAAAATAAGATGTGTGGGTTCAAAAATCTTGGGATAGTATCTTGGTATTAGAAGTAATAGTATAATTCTTCTCCCTAAGTAAGAATATTGTACAAAAAACTCTTACAAAATATTTCTTAGATTACTCTTATTGTAAAACCATGTATATATAATTTATGAATAATAAATGACCATGTTGGTAGAAAGAAATTATCTAAAACAAGTTGGATTGTGTTTTCCAAAAGAATTATTTTCAAAAGTACATGTCTATTAGATCTTTTAGTTTCTTAGTGCAAAAGGTAGCTAATGCTATACAAGATTTTCATTTTATCTTCTAAGAAAGTTATGAACCATAAATATTTACATAAGTACTATGCCTTTTATCTTGTCTAATGGAAAGTTAGAAGTTAATTTGTGATAATAATGGGTGTATAGAAATATTAATTTAGCTCAAGGATATATAGTATTGTGGGTCATTTAGGGATGTCAACTTAAAATTTTATCCTCTAACATTAATCATTTTCTTTATTGGACCATGAAGGTAAAGAAAAAGAAGGATTTTAATAAATCATGTGTTAGAGAAATGAATATGGAGTAAAGATAACCCTATTCGATTCTAGATGTCTTGGTGTTTAACACATGATAATTGCTTCACATATTATAACCTCTTTTGCATAAATTACAATGCTTAGTCCGTAAGAGAAACTATGTCCTATTGTGATGGGGCAATTTATTGAGTTAGTAATGAATCAAATGGTGACTTCTAGGATTAAGTCAAATTCTAAGGGGGGAGGATATAATGGCCCTCTAACCCCGATAAGTATTTTGAATAACTAGGAGATACAATCTGAAATCTGCGGTTAATTAGCTAATGAATGTGCAATTTTTTTGAGTTTCTTTATTCTATTTGTTATGTTTTGTGATCCAGCTTGACAATTGTATATATATGCCTTTAGGATTCCTTACCCAAGAGGATGAGATACTATAACATTGTGGTTGATAATATATTTTCTAACTAGGATCCTAAATATTACATAGTACAAATCATTTATTATGATCTATGATTATCGTCTGTCGGCATGATGATTTATCTTCTTGTAATACATATTCTGATGATACTATCTATTTTGTTTTGACTATCATGAATATCAATTAGATATATGTTCAGATAGTACCTTTCTATTGTTTAAAGGATAACATTTTTATCATTTAATGTACATGTTAACTTTCCTGTGGTTAAAGATCAATTTGTTTGACTAATGCATTTATTTGATTATGATTATGACTTGGGATAACCCTTCTAACCCATCATGTTTTGGTTTATACTCTTCTTGGTGTATTTTCAGAATGAGGGGAGGCAATCGTAGCCACTCTTGAGGGAGATCTACATGATGCCACACTCCTCCTTCCTTGTTTTCTACTATTTGTACATACAAGTTGTTGTATATGTTGTTGTTTGGTGATGTAGGGATGTATAGGTGCAAGGCATTGTATCCATTTGGCTACACAGGTCCTAGCAAGCCTTAAAATCCTTGAAAAGTTGTTGATTCGGAGATGGTCCCAAAGTTCACACAGGGAAACACCCCAATGGCCTTATACTTGTGCTCAAATTGATGTTTTGATCCCAATGGGTGGATTAGTTATCATTTTTACTTGATTGGTCTTTTTTAATTTTTAATTTGGGGGTTTTGGTAATTTTTTTGAGGTCTCGTGACTCTTCTTATTAAGGATGTTTTTATTTTTATATTTCACCATTTCTTCTTGTAATGATATATACATTAGTATGCATATATGGGTGCACATGTATATGCATACCTATATATATATATATTTGTGTGTGTGTGTGTGTGTTGTCTTTATGTGTGCATGGATTTTTTTAAATGAGTGGTAAGTCAAATATGTTTAGTAAGATGTGTATTAATAAAAAATAAAATAAAAGTAAATAAAAAATTATAAAAGGTAAGAACATAATAAAATAGAATAAAATCTAAGAACTAATCCCTATATTCTCTCCTACAATTTTCTCTAGGATATATTGGGGAGGAGAGTGGAACTCGGGACCTCATGTTTGTGAGGGGCCCCAAGTTACCAATGAAGTAAGTATTTTCCTTGAGAACCTTAACCCTTTATCTTATATTTAAATAAATACTATGTATTTTTGGAATTAAAAAAAATAAAAATAAAATATATTATTTATAATTTGATTATCCTTGGATTATTATTATTAATATTTGGTTGGTAGTAAATTCATGAGAGTGAAGTTAGGTAATTTTGTTTTACCTAAGGTGAGTTATATTTAAGTTAATTAAAATATTATTTATTAACTTTCGGGAGGCATTGGTTCATGGGAAGGAACCTCCATAACCTCTACAAAAAATTAGAGGTCTATTTATAGGGAATCCTTCTTATAATTTGAAGAGCAACATGAATGAGGAAGACAATAGTAGGTTGGGAAGTGATCAGAAATTGAATGGAAGATTGGGAATTTTTATATAATTCTGGTTAGAAAAGGTTCTTTCAGTGTTGGAGCGTAACTGGAGGTTCTGGGAGGCTTGTAAGAGGAAATTAGAGTCAGAATCAATCATACTATAAAGGAATTTCTCTATAGGATCCCAGGTAGGTTCAGGAACCCACATAACTTCCTTTAAGTAGAAATATATATGTATATAGTGTAATCTTAAATCATTTTATGTGTTTATACTTTAAATACAATAGAATTAAGGGATGTGATAGAATTAGGACGATAATGTAAAATGATAATTGGAAAAGGACAAAGTGTTCTGGTTTGCATTCTATGTGTTTGTTTTATGAAAAAATAATTATGTCTTCTCAAAAGGATTTCCATGTTGGAATTATGAAGAGATATGGTTCTCTATGGTATCATGTTTTATGTATTATGTATTTGGAACTTTTGTGTTTTCAAGACGAAAAAGAGAAAGTATCTTTCCTATCTGAATGTTTATTCTGTTGATCTTCTAAGAAACTTATTGGTTTTTATTCCTATTCCTGTACTCTATTGTAAATTACTTTTGAGAAAGACATTCTTATTAAAATTGTGCTTGTCATAATGTACATAATTAGGTTTCCTCCAAAATATCCAAAAATTAGGAAAATCCAACGGTAGAAACAAAAGTTATGCATCCTACACCGAGACTATATTTTTATGATTGTCATACATATGTTTGTAGAAACAGTCATGCATATATCACTAAGACAATCACTAAAATCACAAAGAAAAAGTAGCCCTTATGTTTCGAACCACTAGGAAGCATATTAAGCTCACTTTTACTCCTCTCTTGACCTATATCCCTCTTTAAACCAACCCACAAGAGAAGATTCAAAAACAATCAAATATGCATTTATCTTGCCACCATTTTGAGATAATAAAATTGTGTCTTCTCCTTTGATACATAGGTCCCTACAAGTTTATTAGTTAATAATACATTATTCTCCTCATCAATATTTATTAGTTTATTGGTTATAGTACTTTTATTTTTCTTATGCTTTTCTCTATTATGGAAGTGTGTGAAGCAGCATCCCCAAGGAATTTTGTTGAGATATTATTTCTTGTTACATCATAATACTACATTTTTGGGTTAGGGTTTGTCTTGATGATGTGGATCACAAGAAAAAAATTGAGAACCCAAGGGAGGGATGTCTTGTTATAGAATCTAAAATTTCCCTAGATGTATTATGTATGAGTAGGGTTCCTAGGTGCCCTAGGAGAGTGACTCACCATAGGATCTGATTCGAGGAGGTTAGAATGATAACCTTTGGGTGATTTTGGAAAATAAAAGATAACATATTTCAAACTGGATGGAAATGGGTAACAGATTAATTAAACTTTTAAAAATATAAAAGATTGGATAATGGCCTGCATAGGTCTTGTTAGAGTACTAGGGTCATTGTAGCTACTAGGATAGGCCGCACGAGGGTGCCAAGGTACATGACTACAACAAAGGATCCCAACACATAGGTCTATGTCATGTCACTAACCTAGTTAGTGTCATAGGGAGCTCCTCTCTTATTCTTTTGTGTTTTGTTTCTTTGTTTCTTCTTGTTCCTATTTGGGTGGTTGTCCCTCAACCTTAGACTTCCTTAGTTTCCCTATGTGAACAATGGTTCTATTTCCTAGCACTGGGCAGTGGAGCTTTGTGGATCCACATGGATGGGTGGAATTATATGGAGGTATTGTTCGTGGTTTCATGCATGACTTGCATTCAATCCCTACCTAAAGGTGTTGAAGATCATTTCATTATATCTTGCATTTCAAAATGTTGTATTACAAAAGTGATGATTCTATATAGCTTCCAAAATAATGATATCTTATGTACTAATTGTGTGATTTCCTGAAGGAGACTTGAGACTCTATGTAATTTGTAAATATATGAAAAAGGGTATCTCTACAAGAAAGGAAATGGTTAAAAATGTTATCTTTAAACATACAGTTTTCCAAGGAAATGTCTTTCAAGTCCTATTTGATGTTCAATATGATTTAATGTATGTTATAAATTCTTTGTATGATCTGGTTTATATGCTTGAATACTATAGAAAGTTCATGATGTAATATTAAGTAATTGTGAAATTTGATAAAGGAAGTAATGGTTTTTTATTATGAATGGTTATCTATAAAGAAATAAGTTAAATATCTGCACATATAATTTTAGGTAAAGTGGATAATAAAATACTTGGTCATAAGTTGTGATTTAAAAATATAAACCTTATTTTAAACTATTCACCTATATGTGATGCATAGATATATAATCATGTTGAAGATAATAGTAAATAATAGTCATAATAGTATACTTGATGAATGGATAAAAGTTTAAACCATGTAACTTTTATACTTATGGCATAAGTAACTTATGTAACTCTAAATTTATGGCTTCATGTATGTATCTAATCAAGCAGAAAATAATTGAATTAATTGTGAAAATAACATTGGTAATAATGTTTGGGAACTTGGAGGGATGCCCAATCTTAACCTAATTTTAAAATGTGATATACCTATTTAAGTAAGTAAAATTAAAAAAATAAAATTTAAATTAGTCAAGATATTATCCTTAGCCTTCTGGGTTCCCTCACGGGGCATTGCACTTATGTAAAAAGAACATAAAGGAATGGGGAAAAGAGACAACCTCATTTAATGGATCCAAAAACACTAAAATTTTGTGATTGGAGAGCATTAATAGTGATACAAGAAGAGGCATCAACAAAGAGCATCTGAATAGACTGAACAAAATGAGGTGCAAAACCTAAGGCCTTGAGAATAGAGTCATTTAATGTGGTCATAAGATTTACCAAAGTCAATCTCGATGAAGAAAAACTTCTTTTGGGAGCATCGAGACCACTCCATACCTTCCCAAATGGTTATAATGCTATCTAGATTAAATTTGGATTAGTTAAATCTTGTCTTCTTTGGATGCACAATCTAGATAATTTTATAGGATACATTGAGAACTATGATTGGACACCACTTACAAATATCTTTAGGTTGACTAGACTTAGGTATGAATTTTATATTTCCTTTCTTTATTACATGTCCTAAATAACCAGAATGAAAAGATTATAAAGATACCTTTTGGAGATTAGAACCTACACAAGGCCAAAGTGGTTGGTAAAATTTATAGGGAAAGCCATCACACCTTGGGAATTTGTTATCAAGTATGGAAAAAGATTCTTCGTTAAGGTTTTTTTGGGTTATCAATTGGGTTATCAATTGATCAAAAAAATCTCTAGATATGAATCAAAGAGCCTAGTAGGAATAGTTGAAAGGATTTTTTTCAAAGATTTGTCACTAGCATCAAAAGGTTCATTCATGCAGAATGAAAATCTTGTGGTAGTGATGCACAAAGACTTACAAAATATCAAGTAGCTCTGAAAGGACTGGATCATATTCCTTTTTTTAAAATTTTAGAGGAAGAGTGATGAGCTCCAAGAGAAAAGAAAAACTCTTTTGAAGCTCTATCCCCAATGTTAAGACAATGCATATGTGCTTTAATCTCAGCACCTCTGGTAGTATAGGTTTCAACAATGTTCTTTTAATGGAAAAAGGTTACAACCTAGAAATATAAGTCAGTTCAAAATGGATTTGCAACCAATTTCTATATTGTTGCACACAAATATTTTGTGGTAGATGCATACGAAAATTACTATCTATTTACCATAAATGCGCAGAAAGCTTACAATATAAAGAATAAATATATTCCACAATGAAATCCAACTAGTAGGTTCAGTGTTTCTCAGATCCAAATTCCAAATTTGTTGAATGTGGGTCACCATAGGAGGATGACTCAACAATGAGGTATTAAGAAAAAATTGAGTTGCGAAACAGTGTTGGGAAACTATCTACCATTCAATTCTAAATTTAACGGTGAAATAGTTTGATAGAGTGACCTCAGAAAGTGGGAGAAGTAGAAAAATTTGATCCTCTCAAAACAATAAAAAATATAGAGAAAAGATCATAGTATGATCAATCATTTTAAAAATTCAATCAAACCAAGCTCAAAAATTACACCAAGTATGAGAGAGAGCTTGTGGATTACAATGATTGATATTGGGATCCAAAGGGCTTATTTATTACACATGAAAAAATATGCCTTTTATTAACCATCTATCCACTTAAATGCTCAAATAAATTCCTTGTCAAAGGCCACCTCAACCGTATTAAATTCCCCACACATAAATCGAGTAGTAGGTGGTAGTGAATTATTTGTCCATCACTAAAGATGATATCTTTCCACACCATCATTTTGAGCATAAATATTAATTTACTCAAAATAGTGATTATAGATGTGTAGGAGAACCCAAACTAATCTATGCATAGTTTCCACTCCATGATCAACAATTGAATCTTGATATTATGAAGACAAAAGGGTGAAAACCCCTCCACAACTAGTTTCATGGTCATAAGCAAAAACCAGATTATTTTTCTAAATAACACAAGAAGTTGTAGGGTAAAAGCACCAAGTTGTATCTCATTTTAGGCTAACTTGTTAGCACAACTGAATTTGTGTATATTTCTAACTAAAAAGTAATTTTTTTCAAACATATGGTCTAGCTACATTCATTAGATAAGTGATTCAATTTTTTCAATTGTAAATATCTATTAAATGCATGGTTTATACCAATTTGGGTTCAATTACCAAAGAAATAAAATTGTTTTAGAAAAGTGATGTTTCAATAACTCCTACTCTTTTTAGTGCTATTTTTTAAAAAACTATAAAAATACCCTTTTGTAAAGCTCAGAGTCAAGATTATTGTCATATAATTTTTATAGTATTTTGATTAGATCTAATATATTATAATTTCAAAATACTACAACTAGGTATTTTAACATTTGAGAAGATGCTTCTTCAAATAAAGAAAAAAAATAGTAAATCATATAAAAAAAATTAAAATTTATATTCAACAGTAGAGGAGAGAGTCATCTTCAAGAATATGTAATTTTTTCTAAATGGTGTAGATTTGATAGGGCAAATTTGACAGGAGATGAATACTGTTGATTTTGGATAAGTTTGACTTTGAGTAGTTATATCGAAGAAAATATACATCAAAAACAAAAATTTCTTCTTTTTTGCACTAGCTATACATGTAATCTATAACCTATTTTGAAATTAGAGGAAAAAATAATTATTTGTATATACTTGTTTGGCAGGAAGTAGACCCCATATTTTCAACATTTTTCAACAACTCAAAAATGGACTTGAAAAATTAAACAACTATGTCAATTCTTGTTCAATTTTTTTAAAAAAAATTATAGGAATAAACTTTATCCAATTTTACTCATTTCATCAGTTTACATCATCTTCAAATTCTAAACACAAATGCCACATTTATGTCGTTAAAGTGGAATAGTTTGTGTACTATTGACCTTTTCCTTTATATAAGTGTGACATAGGTTTTCACTTTACACTGCAAATAAAATGAAGGGGGCTATCTCAACTTCTTGGAGGAAAAAAAATTCAGTATTTTTAATGAACATATTGCACAACATATTTGCAAAAGAGGTGTGTGAGACTTCAAACATTCTATGAAATGAAATCCATTTTGTACTATCATCCATATCATTCTTATCTTTAAGAGAGCAAAAAATATTCTATAAAAAGTCTGAATCCAGATGAAAGTTTGGGTAGAATTATCATAGTACCACCCACCATTTTTTAGGGCCTTCAACCCTCAAATCATCCTATGCAGGAGGGCTGGGAGAAAATTGGAAAGAAGAAAATGAACCATAAATTAGAGAAGTGGACTAAGGAGTGTGAAGCCCCATAGTGTAGAGTGTATAATCATCATGATTCTTCACCAATGAACAATCCGAAGTTGTATTATTCTCTTGCAATGTAGTGTTTCAAATCCATTTTTCTGAAGGTTGATTTTTTTATTACTTGGGCTGCACACACCCTTGAGTTGGAAAAGTGGAGGATGAATCCTACTCCGATTGAAAGGCCAAGGTGTTATTTCCTTTACAGACCACTATAGTCCATCCTTTGTCTGGCTTTGGGGTATCTAGGGAGTGATTAGAAATGACCTCCTTTGAAGGAGACTTGGCCCTAGCAGTTATAAGGGGAAAATCCTTAATTTTATGCTCTGAGTATCAGAAGTGGAAATATGTATTGGGAAAATTTAAATACAAGACTCACTGTGAAAAACATTGATCGCCAACTTGAATATCAATTGATTCCTTCAGATCTCAAGATAAGTAAACTTCAATGCAAACCATCTTCTAAGGACGATTGCGAAAATAATGATGTAGCTCTCTATAGACAACCCTACCAAGGGATTGCGATATGGTTTGTAAAAAAAGGAAAACAAGGTAGAGTGAGACGTAGGAATTCAACCCAAAAAGGAACCTTAATTGTTTTCATCAAAGATGGAATAGCCTTGTGACCAAGGCTGAAAAATAACAATGGGGAGAAGACAAACTAGGCTCTATTCTTAAGAAAACTCTCCACATGAGATTGATTTCCAAAATGAAAAAAAAATGAAGCCCTTGGTAAGATTTTGGATTCCATCCTAGCCAATCCCATGAGGGGCCCAAGTCTTGGCTACCCAGTCACACAACATGATTTTAAGAGGAACTTGACCCACAAAATAAACTATTAAAGTGAACTTTTCTAGTCATTCACAAGCATTGTCAAAATATTGTACTGTCAAAATTGTGCATTAGGGGATGAAGAATTCTTACCTCATGAAATACTTTCTGTACAAATTTTTAGGGTCATTTTCTCAATGGAGCCATGTTCTCTCATAACCAGAACTATAGCAACAATATAAATTGTTGTGCTAAAGCTGGTTGAAACGATAAAAACTACCCTAAAATTCTTGCAACTAATGTAGTATGAAACCACAATAAAAAAATATGATATGACAACCCTAAAGGTTAAACCCTAGTATAACATGTATGTGTTTCCTATTCCTTGCAGATAACTCTTCTCATTTCCAAATCTATTGTCCTAACTACACATGTATGTGATGTTAACATTGAGTTTATATTATATTCCTTGCAGATAACTCTTCTCATTTCCAAATCTATTGTCCTAACTACACATGTATGTGATGTTAACATTGAGTTTATATTATTTTGTGATGCTAACATTGAGTTTATATTATTTTGACTCAGTTTATCAAATTACAACTCATTAGAACCTTATATTCTTCCATCTAAAATCATTCTTCTCACACAAATATATTTTAGCAACTTTTTGTTTTTCCATAAACTCGTCCCTAGATGCTCTTCCTCTTGCTATCAACCTTCTTCAATAGCTTTTAATAAGGTATTTAAAGACACATGAAGTAGTTGTGAAACTTGAATGATTCTTCTATTGGTGTAGCTTTTCGCTCACATTATCCACTATGGTACTCCTTGTTCGGTTCCAGAACTGTCTATTTTATTCTGCTAACCGCTTACTATTTGCCTATAAATGCTTGTACTCTTTCAGAGTGTAGGCACCAACAAATCATCACATTCTTCTCACCACTCCATTTACATATGGAATCAAATCCATAATGATTCCTGTGACAGCATAAATATTCTGAAGTGGAAAGTACCATGATGCCATGGCCTTTTGAGAACCGATAGAAGTGTGTAAGCAGAAAGAAAAGCTTACGCTATTGAAGGTATAAGAAAAGTCGTGAGCAAAACATTTCCTAAATATGGACAGTTATTTTCTAAATATTTTAGTCGTTGAAAGATGGGCCTGCAACATTCAGAGGCATGAATGCACATTGAAGTTTGAATAAGATTTTAAAATTGTTGCATGAGATTTGTGATATTGTACGAGAGCTTTGTTTGTGCCTGTATATTCTTTCCTATTGAAAACCGATACTTGTACCTCTTGTGTAAGTATTTTCCCCATGGTAGCATGAAAGGATTTATGTCTTATGTGCTGAGACTAGGTGAATTTATTCAAACTAGCACTTCTTCCTTTCATCATGCGAGAAAGAATATAGGTTATAGAAACAATTACCAGGCCATGGTTTTCGTGATTGAAATGTTTGCAGATTTTTCATCTTTGATCACATTGCGTATGTTTTGTGTAAATTGTACTACTATCTTCTCACATTTTTATTGTTGCAGCTAATATAAATATCGTGTTCAGTTGGCTAATAGTTTGGGTGTCTACTATAATTGGTTTGGAGATTGTTATGCATTTCTCGGAATCAATGTTTTAGGTAGTGTAGTTTGTAGGATATGTGTTTAATATTTGTGTTGTATTTTAGTTTATTTTTTAAAAGCTAGTGTGGTTTGTAAGTGTGTATAGGAAATATCTTTATAGGATTAGTTTGATCAAAATATAAATTCAAATGGAAGAAATGAAACTATTTAATCAATTTGAATTGAAATTAAGACAATAAGCATCTTATGGATCTCTAACTAGGAAGCTAAAGCAATGCTCTCAGATTTAGCACTTAATAATGACAATCCAAGAATGAGAAATAATGATCTATGATGCAACTTTACCCTAATCTAGCTCAATTATGGTCAAAATCAATTTACAATCCTACATTATGATCACTCCTCAAATGAATTCAAATTTATTTCTAAATACCTAAAAAAATTTCACTAGAGTAATGATGCACTAAGATAATAAATGATTTTCTCTTAGAATCCCTTCTATTTATAGTATTTTTCAAGGGTAGAGGGTAGAGTGACGATTAAGCACCATTAGATAAGATTTGAGTTAGTGGTTTCAATTGTTTGGAAAAAGAAACCAATTGTGTGTCAAAAGTTTAGACAAGATGACAAAATAAGTGGCCAAGATTGCAAGGACAATTTGAATGGTTGAGATAGAAAAGGCTTCCTTGATCCATGTGATCAAAATACTATCACCTCATTGGTTGATTTATTTTTATCCATATGTGGTTTGCGATAATTATTTGATTTATTAATTGATCTAGCTATGTCCCCCATTCAAATGGGTTGAATTTAAATTTGATTTATTTATACAATTAAATTGTATAATTATTTTATCTTTTGATTTAATTAATCTAGTTGGATCTGATTTTTAATTAATTAATTCTTTGATCCTTAATTGTTATCTTTGACTTTGGTTGACTTTGCTTGTCCAATTTTGGGTGTATACAAATGCCCCTCTTTAAATCAATGTGTGAAGCACGTTGGTCCAAAGAATGTATGATCATTTTGATTAACTGATGCCTGATCTGAACTTGATGATTGATTCACTCAATCACAAATAAATATGATGATGAAAGTTTGATATACTACACTAATAAAAAGATTTCATTGAAATGATATGCCCCATTGATGATATCGAAATATCTCACATCTAATCCTCTTGATTTGAAAGATTATCTTAATTTTCTTGATTTTACATTCTGGTGATATTATGTCACCTCAAAAATAAAACCGGAGTTGACTTGGATGATCTTGACCAATTCCAATTTTATTTTATTTTTTCCATTTTTTTGTAAAAGTTTCCATTTTCTATTTTATTTTCAATAATATGTGATGTTAAAACATTGCAATGATAATTCCTTTGTTTTGAAAAACAATTGAGCACTAAAAGTTGACTTGGGATAAACTTTGGTAAAATACCCCTCCTGTAGGTTAGTTAAGGTATATAAGGGGGTCAAAATCCTTTTTCACCACTCATTTTCGCTTTTTCTTTTCACTTTTACTACTTTTGAGCTCTAGTGACTTGGAGACTATTCGTGATGGTTGTCCTAATTAGAGAGCACCAGTTCGAGCATGGGTGAAGTTTCCAACATCTGATAGATGATGGACCTTTGATGTGTACCCAAATCCTCTTCGTTTTGTCAAGTGTTTCCACTGTAGATATATTTTTGAATTTACATGTCAAAAAATTTAGTTTTTCATGTTTTTTCCTTCCTTTTAAGCATAGACTAGGTTTTTGGAGCACTTCCATATAGCCAAATTGTGTGTAGGTAGAGGAAAAATAGCACATAGAAATGTCTACCCTAGTTCTATTTTAGCGCATATTGTAGGTTAAACTAGCACATATAATCTTGAAATATAAAATTCATATTATTGTAGTGTGTAGGTCAAGTTTTTTTAGTGTGCACAATGTTTTCTAGAGTGTCCTATGTGTATTACACATAGGAAAAATGTTTTAGCACGTAAAATATAAAATTATGGTGCGCAGAGTCTTTCAACACATATGGTATGATAAAGTAGCACACAACCTAATTTTAATATTTTTTTGACTTGATTTGCATCTTGTCTGATTCGTCATTTGATGTGCTCAATATCCTAATGTTATTGCTTGTTACTGTGATGAAAAAAAGTTTTTTTTTATGTCATTTTAATTATTTGATGAATCTTATGTTAAGGTCAATCCTGATAGGTTGATAGGATAACTGATGTTTCCTTCCTCCTAATATAGAGTTAGGAAAAATTTATGCACTCTAGAATATCAATTTGAAGATAGGGTAGATCACTTGATTGATTTTATATGATCCATTAGATGGTGTCACTGATTTGATCTCACTTGATTCTAGACAGGTTTGAGGATGAAAGATATATTTGTGATGTTTATATCCATTGCCTTTAGACATGATCGGTCAATTATATGCTAAGGACCATTGAGTTATTGGTTGTTGTGGATTGTTCCATCTATTAGAGATGTTTTAGTTATGATTGAACCATGGTTTACTTACATGTATAGCTGAGAATTTCCACTCAGAACATAATACCTTCAACTTGTTGATGGGAGAGTTGACTATTACTCCCACAGACGTCTATTATATTTTTAGGATACCAATGATGGGGGCCTTGGTTTACCATGATTAGGTTTATGACAAAGTCACATGTAGATAAGTCTTCATAGATGCAACCATTGAGGATGATAGCATTCCTTGTGATCAATTTATATCCTTTCCTCCCATTCCTATAGTTTTGGGCTCTTTGAGCAGAGGTTTCTTGCTACCTGAGAGATTTGGACATGGTTTTTCTATCGACTCAGGTAGATTCTTGAGGACATGATTTCATAACTGAGGAGATTCTCCTAGGGTTCCTATGTTCTTGCAAATATTTATCATGATCTCCATCATGTTGTTTACAAATATAATGGTACACTCTCAACGGGTTCCATTTTACTTCATCTATGGATATGAAAGCATATTCCCATCACTAGGCCAATCATAGCATGAGCTAGAGATCTTGGATGGCCATACATTTATATTTATGAGGGACTGATTGTCTAGCCTCATCTGGGAAAGATGGATTATTGGTGTCATATGTTCTAGAAGATAGATCAGGTCTCTTGACGACCTTATCTTGGATGTGAGGCCTGGAGAAAGGATAATTCATAGCTTTCTATTTATGTTCATGCCTTATTGGTTGATTGGTCAAACTCCTCTTATGATTAAGATATTATGTTTCTAGCGAGTTCTTTAATAGTTTGGTAGAGTATAGAGTGTTCCCTATGGTTGAGAAATATATTCTTATATTCAAGCTGAGAAATCATTATGGGGACCAAAGATTAAGTATAGAGTTTCTCATGATGATATTCTCCATTTAACTCACTTCGCATGAGATTTACGAGAGGGTATTGTTGATGAGAGTATGACTCTAGATTATACACATTGGTTCTTACAACATACTTTCCCTTGATTCACTGATCTAGCTAAGCCTATTTTGGGTATTGATGAGAATTATTTAAACAACATGATGATTGTGATCATGTGGGGGATGGGAGAGAGGTGGATGATAGATTAGGTTAGAGGTGGAGTTGTAGGTGGACGACACACAAAGTGGATGGTAGAGCTATCCTAGGTATTCATCATGACATAGGTGGTTTTATTATTAGTCCTCCTAGAGGTGGTGGTTGTAGGGTTGGTGGTGGTAGGGTTAGGGTGAGAGGTAGTGGAGGTGGAGGGAGAGTTTGGATGAGAGGTGGTGACATTTGTGTCAGGGTTCCTCCTATATATTTTTCACTAGTTTGGAGTAGATGGTGATACATAGAAACTAGATAGGTGTAGGTTTAGAAGGATCCACAAGATCCCCAAGAACCTCAAGCACTAGTAGCACCTAGTCAAGATGTGCAGGCCTTGCAGAATAGTGTGGTAGCCATGGCTAGTCATATGGATAAATTTTCTACATTGATTGAGGGTTTGATTGATACTATCTCACAAACTCATCCAATTTAGATAGGGACACATTTATGCATAGATACTGTGACCACCAGCTAGGATCCTCAAGAAAATCTTGATAGTTCAGCGGGAAAAGATGGTACAAGTGACACAAATGGTGCAGGTGGTGGGTTGAGTTCCCCTAGTTGATATCATTGTTGATTCCACCTTTTTAATTGATTATACACCATGATGTACATTATTGGTTAGGAATTTTATTGATAGACATTTGTTGATGTACATTTGATCATACATTGATTATATGATTGATTCTCTAATGGAATCTCATCCCTTCTCATTTGGATATTTTTTATATAATGTTATTATATGTTGGACTCTATAGTTTTGATGATCTATAAATGAATGCAATTCTAGATGATCTTATATATACGTTTGTTTTGGTATTTTTCAATGGAAAATTATATGGATGTATTTACTTATTTTGATGCTTTATGGATGCTTAATATAGATGGATATATATTCTTTATTTATGTATGCTTATGAATTCTTGATATATGATGAAATGAAAATGTATGGTCCTATGGTTTTTAATCTTCTATGATGTTAATGCAAGTATTAATTAATGATGTCAATGACCTAATGAATTATGAATGCAATGCACTTAATGATTCATGTTCATCAATGCAAATTTTTTTACATAATGAAATAATAACCTATATGATATGGTACACGATGTGTTAATTGATGAATCTAAATTATATGAAATTGACTTACATGATGATTTAATGAATGCTAACTAAATGACATAATGAATGCTAACTAAATGACATTGTGAATTGATGATAATACCCTTAATGATTTAATGAGTAACAAATGCAATGTACTTTAACTAAATGAGTGAAATGCACATAATTAAATGAGTTGATAAATAAACTCTATAAAATTAACTAATGCAAAGTGCCTCATGAGTGATAATGAATAATGACTAATGTATTTTATTCTTTTTAGCTAATGTTTAATAATTAATTTATATACACTTAATGATAATGAATGTAACTATATGATATATTGAAGTGCAATTTTAATGATTAATGAGAAATGAATGTAACTAAATGTACTTTAAATTATATGCCATGTTTTTGCTACAGTCCAAAATATTCCATCAAAATGGAATCTTGATGGTGTGATAATGATTAACTCTACCCCATGATTATAGAAAATCCTATAACCTTTAATAGGCAAGATTAATCTATATGGAATGCAAAATGAAACTAATTGTGACTTTTTTAAAGGAGAGCATTTTTTCATCATTGAGCTATTTGGAACATAAAGTTGATACAATCATCACTAGTTTAATTTTGTTTACAACCATGAGAATATGAATACCTTCTTCTTTCATCTTTGAATAATGATATTGGTACAACTTTGACTAGTTTTGACCATGAATGTATGAATACCACTTTCATTAGTTTTCATGTTGCGTGTGGATTTTGGCATTAAGATATGAAAGATCCTTTTTTGTAAATAGAAAAGGATACTATCATCTCCATATGGAAATTTCCTAGATGATTCTTTGATGATCACAACATTAGATATGTTTTCATATTTCAACATGAATTAACCTCCCAATTAGTGATGTAGAAATCAAGAAAATTTCATGCTTTTATCATTATTTATCTAGTCCAAAGACATAATCGATATGCTAAAAAGGCACAACTCAAAAATCAAGTAATGCATTGAACATCATTGTTTTTTTTTCTTATCCATATTTCACTAGAACTTCATCCATTTGGATTTTTATTCTTTATTAAGATAAGTCAAATCAAGTTCAAGGATCAAATGTGTCAAAGGTTTGAGTTCAAGACCAAATTTCAAATAGAAATTGATATGGATCAAAGGTTCAAGTGTCAAGTATTTGGTTTGATGCATTGATCTATGTGAATTTGTGTCTTCTTGATGAAGTCACTTGATTTTAAATTAGTGCCCCCAGTTTGATTCAACGACAATGTTGGACTTCTAGACAACTTTCAAAACCATGATGAAAGCCTTGGGTATGCAAATGCAACTCTAAGAGTTTATTATGACCATGTAAAAATGATGGAAAATTCAAGAATATAAACAAGGATGGAGAAAAGATATAAATGGAAAATGCAACGAGGGTTGACATAACTTGGGGGAAAATGACACATGTTTACTAGGTTTTCACCACTTGATTTTATTGTTATTTTTCTCTAGATTTTCTTTTTTTTTTTGCTACCAAGGTGCCTATTTACCATGTTTTCACCAAGGAAATTTTTATATTTTTCTCTTTTTTTTTTTTCTATCAAGGTGCCTATTTCTAGGTTTTCACCACGACACTTTTTATCTTTTTCAATTTTTTTTCCTTTTTCATTTTTAAATTTTTTTTTTTGTTATTATCAAGGTGCATGTTTGCAAGGTTTTCACCAAAGATAACCATTTTTTTAGGATCCATATTTGAATTCTTTTACTTTATTCAAGATAAAATTTCTATTGTTTTTTATTTCTTTTTTCGATGTTTTTGGATTTGTACTTTTTTTCAATGTTTTTGCATTTCTTTAAGATAATTTTTTTCTATCCAACTTTGATTCTCTTTCATATCATAATCTCACTTATCATACTCATTCACCCTATACAGTTTCATGTAAATAGGTGTGAAACCTCTTTAAGTGGATACTATTCATGGGTTCTTGTCCCAAAGGAAGACATAAAAATGGAAGTACCTAGCCAATTTTCTTCTCATTTACCTTTCTTTTCCCTATTTCTTAATTCTTAGGGTTTCCTTGTAATACTAAGTCACCAACTTGGAATTCTCTAGGTTTTATCTTATTTTTGTAGTTCCTTGACATTCAATTTTGGTAAACCTTGAGATCTTCATAGTCTTGTGTTTTGTGTTCCTCAAGAAATTCATGTTGTTTAAGTCTAGAAAGTCTATAATCTTCATCTCTCAACAATCCATGGAAATAAACTCTCAAAGATAGAATCTCAACTTCTTATCATAAAACAACCTCTGCTCCATAGACCAATGAAAAGGGTTTTGCTCTGGTTAGTGTTCTTGTTCTATATGACCACAATGTCAGGTTCAATTGTACATGCCAGTCCAATCCTGAGTTATCATCTATTCTCTTTAAAATATTAACGATATTCTTGGTTGTAACTTTTGCTTGACTATTAACTTAAGGGTAATAAATTGAAGAAGAATGTTGGATGGTGTGGAACTTGTCACACAATTCATTAATATACTTATTTTTGAAATGTTTTGTATTATCCATTATTATGGTATGAGGAATTCCATATCTACAAACTATGTGGTTAAAAATGAACATTGAAAACTATTTTCCTGATTCAGTTGATAAGGGAAGGACTTCAAACTATTTTGATTAAAATAATACCTTGTAGTTATAATTAAATTATGGCCATTGGATGAAGGTGGATAAGTCATCCCAATTAAATTAAACCCCCATTGAGTAGAAGAGATAAGATGTGGTCACTAGGTGTAACTCTTGTGCTGATACATGAATCAAATTCCCATGATATTGGCATTTTTAGCACACTTTTACAAGCTAACAGGCATCCTTCTTCATATTTGGCCAATAATACCCTATGCAAAGGAGTTACTTAGCTAAGTTTAAACCACTTGAATATGATCCACAGATTTCCTCATGAATGTCTTGTAAGGTGGTTTTTAATTCCTTATTCTATAGATACCTAAGAAGTATTCCTTGAATACTTTTACAATATAATATGTCTAAAAAAAGGGTATAATGGGAATCCTTTTGTATTAAATTTATTCCTTCATTTTGGGATAAATCCAAGGGTAAGGTATTATCTTTTAAATAGGTATAAATGTATCCATACCATGGGGAGTTATGTCGAACTAGAAAAAAATTTATTTGGGAATCAAGAAGGTCAAATGCCGGTTTCAGTAACTCTTCCAATGAAAATTCATATCTAGCACTTCGGTCTTGTATTTACAAAAGAGAAGCTATAGTTTTTATGACATATACTGCTTTGTTCCTTTCTCTTGGTATTTTCTCAAAAGTTATCAAGACAAAATACTTTTTAAAATCATCTACCATTATTTTATAAGGAACCAAATTGTCATCTTTAGTGTGATAGTCATCATTAATATGATTTATCACAAGTTGAGAGTCACCATAAACTTGTATTTCTATCACTTTCTATTCTAAGGTCATTTTTATGCTTATGACAAGGGCTTCATATTATGCAATGTTGTTTGTACATGGAAAGAGAAGTTGAAAAGACTTCAGAATGGTGTATCCTTGAAGTGTAATCAAGAGAATGCCTACCCCTAAGCTATGTTGTGTGTAGGATCCATCAAAATAAAGCTTCCATGTTTTGGCCACAATGTTTATTATATCTGCATCCAATAATTTTACTTGAATAGGTTGATCGTATATTAAAGGAGCCTTTTCTAATTGATCAACTATGACTTTCCCTTTTATTAGTTTTCTATCCACATACTCAATATCAAACTCACTCAATACCATAACCCATTTTTCCAATTTTCCTGTTAGGGTTGTCTTGCAAAGTAAATATTCCAAAGGGTCAATTTTAGTTATGAGCTTAATCTTATGTGCTAACATGTAGTGATGTATTTTTTGTGAAGCAAAGACCATAGCTAGGTACACCCTTTAAATGAAACTATAATATCTATTTGCTCATACTTAACCAAGGTCTTTCTAATATAATAAATTTCCTTTTCTTTTCCATTTTCATCCTATTGAGACAATAAAACACCTAATGAGTGATTTTTTCTGAAATGTATACCTGAGTAATGTATTTCCTTTGATTGGTGGCATTAATACAGGTGGGTTTATAAGGCATTTCTTCAAAAGTTTAAATACTTCATCACATTGATTCTCCCAATTGAAAATTGTGTCCTTATGTAGAATTTGAGTGAAATAATGACATTTTTAGCCAATTGAGAAATATATCTTCTTATTTATCATAGCCTTTCTTGAAGTGACCTCATTTGACTTATTATCATAGGTACCCCCATTTCCATTATTACCTTAATCTTTGTGGGGTCTACCTCTATGCATTTTGTAGATACTATATAGACAAATAATTTTTTGGATTGCACTCAAAATGCACACTTCTTTAGATTCAATCTTTCTTTAAATATCTCTAGTATTATAAAAATATTTTCCAAAATTGGTAAGTGTTCTTTCCTTCTATGGGATTTGGCCAAGATGTCATTAATGTAATCTTCTAGGAACTTATGCATCATATCATGAAAAATTGTGGTCATGGCTCTTTGATAGGTTGCTCTAGCATTTTTGAGACCAAAAGGCATCACATTCCAAAAAGAAGTACCCCAAGAACATGTAAATCCCATTTTATCCTAATCCTCAAGAGCTATCTTTATTTGATTCTACTTGTTGAATCCATGCAATCTATTCTATCATCAATGCTTGGTACTGGAAAGTCATCTTTAGGGCATGCTAGGTTGAGATCCTTGAAGTACGTACACACTCTGATTGATTTGTCTATCTTGGAGACTGGTAAAATGTTAGAAATACATGCAGTATAAGAAATAGTTCTTAGGAAACTAAGCTTTAACAATTTCTCCTATTCGACCTTTACTAGTAATGGAATGTGAGTGTGTATTTTTATTTGTTTATGTTTGACTAGCTTAGGTCTTGGTTCTATAATCAAATGAGGCATGATGAGATTTGGACCTATCCCATAGCACATCTAAATATGGCCCTGCAAAATTGACGTGTCTTTCTTTAAAGAATTTAATAAATTCTTGTCATTCCTCTGGAGTTAATGATGTTGCAAGTTTGATGATCTTGGGTTTTGATTTTGTACCAATATTGACCTTTCTTCATAGTTCTATAGTAAAGTTTCCAATATCTCTTCCTTGGGTGCCCCAATTGGGTTTTCACCTTCAGAAACGTCATTTATTTTCACTTTTTTTTGGTCAAGTACTACCAAATTATGGTTTTCACCACTAGAGCCTTTTATTTTTTCTTTATTCTTTTATTTCCTTTTGAGAATAAGAGATTGACCACATCTCTCTCTTATTCCTCCTTGATAAAATTCATAGATTGAAGAGGGTTCAACAACATTTAGGTATAAGAGAAATTAATTATCATTTGGAAGTCAAGGTATGTCACTTGGCTTAATCAAATCCAAATAAATTAATTTAGGATGTACAAGGGGTAAGGGATCATTAGGTAGGTTCAAATCCATATGGTTTAGGGACATGACTTCATTAGAAGGCTAATGTGTTGTATCATTCAAATATATGACATGTGTTTTCTCTAGGTGGTCCATATAACTTGGATAAAAATTCTCCTCACATGAGTCCTCTTGGGTTTCTTGGGGATAAACATATCTCAGGTTAAATCCATAATTAGATCCTCCACACCATGAAAGTACATATGGTTCACCTACCCATTGAGTTATACTTGATGCTTTCCTTGAATTTGGTCCTTAATTAGTACTAGGTCCTTGGTTGGAGCTTGATCCTTGATTTGAACTTGATTCTTTACTTATAATAGACATAGGGGCATAGGTATAAACCACATCCACCCCTTTTTCATGACAATATCCTTTAGACAAAGAATCCCAATCCCATTCATTAGAATCTTCATCGCTTTGGAAATTTAGTTGTAGAATTTATTCATAGAATTTTGTATAGTTTATTTAAGTGTGTCCTTGGAAATAACCTAGTCCCAATTTTTATTTCTATCTCTCAAAATTTATTTCTGTTGGTTCCAGAAAGCCTTCATTTTTTCTTCCTAAGGTAACCTTTCCTTTGTAACCCATATTTTCCATGATTTGATAGCCTTTACAATATTTGTGTATAGGAATGTTGATATTTTGAACCCTTTGTTCATTTAAACTTAATTATTTGTTTGAATGTGATGCTTGGTTTGAGTATGATGCTTCCTCATCTTTGTAAATCCATTTTAAAACCTCATCATCATTTTCTTCCATGGATGGAGAATTACTAGCTCTTACAAAGTGTTCATCATACTTTTCAGGAGGATGAGAATTAGATGGTTTTCCATATGATCTAGGGGAAATAGGTAAGTCAACCATTGAAAAGGAATATTCTCCTACCCCCTTTTGTTTTATTTTACATTATTTCTCAAATTTCTTTATCAATTTTTCCATCTTTTGGTAATATTTTTCTTTGGTTCTTTTCTTTTCAAACTTAGAGGATCTTGAATTTTCCTCTTCTTGATGTGAAACATTTGAGTTATTATTTTTTTTGTCTTCATCTTTTGAATCTAAACAAATTTATGTTTTACCATTTTTGAAGTAGTTAAGTTAATTTTTTCTTGGGTTGAGTCAATAATTTTACTCTCTTTTTTCATCTTTTCCTTTCTCTTTGTCAGGGACTTTGAACTAGAAACCTTTTCATGAGTTATCTCTTTGATAATACTTGATGTAGAACCTTCAACACTATTATGTGGGACCGGTGAATAATTAAAGGGTTTAACATTGTTATATTATTGAGATTGATTTAAGTACCCATGTAAGGAAATTTTATACATTGATGACAGGTTGAAGGCATCGCTTGCATTTCATGGATACATGGCCTTCCTAATAATATGTTATATGAAAACTTGAGATCAAGGAATTTCCAAAATATTTCCTTTTGAATCAGACCAAATCTAATAGGTAAAATTACCATTAATTTTGAAGCCCTTTTCTTATCATCATAAGATTTGATGGAAATCTTTCTTTTTGGAAAGAAAACATATTCAAAATTTCCTAGATCTTTTACTAGGTTCAAGGTGCAAATGTTTAGGCCAAAACCACCATCAATTAGAACTCTTTTGACACAATGTTTATGTATCAAGACTTTAATATTCATGGGTATATTTTGGGGATGGTTAAGGGACATGTCATCTTGCACTAAAAAGGACAATAAATAAGGTGAAATTAGGTTTCCAACCATGTTATGAAATCTATCAACATCCAAATTATTAGGAATGGTTGTTTCAACAAGAGATTTTTCCAATATCTCTTTGTGAGTTGGTGAAAGTTTTAACAACTCCAAGATTGATATTTTTGTAGGTGTTCTTTTTAGTTGGCCCACAAGGTTATATTTTCTTGAAGAGGAAGATGATTGATTAAGCCTGGTTATCTAGGGGTGGTCCCTTTTAATGCTATCCTTGAAGCTTTGTCTCTAGTCACAACATTAGAAGTTTCTTTTTATTTTTTTGTCCCTAACCATAATGACATTAATTTTTCTCTCGTACCCTAATAGGGAATTTATGACATTATCATAGGTATGGGAAAAATTAACATTGTCATTACTGTGATACACTAAGTTTGCACCCTTAGTTCAAGCTCTCGTAGTCTTGGTAACTCAGTATAACTTGGGAATCATCTCTAGGTTGTGGGACCTCTGCTAACTGAGATGAAACCTCCAAATTCTAGGCTGGTTCCTCTTGGATAATCACCTTAATTTTCTCTCAATAGGAAAGTAAATCTTTGAGGGAAAGGGATAGAAGGAGTGCATGAAAAGGGAAATGACTGAAAGAAAACTATCCTACAAGGTGATGCACCGATACTAGGGTTTGGATCTCAGTATAGAGGAATGAGATCAATGGAGGAATTATGTATAATAATTCACAACTCACTAGATAGGCTTGCATAAGTGTTTCATAGGAGGGTCTGAACAAAAGACACAACTTATGACGTGCAAGAAAACATCCTTTTTTGCAACTAGGTGTAGGAATGAGACAAGACTACTAGGGGTTGTAGTATACCCACAAAACATCTAAATCAGATCAGACACAGTAACACACAAAATCATAGAAAATGAGAGGGACTAGGAACCCCAATTTCCATTAACAGCATTCATAAACTTCAATCCAATAAGAGATAATCAAGACAGTGAAGACATGGATAGAACAAATATCACAAGTACCTCAAGAATGCCTTGATCGTCAATGGGAGATTACAAAGAGTAGAAGAACTAGAGGGTAGAACAAATACCATAGATGGCTTTCTGAGAAAAGATGACTTCCTTGCAAAAGTGGGCTTCTCTCCTTTACAAAAATGAACCTCTTGAGCACTAAGGCTCCACAAAACAATATATACAACACTCACTACCCGCAGGTAGGAGTCCAAAACTGACCTAACCAGAGTTACAAATTCTTACAATATAATAATAAACCATAAAGTACAAGATAACATTGAATTCACTGAGAACACCCAACAATCAAATCATATCTTCTTTTGCATGTATCCATCTTGTACTGAGCTCACCTGCAGACACAACAACCTCGACTCAACTACCCACCTACAACTCCACTAAGACATGAAGGCTTCAAATCCAATCTCATAGATATTTCTATTTTCAATAATAACCCTACAAAAGGTGGCGGCAACCCATTGAGCATTTCACACGACATGGCCCCCTGCAAAATCCACGGTGCCGACGATCAGATCATTCATCATTATCCTTCCAACTATCCCTGTCCTGAAGAAATCAATTCCAGCTATCAAACTATCACGCATGGCTATCAAAATGCAAAACCCTAGTAGGAAACCAGCGCAAAAATTCAAATTTGAATGTTAACGGCTAGCGGGGCCTCGAGTTAAAATGAAACCATCAATGAAAGATCCTTCCTGGCAAATGAACGGCCTAGATGCACCCTTTAAAATAGCTTAAAATCCTTTCTAACAAGTCAACCACCACTGCTGTAGTCAACAACCAATCAAACTACACCATTTTGGATACACGTTGTGACCTTTCGACATCAGACCCACCGCTTGAGATACCAATCTAACGGTGGGCACATGATCTTATAGCCCCAGAATACTCACACTTTTATGCCAGCCGCTAGATCCTTACCTTTCTGAGACCCCACTGACACATCAGTCCACCTAGAAATCCTCATCAGCATGCGTCAACCATTCATGTTCGAACACCTGAGCACACCTGGAAATGTGGTCCCATGAATTTTCCTTTCACTTTGACTAATAAGAAGTCAAAAAATCACCCTGACCTGGCACTGGACCCACTAACAAATCTTGAACACTTGGAAAAATGATGGCTGGTGCATAATCTCTTGTGTCAGAAAAGCCTTTTGTGAAGATACGCCAGTCGTTGATCTTCATCCTTCTGATATCCCTACAGACATTTTGACATGACCCCACTATAGCATCCAAGTCATCGCTATGTAGACCAATGAGAAATGAGCACATCATCATCCGAGGACCCACCTACAAGGTTCTGACAAAAAGAAAGATCGACGGCTAGTCTTATCCCCTTATAGCTTTGACAAAACCCTTCCAAAATTAATATAGCCATCAATCCTCTGACAACTGTTAGAACCTTTGACCGCTGCAAGAACTTGGTCCCACTGACAAAAAGATGTCTCGATACATGTGGACCAATCAGAAGCTGCCAAATCAAATGAGGTGGCACCAGTCCCACTGACACACTGAAGCGCTACAAACATGGAAGACCTAACAGTCATCTTAAGATCTCAAGCTCTGACACTAGACTATCCAAAGATATGCCAATCATTGGATCCCTCTAGCCGAGACCCCACAAATTTAGACTACTGGACTTCCACATGAATACGCAACTGAAGAAAAGCTAACTATTGCTAGGTTGCAAGAAGTTAAATGAGGACTGGGAAATACTTAGTGATTATGAGAATTGATGTATTCGCTAAGTCATCGAATAAAAAGGGGACCGCTAGAAAGAAATAGAGAACTAGTGACTGGGCCAATAGGAAATTAACGCACATGGGAAATGTAAACCTTTAGTGGCCAAAAAAGGTAATGAAGAATTATAACGGGCCAAAGGGTTTTGAGGGTTTTAAAAGGTTCCCAACACAACGACTAGTTTTATGAATATTTTGACCTGCAGACCAGGGACTTGAAATAAATGCAGAGGCTAGGAAACAAAACATGAGGCCATGAAACTTTTAGGGATGCTCAAAAGGGGAAAAATAGAGACTTTGGAATAGGTTTTAGACAAATTTGCATGGATATGAAAATTAGGGTAACGATTACTTCTTTTGTTATTTTGGTTTAAATTTGAAAATTTAATTTTCTCATGATTTAAGAAAAGGTTTTTGAATGATGTGTGGTCTTTATTATTTGGAGGGACATCTACCTTAGTTGTACCATAATCGATTAGATCTTGGACCATGTGCTTCAATCTCATGCACTCATTTGTTGTGTTCCCTTTTTTCCTATGGTATTCACAATGATGGACATCATTTCACTATGAAGGCTTAATTTTTGGTTCATATGGTCTTTCTTTGGGTAAGATAATGAGTTAGTTGGAAATGAGAGTCCCTAATGTTTTTTTGCAAGGTTCACCCAAGCGTGTGAACTTCCTCCTTTGTGTTTAATTAAAGAAAGGTTTTGGCTCGTTGATTCCTTGATTGTTGGAAAAACCATTATTTGTGAAGGAGGTATTTGATTATTGATTAACATTTTTATCTCAAGGTTGGACCCATTTGAGAGATTTAAGGGAGTATATTTAAGATTTTTTTCCTCCACTAATCCATAGTTAACAAGGATTTTGTTTGTTCTCTTTAAAAAAAACATAGGTTTCTCATTGTTACTATTGGAAGCCTTGTTATTTTTGAACTTGTTGTTATTATTAGAGAAACTATTGTTATCCTTGTAGAGTTTTAGTTCTCCCTTTCTCAAAAATTATTCTATCTTATTCCCATTATTAATAAATTTCTCCAAAGTGGGTGGACATTGATGTTTCAATCTATAGTTCATCTTTGTATTCAAGGCGTTCATGAAAATTTCTATCTTTTCTTTCTTAGGAACACTTCTAGGATAACATGAAAAAATCATTCTCCATATTTGTAACAAACTGAAAAAGGACTCACCATCTTGGTGTTTGGTATTACAAAAATTTAGCATGGTGACTTCATGTTAGATATTATAACAATAATCACTAACAAAATTGGAAGCTAATTACTGAAACATTTTAATACACAGGGATAGTTCTAAAAACCACTCCATGGCTTGTCTTCCAAGGATTCTAGAAAATAACCTCATTAAATAAGTGGGTCATGCATGAACTCCATACTTAATGCACAAAACTCTTTTAAATGGTCTTGTGGGCCAAATTTACCCATATATTTGTCATATTTTGGAAAGACCACATTCAAAGGAAGGGTTTTATAATTTGACTTTTATCAAACATAAATGAGCATATGGCTTTGATTGAAAATTATTGAGGAGCCGCTACCTTTTTCATGTTGTCTAATTGTGTTTGGAAGAATTTGAGTTTCTTATTCATCACCCTAATTGGATTTTTTTCTTCCTCATTCCTTGTTTAGACTTGACGTATCATAATCATGAGGAAGCCTAACTCCTACTTGAGATAAGTTTAGGAAGTACCTCCCTTTAGCCCTTTCTAGGATTTTTTCTATCACTTTAATGAATAAGGGATCTTAGGTAGCCTCATTGAATCTTTCCTCAATTTCCTCTTCATCTTGATTTCAAAGATGATTATTGTTTTTATTGATGTTGGGATCATTTTTGGTATTGTTTCTTTCATTACGTCTAGGCATGTGTTAGTATCCATTTGATCTATTTAATCTTGAAAAGGAGTAGGGATGTGATACTCTTGATCTTCTCCAAATGGTTGGTAAGGAGATTGAGGAGATTCCTCAATAAAAAGGTATTTATTATCAAATATATGTTCTTTCTTGTTGAAGAGACAAATTGACGTAATAAGATATGGTAAACACCAACATTAACAAGGACTACAAATCTTGGAATCAAATCATTTGAGGAAAGACCTCTTTGAATTTGGTTGAAAATATGTATTAGAAATGATTTGGACTAGTCCTTGATTATAATAGGTAGTAATTGGTAAATTTTTTATTAAATTATCCTTTGATTGACTAGATTAGGTTGGGAAGTACTTACTATTTTGGGTTCTTAGTCTATAGGAATTAAACAAGTTCTGATAGGTGTTACAAAAACTTTTGCGGGTGCTAAGTAGAAATGGGTTAAGTGTTACAAGATTGATTCCACGTGTCACACAAAATATTGCAGGTGTTATTTTATTTCTTTTAGGAATTGTAGAATAGTTTGTATGCATTACAATAATGGTCATAGACATTATAGAACTATCTATAGACATTGAAAAGTGTTGCATAGGTGTTACATGATTTGTCAACAAACTGTTGTCTGAATATTTTGGTCATAAATTTGTCAAATTTTAAAAACTTTTAATTGGTTGTAAAATCTTAATGGGTGTATTATATTTGTAATCAAGAACCTTCAACCATAATAATAAGAAAAAACTTGACTTAACACTTGATAACTAACACCAAGTGTGTGTTCAAGATCATTTCCATGAGTCTTTTCACAATAAATACTTCCAAGAAAGATACCTTTAAAAGAAAATTTGGTTCAACATTGTTGATAGGGTAGGCTTTCTAAATTACCAAGGTTTTAGTAAGGATTCCTCACAAAAATATCTTGGGAATCATACGAGTTCCCATAGTTGCTTAGTGCAATTGAGGTCATATAGACCCTAGAGGATACCAAGCACAAGATATTTTCGCCATCCTAATTTTTCAACTCAAGGTCTTTATTTAGAGTAGGTGGAATAGGTTGGCTTCAGATTATTCCCAATTTAGGTTCTCCCTCTCATCGACCTCATTAAGGCATGTTATCGGGAGGTGAGACCAATAAGGATATAGCATGTTTATGGAAAGAAAGAAAAATGAAATGATAAAAACTTGGAATTTGATTACCTTAATAAGGGTAAGAGATTATCCCTATTATTTTCACTTCAAAAACAAAATTAGCATGGTTTCCAATCCTTTTAATCTAAAAGGACTAGAGCATGTTTTAATTTTTCATTCGCTTGAAAAATGAAGAGCATATACCTAATGCTTTTTGTCCACAAACATGAAGGCTTCAATTTAGTGTTTCTAAATTTTTGAGCTCATTTTAATCTCAAATTTAGCATGTTTGGCTTTTTTATTCACTTAAGAAAGTGAAGAGCATAGGCCTAATGCTTCATTAGTGAATCCAATTTGATTTTTTACTTAAGTAGATGTTGAATTGAATGCCATAAGCTAAGAAAATACAAAGGGATCAAGTTTTCCCTCATTAAATGCTAGCAAAAACTAGGCACATTTTTTATTTATTTATTTACAGTTTAATTTACCAAAGCTATCACTCCAGCTTCTTAGCTTCCTCTTCAAATGTGGCAGTTCAACACATGACCACACAAAGTGAAGAAATCTAAAATCCATAGAAAATTGCAATCTCACTCCTAACTGCAAATTGACCTTAATCTTTTCAAGGAGAGTAAATCCAATTAAAGAGAAGGATATTTATCTTTGTATACTTCAATTATTCTAAAAAATCTTACATAAGCTTCTTCTTCCTCTTTAAAATCTTCTAAAACATTATAGAGGTGAATCCTATTGTCATTCCTTTGTCATCTCTTATCTTGCCTCTCTTTCTTTTGGACTTGAGTCTCAGGTTTCTACACTTTTTTTTATGTTCAGGAATCTACAAAATATAATTCATTTAAATATAAAATTTATAGGTGCTATAAGAAAATGCATACGTGCTACAAAAACTATGTCTACACATTACAAAAATATTAACAAGTGTTACAACTTTATTACTACACATTGTTTAATAGATTTCTCTTAATATGTAAAGTACTAACAAAGGAGTAAAAAATATATCCTATAGGCATAGAAATAATTTTAGATAGAGAATAGAAAGATCTTTGTAGGTGCCATAAGATTCCTTACATGCGTAATATTTTTTCATGCAGGCTTCATCAAAATGTGTATACATGTTAAATGACTTGCTATACACATCAAAAAAAATTTCAGAGGCACTCATATAACTAGAATTTGTTGGAATTATGGAAAGGTGTATACCAAGAGGGGAGGGGTGAATCTATATCCTTAAAATTTTTCAAAGTAATCCTTGTGAATATCAACTTCAATAACTGACTGTGTAACTTTGCATCTAACATACTTTTAATAATATAACTAAAATGTAAATGCTTGAAAGTAAACCAATAAAATATTCATTAAACCTCAATACACATGACACATGTATTTGGTATTGTAGAAAACCTTATTAGAAGGTAAAAATTGTGATGGGGATGGAACCCACAAAGCTTCACTTCTACAAAAATAAAGTTGTTGGTTAAGGCTTACAAGAATGATCACTTCTAGTGATCTTACCCTATTAGGAGTAACAAAAAGATTAGCTAGATCTACCTGTTGGCATTAAGTTATGTTTGTCATTAGTGACAACACTTATTTGGTTTCTTTGTGCTTACCAAGCTCATCTAGCATAGCAGTGTTTACCAAGCAGATCGAGCAGAACAATGCTTACCGAGAAATTCAAGAAGAACAGTGTTTACCGAGTGATGAGATGAGCAGTGTTTACCAAATGCCAGCATAGTAAATAGGGAATTTAGTTTCTACCGAGTGACAGTATATGTAGCGAGTCTCCAGTGCATACCGAGTTTGCAACTACAACCAAGTGGTTAGTATGGACCAAGCCTCCACTCCTACTGAGAGCATGACGATGCCGAGTATTGTAGTAGATGCAGAGTATCAGAAAGTCACCGAGTTAGTTTGCAGGAACTTTGTAACTACATCAGGGATGACTCAGTAATACTTGTGTTGACTTGTATTTTAGCAGCCGACTTTGTAATTATTTTGGATTGATATATAAGCAATGTTTTGTATCATATCCAAAGTGTAGTAATGTGGAATATGAATGCGTGAATGCATGGAATGAGAAGTGTGTATGCGAAGACAGAGATAAGAGAATTACAAAGGGCTACAACAATATAAGGAGCAGTAGAGACATATCTATCACAGAAGGTGATCAGTACATCAAGGAATCTCAATCAGAAAATTTAGTTGCAAGTAAGAGATATACTGTTTCATCCTAATAGGTGAATCAGCTTGAAATCCTTTAACAGGGTAGACTTAACAATCTTTTGTAAAATCTCTTAACCGAGTGCATACTTCATTGTATGTTTGCAAATCCTCTAACAAGGTGGACCTAGCAGTCCTAATTGCTCCTAATAGGGAAAATCATCAGAAGTGATCATTGTAAGCCTTAACCAGCCAACTTTATACTGTAGTATTGAAGTTTTGTGGGTATCATCCCCACCCTAGTTTTACTTTCTATTTGGAAGGTTTCTGGGTAACCAAATCTCTATGTTCAAAGTGTTATGAATGTTTTATTCCTTCAGTTACTCATGCATGTAGTTAGCTTATTGATCTAAATGTTAAATTAGAATATGGTTAAGATCTGCAATTTGTAAAAAGTTTTTGAAGTTACTGATTCACCCTCCCCTCTTAGTAACTTGGCTAGTCTTGAATATTTCCAACAATTGGTATCAGAGCTTTGTGGTTCTCAGGATAAATTTTGACAGCTTGAGTAAAGATCCAAGACAATGGAGATATTCAGACTTAACAAAGTAATTGAAAATGAAAAGCTAGATCTGGAAATTGCGATTGCTCAACTCAAGGAAGCAAAAGAGCATCTTTCCCAATCCCTAAAAAGAAGGAAGGAACTTGCAAATCAGATGAATGAACATTAGTATGTTGAAGAAAACATTGAATATTTTTTCCCTTCAAGTAGCTTAGATGAAGCAAACAATGCAATCAAAGAGCTCCTAGAAAAGAATGGATCTCTACAAGAAGTAAGAAAATTGACAAGAGAACAGGAAATTCAGTCAACAAGATTCTGTGAAATCTTGGAACAAAGAAACAAGATGAAAGATGAAATAGGTGGAAAGAACAATGAAATCCAGAATCAAACTCTTCGACTAGAAAACCTTATTGATCAAATCTCCAATGCAAATGAAGAAATCTTGACTCTGAGATCAGAAAATGAAAGGATAAGAGAGGAGCTGAGATCTGAAAAGCAAATTAGTTTAAGATTGGTGAATGACCTAAACACTGAAAGGAAAAACAATGAGAGAATGATGAAATCTCAAGAAGATATGAATTAGCTACATAAGAAAAAAGGAAAAGCAGGACTTCGATACAAAGAGGAAGGTGAATCCTCCAATCAAGGTACTCAAAAGAATCAGAAACCTACTTGTAATCACTATGGCAAAATAGGTCATACTTCAAACAAATGTTGGAGCAATGGAAAAGAAAAATTCAATGGAAAATGATACAATTGCAATCAGAATGGTCATAAAGAAAATGAATGCAATGAGAAACCAAGATTTAAATGAAAATGTCACAAATGTAACAAATAAGGTCACAAGGCATCTGAATGCAGATCTAAAACATCCAATCCAGTAGAACAAATTGTGAAAGTAATATTTGGTTGGGATTACAACACTTGGTGTAGGTGTCATTACTGTGGAGAATATGGACACATTGGCATAAATTGTGTAAGGCATCACTTGAGAAAAAGGGATACTACCATAAGATGTTATACATGCACTGAACTTGGTCATATAGCTAAAAATTGCATGAATACAAGTAGAGTTGCAGATGAAAAGAAATAAAAAGTAGATAGCATCAGGAAGTAGATGAGAAAACAGTGGATTCCTAAATCCACCGAGCAAACCAATCCAAGTAATGAAGTCACTCATGAAGAGGGTGGCTCTATCAATTCCAACTAAGTCTCCAAGAAAGCACTGGAACTGTATCTTCATAGACATTCCAAAATAGTTTCACTAAGAAGGTCGGTATCAGTTATCACCAAGCAAGGTCGGGAGTAACCAAATTTCATGAGGTTACCAAGTATGGTCGAAGCAGTATGAATTCTTATATTCACCGAGTTATAGAATCTTCATCGAGAAATCAATGCAATAGTGGATGACAGCCTATCTAGTACAATGCTGAACTTACCTACTTTTGTACTAAGCATTAATGGCAAAGTTTTAACAAAAGGCATGAAATCGAGTTCATTCTTCACCGTGAAATTTAGCATATTGAAAGCAGAGAGATTTCTTAGTGTGATCAAGTGATTTGAAGAAAAATTTGTATTAGAAATTTTCAAAGAATTTTCTTTGTCTACCGAGCTACCATGGCATCATCCAACACCAAAGTGAAGAAAGGTTCGGAAATGTTGGTCCAAGGAACATAATGGAAAGTGCCAGATTTCAAACTCATGCCCATGGTTGTAGAAACCCTAGACCTGAGTGGAGCTCAATCTCAGATCCCTCCCAAGGTACTTCTTGTTAATGATATTCATAGTCATTTTAAAGGTACAATTCAAGTGCTTGGAACTCTAGAGATAGATGTTGCCCGAAATGAATTATGTGTTAACAGTGTTCTCAAACCAGAGTATAAACATTTGGAAGATAAGGGTTTGACACATATCACCCACTTGCCTTGGAGTTTCCAAGTAAAATGGATTAGATATATCCTAAGCCAAGTGCATGAAGGTAGAATTTGGCTTGAGCAACTAGTGGAAATAACAAAGAAGATGATTCATCAGATCACTGGTCTTCCCATGCTTGCCAAAGTTAAATCTACAAAAACCCTAGGTTGGGCGGAGCTGGAAAAGAAAACCCTAGCTGAGTGGAACGGTAGAGGTATGAAGATAAGCAGTATAACTAATGCAGAGTTGAAATTTGGGACATATATCATAGCTCACAAGATATACAGTTCTAGTTGGCAGAATAGTGTTTCATGTGAAGCAGTTGACCTAGCTTACAAAATTGTGAAGAACAACTTGTCATTTGACCTAGCAAATTTTTTGTTGAAGTAGTTCAACAAGAATATGGAGAGCATTCAAACTTCAAAGAACAATCCATGTAATTTTGGCTCACTGTTGGCTTGTTTATTCTTCTATGCTCAAAATTTTTTCCCATGTAAAGGCATGGTGAAATGGAGGAAAGATGTGCCTATACTATATCAGATAAATGAGTACATTGCTAAAATGGGAGAGAATTTTGTGACCATAATGGATAATTATTTTGAATCCTTTAAAGAGAAGATGAATAACAGATTTTGGATTCCACAAAAATTGGTGGAAGATTACAAAGATGATATTTGTTTTATGGTTGATCGTGATAGAGTGTACATTCAAGCAGTAAGGCCAAGAATTGTATGGGTGAAACCTCTTCCTTATGAGGTGAATATTGATGATACAAAGAAACTAATTGAATCCCTAATTAATCAACCTATGGATCTGAAGGCTCAATACTTTGGAACATATGATGAAGCCAAGATAAGAATAGAACTAAGCATAAAGCTCCCACAGGTGGTTAACAAAGGTAGAAAGAGGATGGCCGTGATGCAATCTAGCACACCTCTAATGTTAACCGAGGGAAAAGGAGAGGACATTGAAGAAGAAGAAGAAAAGAATGAGAGTGAAGAAGAGCAAGTACCTATGAAGAAGAAAGGGAAGGTGACCATCACCAAGGCACCAAAACAATCTACTGCAGTCTTCACAAGAAAAACAAGGGGCAAGGCAGGTAAAAATAGTGGTGATGTAGTATTTAAAAGGCCTCCTCCCACATTTGAAGAAGACATTAAGAGTTTGAGAGAAGGATCTAGAATGGCAAACTTCAAATCTCTCAAGTATAAAATTAGAATAGAGATAGAGCAGAAGGAGATTGAAGATGTTGTTATTGAGAAAATGGGGCAATGGAAGTACTCACTTGATGATATGGCTTCACAAATTCTAGATGTTCTATTGGATAAAGTCAAGATGAGATGGGAGAATGCAAGGCAAATTGTCAAGGATATATATGCTCAAACCTTAAGATAGTTAATGCCAAATTTGAAAAATGCTGAAGTTAATAAGGCATTGAAAGAAAATAAGAGTAAGATGACACTCAGATTCAACACTTGTCTGATTTTGATAAAAAATGTAGAATCAGTTGTAAAGAGTGCCACCACTACATGGAAAAACATCTATCATCTTCACAAACTGAGTGTTGAAATTGTTGTGATAAAAGACATTGAAGATGACAGTGATGAAGATAAAGAAGAAGAAGCTGCCATAGAAACAGTTTAGCTAGATAGTGTTGAAATAGAGGAAGAAGCTGCTGAGGAAGCCAAGAAAAATGATGAGGAAGATGATATAGTTCGGATAGCTGTAGAAGTAATTGCCTCACTTCCTCACTTTCTAGCAAAAATTTCTACATCTAGCTTAGAGATAGCTTCAGAAAGTGTGATTGTGACAAATCCAACAGATTCATTAAATGTCCAATCATCCTTAGCTCACACACAACTCAATGTATCAATGACAGAAGTGGCTACCACTTCATCCATCAAGCAACAACTTCCTTCTTCCACCAAGTTGCAGTCTCCAGCATCTACTTCAGCACCTTCTCCAATTTTGAGTTCCTCAGGAGCAAGTACTTTAGTTTTGGACACTTCAGTAAGTGCTTCAGTTTTTTATTAGATATAGTTGTAAATACTTTAGTTTTGGGTTTATCAAGTCTTCCGGTGAGCATTCCATTAGTTGGAAGTTTATCATTTTTCACTGCAAGTCCTACTATGTCCACAATAATTTCTACTTCAAAGGCATTAAGTACAATGACAGTTGGACCTAAGGTTCAACCGAGTATAAGATTTTTGAGTAGGAGTAAAGATATAGAAGAAGATATAGATTTGGATGAGCAAATAAAAATTCCACAATTAGATTTTGCAAATCTTTCTACAGATCAAATGCAATTGGTTGGTGAACTCCTCCAGAAGAAAGAAAAGTAGAAGAAACTAAAAGAGGAAAGAGATAAGGAATATAATCATTGATGATGCCAAGAATATTTTGATAGAAGCAATAGGTGTTGAAGCTGATTCCTCTCAACACATTTTGTTGCAGTTGGTAGAGGCAGTCACTAAGTTCAATGAGGACTCTTTTGGTCAAGAAAAGTTAGTTGAGAAAGTAGAAAAGAAGTTTGACAACAAAGTGCTTGAGCATATTGCTCAGCAAATAGCTATAAATTAGGCAGAGCTATCTTCAGTTTTGTCAAACATTGAATCCTCCTACTCTAATGTAACATCACTTTTTGCCAAGCTATGTAATGTTGTCGAGTTCTCTAAGGAAATTAAGGACAAATTGAATAAGATTGATGAGGATCTAAAGATCAGTGCACAGAAGTTGCAACTTGAACCTAGTTCAAGCTCTGCACATCATATGAAAGTCATATTCCTATCTGATATGCAGTCAGAGTTACTAAAAGAGGATGCAAGGATCAGGTCCACACTAATGGATATAATGTAGAAGCATATTGCACACTCAAAAACATTGATCCATGACAATTAGTTTTCAATTGCAGATCACATGATTGAACTCTCTGCAGAAGTCCAAGTGGCACTTCAAACATGCAAGATTCTACAAGAGAATTGGGATAGAACTTTGGCACTGATTGGCAAGGTACATTCTAATTTTCTCTCACATTTTGGCATCTCTGTGTAAAATATTTGTATATACACCTTTGGCATTATTGTCAAAAAGGGGGAGAGTATGTGATGAATGGGGGAGATATGAGAAGAGATATGAGAATAGGAGATATAGGAGATATAAGATACTTGTATATATGTATATTGTATGGGGGAGGCATGAAATGTACATACAACAGATTGACAAAGACAAATTTTGAAAAATAAAAAATCAGTATCAGCATGATTGTATATAAATTTTGGGCAATAAGTGTTTTTGTCACTAATGCCAAAGGGGGAGATTGTTGGCATTAAGTTATGTTTTTCATTAGTGACAACACTTATTTGGTTTCTATGTGCTTACAAAGCTCATCTAGCAGAGCAGTGTTTACCAAGAAGACTGAGCAGAACAGTGCTTACTGAGCAGTTCAAGCAGAACAATGTTTACTGAGTGATGAGATGAGCAGTGTTTACCGAGTGCCAGCATAGTAAATAGGGAATTCGATTTCTACTAAGTGACACTATATCTACCAAGTCTCCAGTGTATACCAAGTTTGAAAATATGACCGAGTGGTTAGTATGGACTGAGCCTCCACTCCTATCGAGAGCATGACGATGCTGAGTATTGCAGTGGATGTCGAGTATCAGAAAGTCACCAAGTTAGTTTGCAGGAACTTTGTAACTACATCATAGTTGACTCAGTAATACTTGTGTTGTCTTGTATTTTAGCAGCCGACTTTGTAATTATTTTGGATTGATATATAAGCAATGTTTTTTATCATATCCAAAGTGTAGTAATGTGGACTATGAATGTGTGAATGCATGGAATGAGAAGTGTGTATGCAAAGATAGAGATAAGTGAATTACAAAGGGCTACAACAGTATAAGGAGCAACAGAGACATATCTATCACAGAAGGTGATCAGTACATCAAGGAATCTCAATTAGCAAATTTAGTTGCAAGTAAGAGATATACTGTTTCATCCTAACAGGTGAATCAACTTGAAATCCTTTAACAGGGTAGACTAAACAATCTTTTGTAAAATCTCTTAATCGAGTGCATACTTCATTGTATGTTTGTAAATCTTCTAACAAGGTGGACCTAGCAGTCCTAATTGCTCCTAATAGGGCAGATCATCAGAAGTGATCATTGTAAGCCTTAACCAGCCAACTTTATAATGCAGTATTGAATTTTTGTGGGTATCATCCCCACCCTAGTTTTACTTTCTATTTGGAAGGTTTTTGGGTAACCAAATCTCTGTGTTCAAAGTGTTATGAATGTTTTATTCCTTCAATTACTCATGTTTATAGTTAGCTTATTGATCTAAATATTAAATTAGAATATCGTTAAGATCTGCAATTTGTAAAAAGTTTTTGAAATTACTGATTCACCCCTCGCCTCTCAGTAACTTGGCTAGTCTTGAATATTTCCAACACTACCCTGTTAAAGGATTTTAGCAACACAATATATCTGTGCACTTGATTAAGAGATTTAACTAAGAACTATTAAGTCCACTATGTTAGGAGATTTTGAATCTGCTACAATTGTTAGAAAGTAATAGTGATGTATGACTTGTATATAATACAACTAAATTTTTTGATATCTAATCCTTTAAATACAATAAACATATCACCTTGCAGGATGATGAGTATATCCTTTTGAATTGCTCAGTCACCTTATAACTATTATGTTGAATTGAATACTTCCTTCAAAATCCTTCTATCAAAACCCTATCTGATCTTCAAATGTCTTCCACTTCGGTGGTTACTTCATGTGTGATACTTGTCAAAATGACATCCTTACAATTTTATATCAAACTGACCTTGACCTAATTAGTGTTTTGTTAGGAATAAGGTGTCTCAACCTTGGATAATTCCTATTCTTATTATTTGTTTTGTAAATTGTATTTCTTGCAAATAATGTTGATGTGTCAGCATCTTGAATTGTGTGTAAGGAGATCATGGCTAAAATGGTTATGACAGATTCCTATGACATGTAAGAGCTATGTTAGGAAGATTCAATGATAGGTGAAGACATGTGGCAACTGATAAATTTGAGTACTGTACACTCTTCCCAATCACGGGGTTCGGGGCATCGCCCCAAAATTTTTTTTTGGGGTTCCTACTTTCTCGGAGAATGGTAAAACCCTAATATGGTTATCTTTGGGAGTAGCCCTAAAAAGTGAAGTGCATGATATAAGATTTTTTAGGGTTGTGAAGAGATATGATGTGAGTGTATTGTTGGAACATTTTATGCTATCGTGATTTGTCTTCAAGGGTTTAGAAATCTTCTGAAAGAACTTGCATTGCAAGTGTATTGTAAGCTGTAATAGTTTTGATCAATACATTGTGCAGGTTTTGGAGTGCTAGGGTTTTTACTGAAAGGTTTCCCCAGGGTATATCATTGTGTCATTCTCTATTTTTCTATATGTATGGTATGTGGTTAGAATGTCTTTGTTAAATTAGTTAACGAATCTAAAATTGTAAGGATTTAAAGGATTTTGCACAATACTCTCCTATAGAGATTAGCGTAGGAAGCTGTTTCTGCACCTGAGTTTCCTTACAAGTGGTATCAGAGCTTGATCAAATTTTGATCCTAGTTGTTGGGTAGGGTTTTTTTGAGCTGATCTCAAGTTTGAGTGGGAGTTTTTTGTAGAGCATTTTGAATCTTATTTGCAGATTGAGATGGCAAGTTCATCATATGGAAGAATAGAGGTGGAGAAATTTAATGGCACTAATTTCGAGTTGTGGAAACTCAAGATGGAAGACATGTTGGAAGATCGTGACCTATGGGAAGTGACTTCAAATGCTACAAGAATAGTAATTATAGCTCAAGCAGATTGGGATATCAAAGACCGTAAAGCTAAGGGTCTCATAAGACTCTATTTAACCGATGTAGTTCTTCTGAATGTTCTAGATGAGAAAACCATAAATAGTTTGTGGGAAAGACTTCCAGCCATGTATCATGCCAAATCTCTGGTGAACAAGTTGTTCCTAAGGAAGAAGTTGTACTCTCTGTGAATGGAGGAAGGTGGATCCTTAACGGATCATTTAAATGCATTTAATCTGCTGGCTGCACAGTTGACATCAGCTGGTGTCAAGTTAGAGGAGGAGGATCATTGCCACACACTTTTGTGTTCTTTACCAGATTCATGGGACCATCTTGTGATGGCTCTCGGAAGCACGTTATTCACCTTCAAAATGGATGATGTGGTGTCTTCACTGCTATCAGAGGAGATGCGGAGAAAGGCTTCCATTTCAGAAAAAGAAGCCCTTGCTGTTCATGGGAGATCTACTAAAAGAGGGAAGAAAAATGACAATAAGTCTGACAATAAGGGTAGATCCAAATCCCGTGGGAAGTCAAAGACTTCTAATAAGTCCAAGGAAAAATGTTGGAACTGTGATAAATCTGGGCACTTTCATAAAGACTGCAAAGAGCCGAAGAAGAAGAAGAAAGGTTTAGATTCAGCTTCAGAAAGATCTCAAGAAGATGGAGATGCATTCATCATAGCTTTGGCAGCCCATGCATCTGATGATGTGTGGTTGGTTGACTCAAGTACATCTTTTCACATGACCTCTCATCGAAATTGGTTCTCAAAATATGAAGAGTTCGATGGTGGAAAGGTGTACTTGGGTGATGATTCTCACCTAAAGATAGTTGGACGCAAAAGGGTCACTATCAAATTTCCTGATGGATGAGTAAAGGGAATCAATGGAATTATGCACATTCTGGGTTTGGAATGAAACCTATTATCTGTAAGTATACTGAATGATGTAGGTGTGCAAGTTGTTTTTTCGAAAGAAGGATGCAAGATGATGAGAGGATCGATAGTGCTTGCAAGGGGTACTAGGAGAGGTACCTTATTTCAGCTAGATGCATGTATTCCTCTATGTAATAGTTCTTCATCCTCACCATCTAAAAAAGAAGTGAAGAAGTCTGTGGCTATTGGTTCTGATGGTAGTGCAAACACTTTGGAAGGTAAGCTTCCTCTAGAAAAGACAATGTTGTGGCATATGAGATTTGGCCACATTGGTGAAAAGGGTCTCAGAACCCTGAAAAATAAAAATCTCATTGAGGGGTTAAATGATTGCAATCTTGAGTTTGACTTCTATGAACACTGTGTCTATGGTAAACAAAATTATGTTTAGTTTTACTCTAGTTCTAACAAATCTTCTAATGTTTTGGATCTTATTCATTCTGATGTATTTGGTCCTGTAAAAGTTCCTTCAATCTCCAAGTTTGTATTTTTTGTATCTTTCATAGATGATTATAGTAGAAGGACATGGATTTATTTCCTTAAAAGGAAGACACAAGTCTTTAGTCGGTTCAAGGAATTTAAAGCTCTTGTAGAGAATCAAACTAGTAAGAAGATTAAGTGTGTGAGAACTGACAATGGTGGTGAGTTTTGCTTAGCAAAGTTTGAACAGTTCTGTAAAGAACAAGGTATCAAGAGGCATAAGACAACTCCTTATACCCCACAACAAAATGGAGTTGCAGAGAGAATGAATAGGACACTGATGGAGAAGGCTAGGAGTATGCTTAGTGGAGCTGGTTTAGAACAAAGGTTTTGGGCCGAAGTTGTGGCCACTACTTGCTATCTGGTTAACAGATCTCCTACATCAACCCTTGTTGGTAAGACACCCATGGAGGTGTGGTCTGGTAAGAAGCCTTCAATTAGAAATCTTCATGTTTTTGGTTGTGAAGCTTATGAACATGTTCCAAAGGAGGAAAGATCTAAGTTGGAAAACAAAGCTGTTAAATGTATTTTCATCGGATACAGTGCTAGTGTGAAAGGATACAAGCTTTGGGATCCTGTGACTAGTAAGGTGTTGTATAGTAGAAATGTTATTTTTAGAGAGCTAACATCTTCTCCTATTGTGCTACAACGAGATGAAAAAGAAAAGGAAAAAGATGTTGTTCAGTTGCCTCCTACCCCTGAGAAGACTAAACAGACAGACCATGTTGGGCCTAATGATGAGGAGAGCTCTAGTAGCTTTGATAGTTCAGAAGAAGAGGAAGAACAACCTCAACTGCAGCCCTTGAGGAGATCCATGAGTGAAAGAAAGCAACTAGAAAGGTTTGGTTATTCTATGTTAGATTCTAGTTGTGCCTTTGCTTTGATTACTAACACTGATGAGCCTAGATCTGTGAAAGAGGCTTTGGGCATGGAAGATGCAGGTTCTTGGATTGAGGCTATGGATGATGAGATGGCTTCATTGGAGAAAAAAAAAACTTGGGACCTTGTACCTTTTCCTAAAGGGAGAAAATTTGTTGGTTGTAAATGGGTGTTTAAGAAGAAATTCTGTGTAGATGGCAGTGTTGAAAGGTACAAAGCTAGATTGGTTGCAAAGGGGTATTCACAAGTAGAGGGAATAGATTATGGTGAAATATTCTCTCCTATTGCAAAGTTGACATCCATTAGATTTCTGTTATCTCTTGCTACATCATATGATTTAGAGATAGAACAGATGGATGTGAGGACAACTTTTCTTCATGGTGATTTGGAGGAAGAGATTTATATGTCACAGCCTGAGCACTACATTGTTAAAGGTAAAGAATCCTTAGTTTGCAGATTAAAGAAATCTCTATATGGTTTGAAGCAATCTCCTAGGATGTGGTACCTTAAGTTTGATGCCTTTGTGTTGTCAATTGGATTTGTAAGATCAAAATCAGATCATTGTGTTTATTTCAAAGTTGAAAATGATCACCTTCTTATTGTTGCATTATATGTTAATGATATGTTGCTATTTGGGAAGGGTAAGGGTATGATTTCTGATTTTAAATCTCAGTTGTCAGCATAGTTTGAGATGAAAGATCTTGGGGCAGCTAGGTACATCTTGGGTATAGAAATCAGTCGAGATAGGTCTAACAGAAAACTTTAGTTGAGTCCGAGTAAGTATGTGAAGTCTGTGTTGGACAGGTTCAACATGGTAGATTGTTGACCACTATGTGTTCCTATTTATGTGGGAACAAAGTTATCTGTAGATGATTGTCCAAAATCTCCTAGTGAGGTGGAGGACATGAGTAGAGTACCTTATGCTAGTGCAGTTGGTAGTCTTATGTATGCTATGGTCTGTACTAGACCAGACATTGCCCAAGCAGTGGGAGTCCTGAGTTGGTTTATGGCTAACCCTGGACGGGTACATTGGGATGCAGTTAAGTGAGTATTCAAATATTTGAGGGGTACATCAGATTACTCCATATGTTATCATGGTAACTCTTTTGGATCTCCGCATTTAGTTTGTATTCATGGGTTTGTGGATTCAATTGGGTAGGTGATATTGACAGTAGGAGATCCACCAGTGCTTATGTGTTCACTATGTTTGGTGGTGCCATTAGTTGGATGAGTAAGCGATAACCTATGGTTGCTTTGTCCACTACAGAAGCTGAGTACATGGCTGCTACTGATGCTTGTAAAGAAGCCATTTGGCTTAGAAGATTGTATTCTAATGTTGGTGTTGATGCATAATAGATTACTATTTGGTGTGATAGTCAGAGTGTTATTTGCCTTGCAAAGAATCCAACTTTCCATGCCAGAACGAAGCACATTGATGTGCAGTTTCACTTTGTGAGAGATATGGTGGAAGATGGAAAGGTAAATTTGGAGAAGGTAGATACTGTGAAGAATGTTGCAGATGCATTAATGAAACCAGTGGGCACTGAGAAGTTGAGATGGTGTTCGGAGTCTATGGGCCTTTTGGCCTATAGCGGTTAGTTCCTATTATGTTCCTGTTGCTCTTACAAGGTGTTCGACAAGTGGGAGAATGTTAGGAATAAGGTGTCTCAACCTTGGAGAATTCCTATTCTTACTATTTGTTTTGTAAAATGTATCTCTTGCAAATAATGTTGATGTGTCAGCATCTTGAATTGTGTGTAAGGAGATCCTGGCTAAAATGGTTATGACGGATTCCTATGACACGTAAGAGCTATGTCAGGAAGATTCAATGATAGGTGAAGACATGTGGCAACTGATAAATTTGAGTACTGTACACTCTTCCCCAATACAGTTATCTTTGGGAGTAGCCCTAAAAAGTGAAGCACATGATATAAGCTTTTTTAGGGTTGTGAAGAGATATGATGTGAGTGTATAGTTGGAACATTTTATGCTGCCATGATTTTTCTTCAAGGGTTTAGAAATCTTCTGAAAGAACTTGCATTGCAAGTGTATTGTAAGCTGTAATAGTTTTGATCAATACATTATGCAGGTTTTGGAGTGCTGGGGTTTTTACCGAAAGGTTTCCCTAGGGTATATCATCGTGTCATTCTCTATTTTTTTTGTATGTATGGTATGTGGTTGCAATATCTTTGTTAAATTAGTTAACGAATCTGAAATTGTAAGGATTTAAAGGATTTTGCAAAATACTCTCCTATAGAGATTAGCGTAGGAAGCTGTTTCTGCACATGAGTTTCCTTACAGGTTTTACAATATCTTAGAAAAGCTAAGATCAATGGATCATAAGATTAATCTAGATCATCATTATATATCAGCCATCATTCATTAATTGATTACATCTGCAAAAAATATTCACCTCTATCCTGTTAACCATTTTCTTTTTCAGAAAAAATTTGTTCATCTTGAAAAATGTTTCATTCCAAACTTTTATGTGAACTCTGGATTACTTAGTAAATATTTTCTCTCGGTCACGGTTATTACTATCACTCGGTAATCCTATGTACTCAATAACTATTACACTTGGTGATCTTTCTGCTTGGTGACTACTATGCATTGATAACTAAATGAATTGGTCTTCCAGTGTTTACCAACTATACAACTGAATACTAATGACAACATCTAGTCCATTTAGGAGTAACATTCTACCCCTTTGGCATTATTACCAAAAATATATATGTATGCTGACTATAAAAGTTGGAACTCTAAAAAATTTGGATATACTTAGTGACTCCCCCTATGAACATGCACTCAATAGATATACATTTGTTTCCCCCTTTTTAAAAATAATGACAAAAAATATAATTATAGTTTTTCAAAAAGCTTATGATGGGATTTCTTAAGATATTCCATAAGCTTCTCCCATTCTTCCTTTAGATTTTCTAGAGCCAACTTCTCTAAGCTCACTTGAGCATGCATATCAAAAATATTTTCTGTGACAAAAATCTTAGGGGTGGCAACCAATTTCTTTGCCTGTATCACATGCTTTTGCGTCACTGCTAGATGTAGTATTAACTCAACTTGTAGCTTGGTTGCCTCTTCTCTGATTCGGTCCTCTTCCTTTCTCAACTCAAGTATTAACCTCTGTATATGTTTTAGTTTGGCATAATGTAACTGAAATGCATGATTCTTGGTCATAAGATGAGTAGCACTATCTTTAAGATCTTCATCTAACTTTCTTATCTTTTCACTAACCTCAGTAATGAAGTGATCTAAAGTGCATAAATATTTTAGAATTACAATAATTTTATCAATGATGCATTATAATTCACTTACAAACTCTGAAAGCTTTACCTTTTTTATGTCCACTGCTTGGCTGATCTTTTCCGCGAGCTTATACTGAATCTTTTGTTTGACTCTTTCTTCAATCATCTACTCGGTGTCTGTAGTGGGACCATTTATTGTTTTGGTGATCAGTGTAAGTTGATAAAAATGGGGGTGGATTCATCAATAGTTACATCAAGAGAAACTTTCATTAGGATCTCCTTGACATCCTCTAGCACCTGTGTTTTTAGTTTCTTTTCTTATCTTTTCATGTGCTACCTTTTGGGTGGATAGCTCTCCATATTTCTTGAGAGATTCACAATCAAGTGTCCTCGAGTCACATGCTAGAATTTCAATGATTTCATCAAGTATACTTACTTCCTCACTTCTTCTTCTTTTCCTCTTTCACACTAGATTGAGGATATGGTGCAATATAAAGTTGAGCCTTATGCTCCGGATCTACCTTTGGCATCTTGGTGGGCTTGATTTCCTCCTTATTTTTCCGGGTAATTGATTCTATAGTTTATGGTGTAGGGGCTTGTATCCTTGTGTTGATGGTAGAAGTGTCTAACATTGTGTCTATTTGTGCTTGTTCATTCTCTGCCATTTCATTGGTCTCCTTTCCTACTTCCTCACCCTTGTCTTCATTTGTATTTGTCATGTGCTCAGGTGAAGTGTTATCTTTTTGTGCTTCAGTACCTATCTTAATAGCTTGTACTAGTATGGGAAGATTACATGGTACCATTTCTCAGGCTAACTTGGTTTCTTCTTCTTCACTAAGGTTCTCAGTAGCTCCAGTGATCATTTCATCTTGTTTAGCCTCATCATCGGGGTCACCTTTTGTTATGTCTTCTATTAGTATTTGGTCATCCCCTAGAGTAGTCAACATGTTTGGAATTCCTTCCATCATAATGTCAGCAACATCTATGGATTCTTCTTTATTGGTTTTGTCCTTGGAATGCTCAGTATCTAAGATGTGAATGGTCTCATCATCAATATTAAAAGTCTCTCCTACTTGTATGCTTGATTGATGATCCTCGGTAGTAACGTGCTCAGTTGGACTGAGAAGTTTTGTCCAAATGCTCCTACTCTCATCATCTACCTCTTACAATTTTCCCTATAAGATTTTTAATTCTCAAGCCTTCATAAAGAATTTATTTGCATGTTGTTTTAATGTTTCATCTATTTGATTAACAAAATAGTTAGATTTTACCAGAATTATGATCTCTCCCTCTCTCTCATTCTTTTCTCATTTGTGAGAGCATAAGTCCATCTTGTAGAAACATTTTCATATAGATTTTTGGGTATACTACTAGAAAAATTAACTACAATGATTTTGAATGTTATCATCATACTTATTAGTGATTCTTAAAGCTTATCATGCTCCTCGATGCTCAGTTGAGGATACCTTTTAAGTTTTGGTGAACTATTATTTCCAGTAGTCCTTATCCTTTCTACTACCTAATCAATAGTCTGACTTCTTGTATTGACCACAACTCTAAATTTATCTGTTTCTTCCTCATATGAATCTTTGGCATCCTTTTATCTTATTAGTTTTCTTCTTTTCTTTTGTTCAGGGAGCTCGGTGGTGGCCTTTACTTCCCTTTTATGATATGTATGAGCCGGTGTAGGCCTAGTTATTTTTGCAACACATTTCTTCAAAGGTGGTGAACTATTAGTTTCTGATCTAGCCCTTGACCTAACCTATTTAGCTTTCCCTTTATCAGCTTAGGTGTCTCTTCTTGATCACGTTCTTCTGACTCGGTGGCCTTTTCATTTTTTTTCTTCACCGAGTTGTGTCTAATCCTCTGTTTCTTCTTCAATCAGTTTGTCAATGTCTTCAACTATGACACCAAATATTTTCTTAAGGTACTTAACCATTTTATCCTTTTTCTTACCCATCTTCTCAACTACAAGTTGCATCTTGATTCTGGACTTGGCTTCCTCAAATGTTCCAAACATTATAGTTTTCTTGTCTTTTGACTTGGTGAGTAAATCCTTTATAGCTTTTGAAACTACATCTATGTCAATCTCATAGTCCATGGGTGGTAGCCAAGTTGTTCTTGGCTCTTCAAATTTGATAAGGGCGGTGTTGGTATCCATAATAAAATAGATATCTTCTTTAAATTTCTCTACCAATTATATTGGTATCCTTGTTCTTTTCTCCATTCTATCCTTGAACTGACCAAAGTATTCTTCCATAATATGCTCAAAGTTCTCTCCTAAGTTTTGAATAGACTCACTAATTTGAACAATAATAGGTTAGTTGATATCCTATTCTACATTACTAATTTATGCAAAAATGTTCTGCAAGTAAAATAATGTACATACCAGTAGCGAACCAAATTTGCAAGTATTGGATCCTGCTACCTTGATTGTTCTCATATTTTCCTCTAATAGCCTTAGCATCAAATCAGCTAGGTTGAGGTGCAAATGCTTTTTCACAATATTGTATGCAATGTCAATCGCTCAACATGCAACACTATTCGATATGCTTGATTGGAATATTTTATATGCAATGCCATAGGCACCAAATCTCATTTTAGGATCTCTGATGGTGTTTATTCTTAGGCCTCTACCATCCCATTCTATGTTGGTTAGCTTTTCAATCTTGGTACATGTCAGGTGCCTTAGGGCTTTATCTTTGTCATTCATTGGATACATAGTTACTGCATGTCCTTTTTTATCTTCATAGTTTCATCTAGCCATAACTTTCCTTCATGTACATAGCTTAGTATGATGTGTATCCATTCTATTTTGAATTCCTTCAAAAAATGTAGGGCATTGGTTAACCCCTCTACCTGCAAGTGTTTGTGATCATCTTTCATCTTGTTGTCAGTGCAAAGCTCTTGATATGTGGATTGAATCTCAAATCCTCTTATTTCATTGATTTTATAGTGGATGTATGAACTAACATCCTTTACAAGAAGAACCCTAGGTGGTATCAGTAAAAACATGCCCTTTTCATCAGGCTGAGCTGCAACTTTTGGATGTTGTTTAAAAGGAGGCTCAGTGTAGGTTGTGTTCTTGATCAAATTAAATGTTTTTCCCTTGTCATTATTGGTTTTCATGGTTTGTGGGGATGAATTCAATGTGATTTTTGACTTAGGGATTTCAATGAGCTAGATACAAAGAACTTGATTAGTTCCAAACTTACTTGATTCAGTCTTCAACTATTTTCAATGTAATTAGATCTCAGTGAAACACTTGGATTAGCTTCGCTCAAGTTTCGCTGAAACCGCTTTTCTTTACTCTTGATCATTGTGTTAGAAAATAAATTCATTTTCCACTAATTTATAGACTAAAACATTGATCAGTGCAATAAATTATTTTCCATCTACCACTTGGTTGTAAATTAAGTAACTCAGTTAACACTATAGATACCACATCTCGATGACTACTGTCAATACTTATTTGACTATGTAACTCGCTTTCCTCCTACATTCTCACTGACTAGAATTTCTTACTCGATCTAGTTTAACTAACTAAACATGTTTCTACTGAACAATAATATAATACCTTAGTGCATCTTAATTTATGCTGATTTGGCAATCATACAATAGATATAAGGAATTTTTGTAAGATATAACCTTTTGAATTTTAAATCCATACTTACTTGGATAGCTTAATTGGAGGTGGTGAAGTCATGTAATCCAATCGATGAGGTGTCACTGACTATTGTGCTTGGTCCAACAATGTCGTTTGATGATTTTCTCCACATTTGATTCCTTATCCTCATGATTTCTTCAATTATGTTTCCACTTTCAATAGTACTCAATTCTGGTGTTCAATTTCTGCAATCTTTACTTAGGTGACTAACCTTATGATAGTGCAAACATGCCATTCTCGAACTTGACCAATTTTGAGATTTTCATTTGCAGTATTTTTTCATACAATTAGGTGAAACATGTCCAGACCTACCATATGTTGTGTAATTAATCCAAGTTTTGTAATCCCAAGCGTATGCATTACCTTTCTTTCTCAGTTGATATGTCTTATTTTGTCCTCTTAGTTTCCAAAATTTTTCCATCTTTGTCCCACATTCATGTGATATGTGTCGATGCATGTTGCAAGTCTGACAATACTTTTCCATATAAGGTTTCTTATGTGTCCTATTTATCTTTGATCTTCATTCATGTCCTTGATGTCTGTACTTACCAAAATTGTAACAATAACCACTAAATTTAGGAGTGCATTTGGGAATACCTTTTTCTTTTTTTCCACAATCATTTGCTATGTTGCCTAGTTTACCAAAATCATAACATGAGAGCTTCTTTTGTCTTGGTTTTGGATAGGCATTATTCTGATCAGTTTTTCTTGAAGAATCTCCATGCTCAGTATAGCCTAAACCATTAGTGTTATCATGTCCTCTTTGACTGCATAGAAACTCATCTATCCTTTTTGTACTTTCTTTAGCTTTCTTAACCATCACATTATGTTTTTTTTGAATCTTTACTTCATTCTTTAACCTTTCATTTTTTCTCTCAATTCACCAATGTCTTCTAGTAAGTTCATTGTTAACTCAGCTGACTTCCTAACTCATGACAACCATTTGATTGGAGATTTCAAAATGATGCTCAATGAGTCTCATTATATCAGATTCCCTTTATTCCATCTTTTCAATTATTTGTCTCATGTCATCAATAGACAAATTACTTTCTTGTTTTGTCTACCATGCATTGTTCATGAGATCAATCATTCTAACCATTTGTGATCCCTGACCAATATATAGTACTTTTACTTGATCAGTAAGATGATGATTATTTTCAGATAGATCTAATATGGTTCCTTTAGATGCATTACATATGCTACTAGATCTAGATCCAGATCCTTCAAATGGATCATCTATCTCTTATTCATGATAATCAGTCTCTTTATACCAAAGTTCCATATCCTTCCTCTTGATTAGTAGCTTTTTTAGTTCTTATTTGGCTTCCTTGAATTTTTCAATGTATATGTGCATCTGTATTCTTTGATTTTCAGTAGTTTTTTCAAGCTTATGCCTTTCCATCCTTAAGATCTTTTCTTTCTAGTGGTTAAACTTCCTTAACAAGAAAACTAGATCTGATACCAATTGTTTGAATTGTGGAAAGGTGTATACTGAAAGGGGAGGGGTGAATTTGTATCCTTATAAATTTTCAAAGTAATCCTTGTGAATATCAACTTCAATAACCAACTGTGTAAATTTTCATCAAACATACATTTAATAATATAACTAAAATGTAAATGCTTAAAAGTAAACTGATAAAATATTCATGAAACTTCAATACACATGACACATGTATTTGATATCACAAAAATGCTTGTAGGAAGGTATAAACTATAGTGGGGATGGAACACACTTGAAGCTTCAATTATGCACAAATAAAGTTGTCGATTAACGATTACAAGAATGATCACTTCTGGTGATCTCACCCTGTTAGGAGTAACAAAAAGATCACATAGATCTACCCTGTTAAAGGATTTTAGCAACACAATATATGTGTGCACTTAGTTAAGAGATTTAAATAAGAACTGTTAAGTCCACTATGTTAGGATATTTTGAATATGCTATAATTGTTAGAAAGTAACAGTGATATATGACCTATATGTAATACAACTCAAATTGCTGATATTAGATCCTTTATATAAAATAAATATATCACCTTGTTGTGATGAGCGTATCCTTTTGAATTTCTCAGTAGCCTTATAACTATTCTATTAAATGGAAAAATTCCTTTGAAATCATTCTATCAAATCCTTGTCTGATCTTTAGATGTGTTCCACTACGCTGGCTACTTTATGTGTGATACTTATCAAAATTACATCCTTATAATTTTATATCAAACTGACCTCGACCAAATTAGGGTTTTACGATATCTTAGAAAACCTAAGGTCAAAAGTTCATAAGATTATCCTAGATCATCATTACATAAGAATTATCATTCATTAAATGATTACATCCACAACAAATTGACACAAGGTAGGACAGGGAGAGGGGCCAAAGGCACACCCTAACCGGATCCAACTTGCAAAGATCACACACGGAAGCAAGAAAACACACAATTGAGAGAGAGAATGTAGATATCTTTCAAATATTAACTTCAACTGATTCATACATGCTGGGTTATAAGGCCTTCCTAGTTTAGGCAATATATTACAATCAACTACAGAAGTCCTCCAAGATTCAAAGATTTGAAACAATCTTCTATCTCCTAGATTCTATCTCTAATGGCCTACTAAACTATAAACAAAGATTATATTATAAACAAGAGGCTACCAAACATGTCAGCCTTTAGATCCACCATCAACGAAAGCAATGACCAGATCTAGGTCCACACACTTCCCAATGATCAAAACCATCAATTACATCTGTGAACAAAATTAATTGCAAGAGTCAGCCTCAACAGGAAGCTAAAACAAACAACTCGGTAAGAAAGGATAACCAAGCGCTAGATAAGCATCACCGAGTGCTAGGGAAATTCATTGAGTGCTAGAGAGATAACTAACCAACCTTGGTAAATAAAGGAAATTGAGCAACATTGAACCAACTCGGTCAAAGAAGGAACTGAGTAACACACAAAAACACAAACATGTTTTTGGTGACACAGGATTGCCAAGGACCCAAGATGCTCCTACATCAAACACCTGGGGTTATTTGAAAATGATTCTCCAAATCATGAAATAGGTATGATTTGAGCTGAATCTAACTCAGATTGTGAAATCCATGAATTGTCTTCAATCTATCTATTCTTCCACTTTATGAAATATTCCATATATTGGTTACCTCTTGTACTTCTTCCAATTCTTTGCTCCAAAATCTTCTCAATTTCTTCTATCTATTTCTTAGGATAATCATTCGGTACTATCATTTCTTCATCTAACTCATGATACTGAATACAAATCAGAAATATTGAAAATAGGTGATATATCCATGTCATCAGGTAACTAAATTTCATAAGCATTTCCACTGTCAAATCACTTCAAAGTATTACAAGGTCTAAACTTCTTCATTTTCAGCTTCTCATATGTTCCAATAGGAAATCTTCCTTTCTTCAAATGAACCATTACTTCATCACCGACTGCAAAAGTCTTATGTCTTCTTGATCTATCAGCTCTGTCTTTGTATTCATGATTACTTTTCTCCATCTTATGTTTCATATCTTCATGCAATGTCTTCATGTACTCAGCAAACTTCACTCCTTCAACACTTCTCTATCTTTCATCAACACTATCCCTCAAATTTGATATACCTCTCAGTTGTATGCCATTTATAATCTCAAAAGGTTTTTTTCCAGTACTCCTATTCACTGAATTATTGTATGCAAACTCTACTTGTGCCAACACAAAATCCAAATTACTTGGTGTGTCTCCAACTAAACATCTCAAACAATTTCCCAAACTTTTATTCACAACTTCTATCTATCCATCAGTTTGTGGGTGAAATGTAGAACTATATTTCAACTTAGTGCCAAACTTTCTCCAAAGGGTCTTCAAAAAGTATCCAACAAATTTACCATCTTGATCAGAGATAATACTCCTCGGTAATCCATGCAATTTGGCAATTTCCTTTCAAAAAAGATCTACTATATGTACTACATCTGATGCCTTTCTACAAGGTATAAAATGTTCCATTTTAGAAAATCTATCCACAACAACAAATATGGAGTCATTACCTCTTACTATCTTCGGTAAGCAAAGAACAATTTCCATACTGTTATCAATCCAAGGTTTCTTAGGAACATAAATCGTTGTATACAATCTAGTATTCTGACTTACTCCTTTTGCAACTTGAACAATTCCACAACTTCTCACAAATTTCTGAACATCTTTATACAACTGTGGCCAAAATTATTTCTCCTTAATCAAATTCAATATCTTATCAACACAAAAGTGTCCAGCCAAACCACTATTATGTTTCTCTTTTATCAAATTAGTTCTCTTTGGTCCTCTTGGTATACACAACTCAACACCTTTAAAAAACATACCTTCTTGAATGAAATATTCTTCCCATTTATTGCTTAGTTGATCTTGAATAGGTGCTCTGCACTTTCTCTGTTGTTCATAAAAATCAGGATCAAATTCATAAGAATCTCTCATGTCATCAAAGCCAAGAACTTCAATTTTCATCTCAGTCATCAAAGATCTCCTTCTACTCAATGCATCAGCAACTCGGTTAGTGACTCCACTCTTATGGTTTATCACAAATGTATAACTCTGCAAATACTCAACCCATTTATTATGTCTTTGATTCAACTTATTTTGACTACCCAAATACTGTAAAGCTCTATGATCGATATACAACACAAATTCACTCCGTATCAAATAATGTCTCTATTTCTTCAGTTCTTGAACAATAACATAGAATTATTGATCATACACAGAGTATTTCCCTTTTGCATCATTCAACTTTTCACTAAAGAAAGAAATAGGTTTACCTTCTTGAATCAACACAACTCCTATTGCACTTCCACTTGCATCACATTCCATTTGAAATACCTTATTGAAATCAAGCAATACCAAAACAGGCAATTCAGCAACCTTCTGCTTCAAAGTCTCAAACATTTTACCAACTCCATATGTCCACTTGGATTCTCTTTTATCTCCTCTCATAGTCTCAATTATAGCATTACAAATTGAACTAAAATTCATAATGAGCTTTCGATAAAAAATTGCCAAACCATGAAATGATCTTACCTCACTAGCATTATCAAGTGTAGGCCAATTTGATATAGCTTCAACCTTTCTTGGATCCATTTTCAAACCATCGACTGAAATCACAAATCCCAAATACACAATCTCCTCTTTCATGAATGAATAATTTTTCAGATTTATCAATAAATTTTCCTCTTTCAACCTCTACAATACTTGTTTAACATGCAAAAAATGTTCTTCTCTAGGATTACTGAATATCAAAATATCATCTAGGTATACAATCACAAATTTACCCAATAATTTCTTCAAAACTTCATTCATCAACCTCATAAAAGTACTCGGTGCATTAGTTAAACCAAAAGGCATAACCAACCACTCATACAAATCTTCTTTTGTCTTAAAGTAGTCTTCCACTCATCACCTTCTCTGATTATGATTTGATGATACCCACTTTTCAAATCAATTTTGGTAAAATACTTTGCTCCAATCAAACTATCCATTATATCCTCCATTCTCGGTATAGGAAACATATATTTTACTATTATCTTTCTGACCGCTCTAGAATCAGTACACATTCACCATTCTCCATTGTTCTTAGGTGCCAATACAATAGGTACTACACAAGGACTTAAAATTTCTCTAATCAAACCTTTTTGCAATAATTCTTGAATTTGTCAACTCAATTCCTGATTCTCGGTAGGTGTCAACCGATGTGGTGCCTTATTTGGTAAACTAGATCCAGGGATTAGATCCATGCAATGATCAATGCTTTTCTTTGGTGGAAAACCATCAGGTACATTATCAAAAATGATTTCACTATACTCAATGAGTAACTTATCAATCTCCTCAAGTATGCTATCCTCTATTTTCTTACTCAGTTTGTTAGGAGTCATGGAAAAACATACATCATTCTTCTTCAAATCCTTAACAAACTTTATTCCTTCCATGAAGTAAACTTTTAGAAATGTGCAAACATTACAAATAGGTTCTTCAATCAAAGGTACAAGATTTTTCTTCTTCCATCATCCCAAATAGTATATTTATGCAATCTCCCATCCTATATAGCATGTCTATCATATTTCCAAGGTCTGCCCAACAAAATACGACAACAATCCATAGGCATGATATTACACAACACCTTATCATAGTACTTTCCAATTTTTAAATTCACATAACATTGTTCACTTACCAAGAGTGTATGCTCATCTTTGATCCAAGAAATCTGATAGGGCTTCAGATGTTCCAATCTTTTCAACTGCAAATTTGTAACCATTTCCTCAGATGCCAGATTCTCTAAGATATCACTATCAATGATTACCTTCCAAAATTTATTAGAAACTATACATCTGGTCTTGAACAAACTTTTCCTTACCAGATCTTCCTTATTACTTTCACTCCAAAGTGCTCTCGTTACCATCAAGTTATTTTCCTTCTTAGGTTCATTTGGTGACTCTTCTTGCACCAAAGAATTTCTACTGTTACCAATCTTCTTACTTTCATGTGTTTACTCAAATGATCTATGTCCTTCTTCTCCATAATTGTAATAAGTTCCTTCGAAACCATGTCTGTTATGACCACTTTGGTAGTTACCACCTCTACATCTAGATGAACTTTCACCTCTCCACTCAGTCTTACCTTTAACTAGATTTGTATTTTTAGGTTCAGATCTACTATTTTCACCATAAGATCTACCTCTTCCTCTAGGGAATCTACCACCTCTACCTCTTTGTCTTTTCTCATGTCTCTTGTTCAAGTTCTCCTCAGCTTTCAATGCAAATTGATAAGCCTCTTCAATGTTCTCCAATTTGACCAAACTAATTTCTTCTTGGATGGAAAATCTCAATCCATTCAGGTACCTAGCAATTCTTTCCACATCATCTTCATCATGTCTAGATATGATATCTAATCTATAGAATTCCTCAGTATATTCTTTTATCGAGCTATCTTTTTGCCTCAAATTTTGCATTTGCCTAACTAGGTTAATCTAATAATCACAACGTAAAAACTTTCCTTTCAATTTATTCACCATTTTATTCCATACCTTGATTTTGTCTTTTCCTTCCTCTTTGAATCCAACTGTAGATGTTCCCACCATGAGGATGCATGAATTTTAAACTTTGTGCTTGCAATTTTCACCTTCTTTTCCTCAGGTACATTTTCATATTCAAAATACTTTTCCATCTTGGTGATCCAGTCCAACAATTCATCAGAATCCAATTTCCCACTATACTTAGGAGGATTAAAGTGTCATGTAGACTTTAGATTTGTTAAAGTCTTCAATAATCCTTCCTCACCTTGATCTATCACTGGTGTGAGTTCTACATCACCTTGTTCTTCCTCAATTTAGTCATCTTTAACATCTTCACGATGTCTTCCTCTTCTTTGGGCTATTTCAATAGGTTCTAATCTAGAAACAAGTTGTCTCAACATGTCTACCAATGTTGGATCTGCATCTCACCTCCCATGAACTATCTTGAAACCCTCTATAATTGTAGGTCAGATTGCAATCTACTACCCCATAATAAATCAACTAGGGTTTTACAAGAAGGATTCCTCAAACCTAGATTCGTAAACCTAGATCTAGATCTCACCTCGCTGTGATACCACTTGATGCAAGGATGGATAGGGAGAGGGGTCAAAGGAACACCCTAACCAGACCCACCTTGTAGAGATCATAGGAGGAAGAAACAAAACACACAAGTGAGAGAGAGAATGCATATATCTTTCATATATTAACTTCAATTGATTCATACATGCTAGGCTGTAAGGCCTTCTTGGTTTAGGCTAGCTATTACAATCAAGTACAAAATTCCTCCAACATGTGAGGATCTGAAAAAATCTTCTATCTCCTAGCTTCTATCTCTAATGTCCTAATACTGATCCTCTAAACTACAAACAAAGACTACATTATATACAAGAGTCTACTGAACAAGTTGGCATTCAGATCCACCATCAATGGAAAGCATGACCAGATCTAGGTCCACATGCTTCACAATGATAGATACCATCATTAAATCTATGACCAAAATTAATTACAAGAGTCAGCATCAACAAGAAACTAAAATAAACAACTCGGTAAGCAAGGATAACCGAGTGCCAAACAAGCATCACCGAGCACCAGAGAGATAACCAATCAACTTTGGTAAACAAAGGAAATTGATAAACACCAAACCAACTTGGTCAAAGAAGGAACTGAGAAACACAAGAAAAAAGAAACAAGTTTTTGGTACCACAAGATTGCTAAGGACTTGAGATGCTCTTGCATCATAAATATTCACCTCGATCTTGGTAAACCATTTTCTTTTTTGGAAAAATGTTCTTGATCTTGAAGAATGTGCCATTCCAAATGTTTATGTGAACTCTAGATTACTTGGTAAATACTATCTCTCGGTCTCAGTTATTACTATCACTCGGTAATCGCGTGTACTTAGTAACTGTTACAGTCAATTATCTTTCTACTCAGTGACTACTATGTATTAATAACTGACTGAACTGGTCTTCCAATGTTTGTCAACTATACAACTAAATACTAATGACAACATGTATTCCATTTAGGAGTAACATAATTACCAAATATGCAAAAAAAACTTCTCAATTTCATCAAAGATCAATCAAAATCCATTAATATGAGGCCTAAGCCCCACTATGGGCACCATTTTGTGTATAATAAATATATTCATAGGATTCATTTGATCAAAATATCAATTCGAATGCAACAAATGAAACTATTTAACCAAATTGAATTGAAATTAAGGCAATAAACATCCTATGTATTTGTAACTAGGAAGCTAAAGAAATGCTCTTAGTTTAGCACTCAATATTGACAATCCTATAATTTTTTATTTTTTTTAAAGCTAAAATGGGATTACCACCATATTTTTATTTTTAAACAAGTTTAATGACTCCCCCGTGGAAGAGCTTGAAAGAAACCCCAGGATCATAGTCATATACATATATTAACATATATCAGTTTTTACATATGGGTTTGACCGTGAAAACCACTAATCCATATAGGATTAATTTAATCTTAAGATTCCCCAAAGGGTACATTATAGCTAATGATAATTAAAAAATTTCAAAAATAGGCCTAGTTACATGCCTATGGGCTCTAGCTGTATTATGATTTGATCATTCTTCCATGGGTGAAAAAGAATGCCAAGCTTTTTCCCATCCCACTGGCGGAGCTATGACATTGTCGATTTCCCATCCATCACACATGTTCTATGCTATTGGTTTAGAGGTAGAGGAGTGGTCGGGAGAAATAGAGACATTCAAGTTAGGGACCTATTTTGTAGTGCCAGGATGTAGCATGTTGCACGGATAAGGTTGAACCAGTGGAGGTGGAGAAAGTATGAGGTCCAGGATAGCATGAGCCATTCTGCGAATGTTGTCTTCCAAGGCTAACCCAATAGACAAACCCACGACCTGAAAATTATTGCTTACTAGCCTAAAGATCTTCTTTTCCATAGCCCACTTGAAGCTATAATACACCATGAAATGCTCATGAATCACCAAAATGTCCTAGTGTAGGAACAAACCCCCAATCATCGCAGAGCTCACCCAAAGGTCATATCGCTGAAGTGCCTTGAGGAGACAAGTGCCATGAATGTATTGAGGCCGCACAGCCTTATTAGCTATGAAAATTACCAAGTCCATGGACTATGTCAGATCCATTACATTGGAGAGAAATATCAAAACCACCTGCAAGGGGAAAACCACTATTTTTGTCCTTGGTGACAATACACTTTTGCCAATAACTCTTTGCATAGCCCGGTAATGTAGCATCATATTATAGATGAAACCTTGCTTAATCTCAAGACCATCGATTCTATTTGGAAGTGGAAGCTCAGAGGCCTATGGTGGAATGTAAACCCTATAATTCCTCGAAAGGAGATCCTCATGGAGGCACCCACAAGTATGGCAGGAAGGCAATTCCAATCATAGCATTCTTACCTCACAGGGTATCTTCGCTATATAAACTTCACACCACAATCTGAATGACCGACTAGAGATATTAGTATTTGTAGACTACCGATGCATGTTTATACTTTGAGCTAATTAATGGCAAATCTCCCGTAATATTTTTTTGGAGTGTTAGTATAATTAATTATCTATGATGCAAATTTACCCTAATCTAGCTCAATTATGCTCAAAATCAAATTACAATACTCGATTATGATCACTCCTCAAATGAATTCAAATTTATCTCTAATTTCCTAATATGAATTCAAATTTATCTCTAATTTCCTAATGGATGATTTTCTCTTAGAAGCCCTTCTATTTATAGTATTTTCCAAGGGTAGGGTATAGAGTAAATATTTTTCACTATTAGATGAGAGTCGAGTAAATGGTTCCAAATTTTTGGATAAAGAAACTGATTGTTTTTCAAATGTTTGGACAAGATGACAAAATGAGTGGCCAATATTACAAAGCCAATTTGAATGTTGACACAAAAAAGGCTTCCTTGATCCATGTTATCAAAATATTCTCACCTCATTGGTTGATTTATTTTTGTCCATATGTGGTTGGTTTGAATTATTTAATTTATTAATTGATTTAGCCATGTCTCCCATCTGAATGGGTTGGATTTAAATTTAATTTAAATATATAATTAAAATGCATAATTATTTTAATTTTTGATTTAATTAATCCAATTGGTTTTAATTTTAAATTAATTAATGGTTTGATCCTTAATTATTTTATTCAATTTTGGTTGACTTTTCTTGACAAATTCTACGTGTATATAGTAAGTGGTCATGGTAATGATCTATGCTTGTTTATCTCTATGTAATGAATTGATTCTATTCAATAAGTTGTTTAAAGTTTGATCTTGAAGTAACAAGAAGTAACAATTTGTTGGCTTTTCATGGAAAGTGTTAGTAATGTTCCTCATATTGCAATGTGATTTGGTTGTTGATACATTGGGTTTAAAATATGTACTTCAAGATAACTACTCTAGTCTAGTTGGGAGAACTTTGTCTTGAATTGTAGTGAATGCCTAGATGTTGTCACTTAGATTTAAGGTTGTGTTTCAGTATTTAGGGTTCCCAACATGTCGTGTTGGGAAAAAAATTCAGAATACTCATCTAAAATATGTTTATTGGGGTGATTGGTGATAGTTTTATATGGATATATATAGAATAACTCAATTTGAACTTTGAAAGATACACGATAGCATGTAAAATACTTTAAGAGTAGTGAAAGTTTCCTTAAGATATTTGTAGGTCCTCTGTATCTCATGGTTTGGACTTGCTTCACCATAATATGTTTTTATGGGTATGTTTATAGGACTTATTTTTTTCATCTATTTTGGCTTACCTAGTTGATGTTTACAATGAAGATTATTATATATATAGAAGATCAATTTGATGCTCTAAAGTACAAGTGTGGATATGAAAGAGTGTATGGATTAGATGAAAAAATGTATAGAAAAGAAATCAAAATTTATTTGGTAGAGGTTTTGATGTAATTATGATGTTGATCTCTTGAGGTAAAAATTTGACAACTTTACATTTGGAGGTTTTCTACATATCACTGCATTGAAGGATTTTTCATCTTGATTCATATATTCCTATTGTTTTTAAAGAGTTAGTGTTCCTTCCTTGGAAGCTATATATGTAGTACTAATTTAATACATCTCAGTATACAAGTCATTTTGTATCTTTCTTTAGGGTAGTGTGTCATATCCTACAAATTCACAAAGTAATAACCTTCATAGGCATTGAGCCTAAAAAAATTGTAATACTTGTTTCATATATTGAAAGATATATTTCACTATGATTTTTTGCATTCTTTGATTTTAAAGTAAAAAGGTGCTCTTGAGCATCATGTTGATTGATTTATATTTTGTATGGTTCTATACACAATAATAATTATTTATCTTTTGAAATTGAATGACGAATTAAATAGTTTTAGTTTAAGATTGATTCACTCTCCCGCTTAGTCTCAAGATGCATTCAACAATGAACATGTTTTAAAGTGAACATAATAATCAATTGAATTAGAAATGATGACTTTATATACGGTTTAAAAGGATATCCTATTTTAGTCTATCTTCCATTGATCGGATTAAAATATCAAGATTAGATAACAAATTATACGAACCAACACTTTAAAATAAATAAATTTATTTCAAAAACTTATTTCACTTTTGGAAGTGATGTAGAGGAAACATGGTGAACACAAACCCCCATAATACAATCAAAATTAATGCATTAAAAAAGAAACATCTTTAGTTCTCTCAAGACATTCCATGAAACAACATAACTTTGTTTTGTAACAACACCTCTTTCAAACTCCATATTTTCACTTTCAAATCACCATCAAGGACAAATAGGACTTCTATTTCTCTCAAGACCCAAGAATACCAAAGTATTCTTTCAATAACTCATCATAACAAACCAAATTTACACCATGCTTTTCTTTTCAAAACTTTGTTAAAGGGTTTCGGGGCCCCTTCAAAACCTGTTGTTACCTTAATAAAAAACAAACCAAATTTGCAAAAGGACTTCAAATGCACATGAAAAATTTCAAGGAGAAAATGTATTCCCACTATGAAATCTGCTACAAAACTAGGCTTCAAGGTCTATTGGGGCTTGACAACAAAGTGTTGGATATTGCTAATTCATGGGGAGGTGATTGAGACATTTAATATGTTTAATCACTACATTACTAAATGGGCACTCATACTATTGTTATTTGTGTTTTTTCACTGATGTCAACATATGTTTCTGTGAGGGAATCAAACTAGTTATCATAGTGTATGGATGTTTCAGATGCTATGAAGAGATATGATAGCTTAGGAGGATGCTGTGATCTCATATCCAAGATCACATCATTTATTGCTTCATATTGGATGAGTTATAGATGTTTTGGTGAAGACTAGTCATTGACTGTGATAGTGAGAAATGACAGATTTAGTCTCTGTGTTTTGTGTATAGCTTAAATGAGATATGGAATTAGGGCATGAAAACTTCAGAGATGAAAGATAGAGTATTTAAGAGTGTTCTATGAACTACGCAAGGTATGGAATGCAGAATAATGTCAGTTGTGGTGTGTACTCTGGAAAGTGGTCTATTTGGAAGCCGACTACAAAGACATAGCATGTATAACGGATGGCGAACTTTAATTAAGGATGCTGGTCCTTAATTATTGTAATATAATTATTGCAGACTTATTCTAGATACTGTGTGTATATTAGGAAGAGTTTATGTAATTTTTTGTAATTAGGAAAGCCTTATGGGATGACCTGTTTATAAGAATTGTAATAAGGTATAAATGAAAGGTCTTTTCTTTGGGAAAGAAATGTATGAGAAGAAGATGATATAGAGAGGTTGTGAAAGTTGTGAGCTTGTGTCTACAATATGTAGAGCAAAGGTTTATTGGTGAACTTCATTGGAATTGATCAAGAAAATATGGTTGCTTCTGAATAGTTCAAAAGATTGTGTATTTCTTCATTTACACTTGTGTTGCGAATAGTGGCATCTAAAGGTGGACTTAACCTTCTTTGGGAAGTGAGCCCTCCCTTTTGTTCTTGACTCCTAACAGGGTATGTCCTCTAACATAAACTATGTATTGTAATGTTTCAATAAGATCCTAATGGGGCTATATCTTCTAACAAGGATAACTATACTCTCAGTACATCATTTGTGGGTGCTAATTATTTTACCTTTAAGAGGGTTTCCCCTAACAAAATATTGTGTATTGTGTTGGCATTTATTGTGTTCATTAGATCTGATACTATGCTGCTTAAAGTTTAAAGTTTAATAATATGTTATACAACTGATTCACCCCCCCTCTAAGTTGTATTGTGGACCATTATTCCTAACAATTGGTATCAAAGCAAGTGGTACTTAAAGAGAAATATTAATAGCTTGAGGTGATCTTGGAGATGGAATTCTATAGGAAGGATAGTTCAAAATTTGATCCTAAAAACTTTGGTAGTTGGAAGAACAAGATGGGAACTCACCTATTTTGTTTGGGGATTGACTATTAGTTGATTACAAGGAACAAGATAGCTATAAAGAATCAAGATGAATTGACAATTGATACTGAGGATGAAAAGAAGATATTTTCATTCAACATGATCGCAAGAGAAGAACTCATCATCGCACTCTCTGAAGGAGAGTATACTGGAGTTAAAGAATTGGATTCAACATTCCAAATTTGGGAAAGATTAGAGGCACTATATGAAGGAGACAAATATACCAAACAAGTGAAGTTGCAAAATTGGAATACAAACATGGAGAAGCTGCAAATGAATGAGGATGAAAGCATTAGGGCCTATGTTCAAAGGGTTACATAAATTGTAGTTGGAATAAAAAATTATGGAGGCACTTATGATGAAGAAGTTATTGTGAAGATCCTAAGATCACTAACACCTGCTTAGAAGTGCAAGGCTATGTCTATTCAAGAAACTATACCTTTGACTCCGAAGTTTAGCAGAGAGATGTTGATTGCAAAGCTAACTACTTTTGAAGTTGCAGAATTAGGAGAAGCTATACCTAAAGGTAAATATGCATTTAAGGCATCCGTACACAAGAAATTTTTTGCACTTCTGAGCACCAAAAAAGAAGACCTAAAAGAAGAGCTTGGTGAGTATGCTGAGGAATGAGAACATATAATGATAGAAGAAAGAAAGATGTATGAACTTGTTGCACTGATTGCTAGAAGATAAAAAAGAGGTAAGGGAAAGTTTGAAGGCAAGTTACCCTTGAAATGTTTTTCATGCAATAAGGTAGGTCATTTTTCATCTAGATGTCCTACAAGAGTTTCCAAGTACAAACCTAATTATGAAAAGATTAAAAGGGACAAAGAATGTTATTATGCTAGTGAAGAAATCTCTAATGATGATGATTTAGATTGTGAAGAGATTGGATTTTTTTCTATTAGAGATGAACGAGTACATGAAGAAAAATATTTAGTATCTCATGTTGACAAGAAAACTAAATGGATAATTGACAATGGTTGTTCTCATCATATGAATGGTGATAAGAACAACTTTGTTAAATTAGTAAAGTATGATGGAGGTGTTGTGAAGTTTGGGGACAATCTCCCAAAATCTATCATAGGAGTAGGATCCATTACTCTGGATAGAAAGACTAATATAGACAATGTACTGCTTGTTGAAGGATTGAAACATAACTTGTTGAGTGTTGGACAGTTAATGGATAATGATTTTTAGTTAAGTTTTGTTAATGGTAAATGTTTTATCAGAAGTAAGGAAGGAAAGCTGATTGCAACTGGTACAAAATCTAGAGGCAATGTATTCGAATCAAACACATTTGGAGCCTCTTGTTTTGTTGCAAAGGTAGATGATAGTTGGTTATGGCATATGATATTTTGTCATGTTAATTTTGATAACATTGTGAAGGAAAGTATGGCTAATGCAGTAAGAGATCTGCCAAAGATTGTGAAACCATCTAACACTATATGTAGAGAATGTGTTATGGGAAAACATACTACAAGTAGTTACAAAAGAAAAGTATATACATCAAAAGGAAAGTTGGATCTGGTACATACATATCTATGTTGACCTATAAGAACAAAATCACACTATGGTGAAAGGTATTTTATAATTTTTGTTGATGACTTTTCTAGAATGATGTAGGTCACTTACTTGAAGGAAAAATCAGAAGCATTTGATAAATTCAAGTTGTTCAAAGAAAAAGTAGAGAATGAATTAGGTTTAAAGATTAAGTGTCTAAGGTCAAATAGAGGTGGATAATTTACTTCAGATTTATTCAATTCATGCTGCAAAGAGCATGGGATTAAAAAACATCTTCTCCTAGGACTCTACAATAGAATGGGATAGCAAAGCGAAGGAACATGACTATACTTGATGCTTCTAGGACAATGTTGATTGAAGGAAATATATCTCATGTACATTGGAGAGAGGTTGTTGGAACAATAGTGTATACATTGAACAAAATTCAAATCAGGGAAGGTACAAGTAAGAATCCCTATGAATTATGGTTTGATCATACTCCTACTATAAAATATTTTATAATATTTGGTAGTAAGTGTTATATCAAGAGAGATGATGAGATAGGGAATTTTGATGCTAGAAGTGATGAAAGAATTTTCCTTGGTTACTCTATTAAAAGAAAGGCTTACAAATGTTTCAATCTGAGATTGAGGAAGATGATTGAAAGTAACAATGTAAGAATAGATGAGAAGTTTTAGATACAAGAAAGAATGTATGACAGTAATTAGATTGTAGAGATAAAAGAAACAACTACTGTTGTAGAAGGAGAACTTGTTGAGGTAAAAAGTGAAAAAGAGGCTTGTGATGCTTGTGAAGCCTCACCCCAACCCATCATAGCACTATTGATACTTTCACATTTTGATACTTTATGATTTGATACTTTGATACACCTTTTGATCATTTTGATAGAGACTCATGATATAATATTTTATGATGATGATTATATTATGTGGATTACATTTTGATGTGGATTAGGACCTAGGAGATAATGTTGATTTTGATTATACATGCTTAGATATGTGACTTGATGAGAAAGACTTAATCATGAATGGATTTGATTATTATATGGATTATGCTCTACATTAGGAAGAAGTAAGGATAATATGTCATGATGATTTATGGAATTACAATGTTTAAACATTACTGAATGAAAATTGTAATTAGGAATTGAATTATGCATATTAGTTAATGTCTCTGATCATGAATTCTATATGTATTTATATATTTTCATGTGATTTTATTGCCTTGGACTACTGATGCTTGAGTTTAGTGTGCAGGAAAGAGAACCATGGAATTATTCAAAGAATCAAGGCTAAACACATGTGAATTGAGTAAAGCTAAGGTTAATCTGATTAAGAGATTTAAACCTCATTGTAATGTGATCTTGTTTGTAAACATGATTTGTATGTGTGTTAATAGTTTGAATTCATGTTGTTAATTGGACATGTCATTGTGAATGTGATGTGTATTTCATGGTGTCACTTGACACTTGTATTGTACATGTGGAGGGTGACATGTCAACTTAGGGCTTGGGCAAGAACCACCTAACCTTATAGGGTAATATATTATTCCCACTTGCATGTAGATGTCTTGTAGGGATCACATCTAGTTGGAACTCGGATTTAAACTTTAAGGATACTTTAGAGGGGTCAAAATTGACCCTAGGGTGTATTTTTGGCCAAAATTAGCTAACCCTAGGTGGGTACCTTGGGTTGGGGGCTAGTTTTTACCTATGGGAGCCTAGATCACCATTATGGCCCTCCAAAAAACTTACTTTTCAAAAGTGGTGAAAATGGAGGTGGCCAAATTCATTCTAACTTGTCCCACACTCCTTGCTAAACCCACAATTAAGAGGGGGAACAAGAGGCAAGACCAAGGACTTGGTGTCATGTCTCATTTAATGTTAGTTCATGAGTACATCTTTAGAGGTCTTTTTAGAGGGTTGGGAGAGACTTAGTGGGTGTTCACCCACTCTCTAATTTTAGAGACAATTAGGGTTGGAGAAAGGAAAAGGACAAAGGATAAGGAGCTCTTCTCAACTATCTCTTGCCATTTTTCTTGGACCAAGGTTGGTGAATTCTTTCCATGGAGAAATGCTCTTGCATTGTAGTTTTTGTGTTTTTTTTTTTGGATGAACATGTAAATCTTGTATGGTGTTCATATATGTAAAGGTTGTATTGTGTTCTTGTATGTAGATTTTGTTGTTGTTGTGTTGGGTTGGGGTGCATATGGATTTTGTATCATTTCTTGTTCTTTTTTTTTGAGAATTTTGTTCATGGGAGTTAAGGCATTACTCACCCTTTGGGAAGTGAAGACGTGGCCTTGGGTGAAGGGGTTATTTGGGCTCTCCGTTGTAGTGAGAGTCTCTTCTCTTGGAGAAGAGGGAAAATTTCATGGGGTATGGGCTCCATGAAGAGATGATGTAAATCCTTGTATTTTGGAATGGAAATGACAAGAAATGTATATGGAAGAAATGAGAATGTGGCCTTGGAAAGGCATGGAAACACTTTGTTGAGAATGTAAATTGGTATGGCATTCTCCTCCTTGGAAAAGCCCACCTTCACCCTACTTCAATGGGTTTGGAAAACTCATTTGTGAAGCCTTCATTGGGAGTTCATTGTTGTTTTGTGCATATATGTTGATTGTGAGCATTTGGTTGTGTATACCCATTTAGCCTTGGTTCTCCAAGCTCGGGGGTGGTCTCCTTGAGACCTTGGTTGGGACGTGAGCTTCCCATGGCTCTTCTCTTTTATTTGCAGGTTTGAAGGTCATGGTTGCAAGAAGGAAAGCTTTGGGAAGTTTCTATTATGAAGTCTTTGTGGGAGCAAACTTAAAATGTTGTGTTGTTGGAACTTTTGAAATCAGAATTCATCTCATGTTGATCATTGTATTGAGCAATTGTGATGTGTATTGTGTTATTTATGAAATTGGCCCTTATTCATAGTAGGATGGATTCAATGTTGATAAGAAAGCAAAGTATTTTAGTTCATAAAATGTAAAGTCTTATTGGTATGTAAATCTTATATCCTCTTTAATGTATTGATTGTAAAATTTCAAGTTAAATGCACTCCATTTCCTCCCTTGAAATCTAGATTTCTACCACAATATGATCAACACTTTACCTTGAATTCAATATTGCAATCTCAAATCTTTTGATGAAAACATGGTAACAATGGTTTATTAATTAAATTAGGACACTAATTAATAACCACCTATTACAAATATTCTATAAATAATTCTCTTAGTGTAATGCACCAATAGAAGATATATTACATGCATTTAACCTCAACAAAGATAAAACAAAGGAAATACAATGTTAGAGGAGATGGAAAAAATATCACTTCCAGATTTGTGAGAACCAAAATGCTCTCTGAAAAATGTATAGAGAGGAATTTAATTCCCTCTTTACATGTAGAATATTCCTTCCATATTCCCCTCCTAATTAATCGCTCCTAATTAATCCTTTAGTGCTAACCCAAATGTTTTAATAAATGGGAAAGGCATAATGTTTTTCACCCAACTCATGGGCCCCACACATTTATCTTTCACTTAAATTTATTACCCTCTATATGGGCGTAGGAAATAAGGGAGGGAGAAATCATATTTAAAAGCTTACCTTGCTTGCTTTTTTGAGGGACTACCTTTTTGGTCGCCATCTTCATTGGGTATAGCATCACCTACCAAGACATGCGCCCACTTCCATCTTCTTGTCCATATGTACCATACTCCACATGACATGACTCAATACCTTTACCTTGCTTGTTGACATGTTCAGCTACCCCCATAGCATTCGAATTTCCTTGCATTTGGATTAAATTTAATGCATTTGGTGGGCCCCAAACTTTATGTTTCTTTAAACCTGCATTCATCTCCTTGAAAGAATTCAACCCCCTTTGCAACCTCTTGACTTTTTTCTTGTCACCTCACTATAATGTCCCATTTGTGATTTTTATATCATATTTTCATCATCTAATTAGATTATTAAATTAAACAAATGGCATTTGAAAGATTATACAATTTCTCAATAAAACCCAAATCGGGTATTGCCTAAAATAGTGCCAAAAACTTCATAGCTTCACATATTATTGATAAATCTGAAAGTATAAATTTTTACAAAAATTTTTCCAGTATAACAGCCTAAAAAATGACATTTCTAGACCTACAAAGAGTTTACACAACAATTCCAAAAAGGAGGACAAAAACAATGCTCATCGGGCTCCTAAAAACAACACAAAATAGCCCGAAAACACCATAAAACACTAATAATCTATCACAGAAGTAGAATCACGACCCAAGACATATATTAAGCTTTATTTTAATATAAAAATGGCTGCAATATAGAAGAAAACCAAATTAATATGAAAAACTCAACTGGAAACACCAAACTCTTACAAGAAACACACCCAAAAACTCACAAATATGCACTATTCAGCACAAGGGAAAACTATGCATAAGCTTGCACATGGAATGGCCTGAAAGTATCATCCTTATCCTTCTTAGAAACTTGAAAACTCCCATCTTTGGGTCTCCTTCTCCACAGGTTTGGAAGCCTCTGAAGAACAACAAAGCAATGAGCAAAAATCAAGTTCAAGAATGACCCCGAAATGCCTCCAAACCCCTTTAAAAGAGGGCATAACCATAACTCATGACCAAGAGGGTTAAATAAGACATATTTTAATAATAATTAACATTTATTAATCCACTGGTTTCCAAAGATTAGCCCCTTTTCCCAAAACTTTACTTTTTGAGCCTGCCAGCCTTAACAAAAGTTATTATTTTTAATTATTTGAAAAGAGGACATGACAAGTCCTCCCTCCCAAATATTGCTTTTCCTCAATAAATGAAGGTTGGGATGATCAAGAATATGTGATCCTTCCCAAGTTGCGTCCTCCAATGGTAATCCTTTCCATTTGACCAAATGCTCTGTGATGCTCTTATTTCTCAATCTTTTCTCTTTTGTATCCAAAACCTCTTCTGGTATTAGGACTAATTTCCCTTCATCATCAAGAGGTGGTAATTTTGTAGATACTATGGTTTTTTGGCCTAGAACCTTCTTTAGGAAAGAGGCATGGAAAATATTATGTACTTTTTTGTTTGGTGGGAGCTCCAATTCATAAGCTACCTCTCCTACCTTCTTGATGATCTTATAAGGCCCATAGAACCTTGGCTTGCACTTCTCTACCCCACTCCTCTTCAAGGTGCTTTTATTATATGGATGAAACCTAAAAAATAAAAAATCTCCCACCTCAAAAGATCTTTGAGTCCTTTTCCTATCAGCGTACAACTTCTATTGGTTTTGTGCATGTTGTAGATTATCCTTGAGGGACCTTATTATGTCTTGGATTTGCTTAATGAAATCACTTGCTACAGGTACTCTGCTATCTGAAAGTACTACATCAACAAAGAAAAGGGCATCATAACCATAGAGAGCATGAAAAGGAGGCATACCAATAGACATGTGATGAGATGTATTGTAACAATACTCCCCTAGGTGCAACCATTTCACCCAAGCATGTTGTTGATTTGAAACATAGTTCCTCAAATATCCCTCTATCCATTTATTAACTATCTTTGTTTGTCCATCTATTTGAGGATGATAGCTAGTACTAGGAGTGAGTTCAGTTCCTACCAAATGAAAGAGCTCCTTCCAATAAGAGCTAAGGAATCTATTGTCCCGGTCATTGACAATGTTTTTAGGCAAGCCATGTAACCTAAAAATTTCCTTGAAGAACAATTCTGCCACTTGTGATCCCTTGAAATCAGATGCGATGGGAAAGAAATGTGCATACTTAGTTAGTCTATCTACCACCACATATATTAAATCCTTACCTTGAGCCTTGGGCAACCCCGTGATGAAATCCATGGAAATACTTTTCCATTTTTGTTCAGGAATAGGAAGTGGCTGCAACAACCTTGCAGGAAAATTTTGCTCACTCTTGTTTGGTTGGCATACCATGCATTCCTTAATGTGTTTAAGGACATCCTATTTCATACCCTTCCATGCAAAGCACTCTCAAATTTTTCTATATGTCTTGAAGTATCCTTGATGACCAGCCAAAGCTTTGTCATGAAAGGCCCTCAAAATTCTTTCCTTAATCTTTGATCTTGTCACTAAGAACATCTTGTTTTTATAATAAATCAACTCATCAACTACCTTATACCTGTTATCATCCACTAACTTATTCAAGATATTTGTGGCAAAGGAATCTTTAGCATATTCTAAAATTATGGAGACTTTCCAATCAGTAGAGATAGATGTTAAGGAACACAAGGTGGGCTTCCTTGAGAGAGCATCAACAACCACATTATTCTTTCCTTTCACATATTCAACGTCAAAATCATAAGCTTGCAATTTTCTTACCCATTTTTGTTGATGATCATTCAAATCCCTTTGGTTCAAGAAGAACTTGAGGCTATTATGGTCTGTCTTTACAATGAATCTCCCACATACCAAATATTGTCTAAACTTATAAAGTGCATGCATGATTGCCAACATTTCCTTATCATAGATCAAATAACCTTTCTTTGATTGATTTAATTTTCTCCTCTCAAATGCTATTGGATGTCCCCTTTGAGTTAGGACAGCCCCTATACCTTCTCCAGAAGCATCACATTCAACAACAAAAGGTAAAGAGAAATCTGGAATTGCAAGCACAGGGCATGAACTCATTACCTCCTTAAGCTTATCAAATATTTTTTGTGCCTCTTCTATCCAAATAAAGGCTCCTTTCTTTGTAAAATCAGTCAAGGGGGAAGAAAGATAAGAAAATTCCTTGACAAACCTCCTATAGTAGCTAGACAACCCAAAAAAACCTCTCAACTATGTAAGATTAGTGGGTGGAGGCCAATCCAAAATTGCCTGAATTTTTTGTTGATCAACCTGTACTCTTTTAGAACTTATAATATGTCCCAAATATAGGATCTCTATCAAACCAAACTCACATTTAGATAGCTTAGCATAGAAGGATTTATGCTCCAAGATTCCCAAAATAGTGTCTATGTGCTTTAGATGCTCTTTCCATGTTTTACTGTAAATCAAGATATCATCAAAGAATACCAAAACACATTTTCAAAGATGCTTGTTGAATACCTTATTCATACAAGATTGGAACATTTCTAGTGCATTAGTGAGGCCAAATGGTATAACAAGAAATTCAAAGCACCCATAGTGACATCTGAAAGCAGTCTTTTCCACATCTTCCCTCCTCATGTGGATTTGATGGTACCCTGATCTTAAGTCAATTTTTTAGAAGTATACAACACCATGTAACTCATCAATGAGTTCATCAATTCATGGGATGGGATACCTATTTTTTATGGTCTTCTTGTTTAGAGCCCTGTAGTCTATACACATTCTCATTGTACCATCCCTTTTCTTGAGAAGTACCATAGATGCAAATGGACTAGAGCTAGGCCTTATGAATGCCATGTCCAGGAGTTCCTTAATAGTTTTTGCTATTTCTTCCTTGTAACCTCTTGGATGGTGTTATGGAGTTTTTATAATTGGTTTGACACCTTGTTATAACTCTATAACATGCTCAAAACCTCTATCTGGTCATAATCTCGGAGGCAAATCATTGAAATCTATACTATGCTTATTAAGAATATTTTGAATTTCAAAATGGAAATTACCTTGATTCTTTGGAGACCTTGTTTTATTTTTTATTTCTCTCCCACTTATGTCCTGCTCCTTATATTATTTCTTGGGCATCATAGTTTTCATCATATCCACATATTCTCTGAAAGCCACTAAACTGTGAAACTCATCATCTAAGCCATTGTAAGTAGCCCTCAATGCAATCAAGTTACCCGTGACCTCTTCCATAGGATTAAGGGATGGATTTGGTGCCAATGGCTCATTTGAAAGTAAGAAAATAATCTTTGTTGATTTAGAGGGTGTGGGTTTCAAATTTATTGGCTCCTCTGAAGTGCTCCCTCTCTCATTATTAGATACAACTACTTGGAGTTTTTCTATCAATAACCTCAAAGCCTCTCTAGTTTCTGCCAAACTATCCATTGTTTACTTTTGAGTGTTTTGGATGTCCTGGAAGAATTTTTTTTCCATCTCATCTGGATCAGCCATATGTGTTCCTTCCTTGGATTTTGTAATTTTATTTTCAACTGAGGTTTGATCAAAATTTCTTTATTCTTTTCTCGCTGCAAATATCTCTTTTCTCTTTCACTTAGTTGCATGCAAACTTCTACAAACCCTCAGGCTGGCAAGATCATAGTTCTGATAACACTGTAATGTCCCATTTCTAATTTTTATATCATATTTTCATCCTCTAATCAGATTATTAAATTAAACAAATAGCACTTGAAAGATTATACAATTTCTCAATAAAACCCAAATCGGGTATGCCCGAAATAGTGCCAAAAACTTCACAGCTTCACATATTATTGATAAATATGAACGTAGAAATTTTTACAAAATTTCACTAGCATAATGGCCTAAAAAATGACATTTCCAAATCTGCAAAGAGTTTACACAACAGCTCCAAAAAGGACAAGAAAAATGCTCATCGGGCTCCTAAAAATAACACAAAATAGCCTGAAAACACCATAAAACACTAATAATCTATCACAGAAGTAGAATCATGACCCAAGACATATATAGTCAACTCTATTTTAATAGAAAAATGGCTACAATATAGAAGAAAACCAAACTGATATGAAAAACTCAACCAAAAACATGAAACTCTTACAAGAAACACACTCGAAAACTCACAAATTTGCACTGTTCAGCACAAGGGAAAACTCTGCATGAGATTTCACATGGAATGACCTCAAACTCTCATGCTTATCCTTCTTATAAACATACAAACTCCTATCTTTGGGTCTCTTTATCCACATGTTTGGAAGCCTCTGAAGAACAACAAAGCAATGAGCAAAAATCAAGTTCAAGAATGACCTCGAAATTCCTCCAAACCCCTTTAAAAGAGGGAATGACCCTAACTCATGACCAAGAGGGGTCAATAAGACATATTTTAATAATAATTAACATTTATTAATCTATTGGTTTCCAAAGATTAGCCCCTTTTCCTGAAACTTTACTTTTTGAGCCTGCTAGCCTTAGCAAAAGTTATTATTTTTAATTATTTGAAAAGGGGACATGACACTCACCCACTTGGCACATGGGCCATGAGGAAGGGAGGGGTGATGGGATAGGGGATAGGTAGGGGAGTAGGGTAGTAGGTTAGGATTATTTTTAAGATTTTTTTATAGATTTTAATTTGTATTCTTATGCATAGTTAGTTTATTTATTTAATTTTATTATGATTAATTGAAATGTGCTTTTCATGTGTTCAAAAGGGATAGAGCTTAGTTTAATTATTACTTTATCTCCAGGTTTAAAAATTGATAAATTTAGTTAAATTAAGACAAGTTTAATTTATTGAAAATTATTTTATATTAATTTAGTTTAGTTAATTTATGGACGAAGGAAATTGTTTTCAATTGATTTAGTTAAATAAATTATATTGTTCCATTAAGACTCATTTTATCTATGTATCAATTTATGTTAGATTATATGTAATTTAACAATATGTTTAATAACATTTGTCTAGTTATTATTTAACTCTAATTAAATTCATTCTTAATATAATTTTTACATTTTAATAAATGATTTTTAAATGGTTCAATGAATTTATAATGTTGTTATTGTGCTAAATAAACATTATTAGTATAATTAAAATTCATATATAATTTTGTGATTATATTATAATGAATTGAATAGATTAAGTTAATTTGTGTCACCATCGTTGGATAAGACAATGTTACGTAAACCCTTTGAAGGGTTGTTAATCCACATGGTTGATGAAAAAAAATTATCTAGTGAAACCAATCGTTATGAGTTGAACATTCATTTAGTTCTATACCATGACAGTAGAAATTTTGTGATGGATGGGCATATCCTAATGGATTTTGGGAACTCAGAGAAACAAGAGCTATTCGAATTTTCCTGTTACATTACCCGACTTAATTATCTCCACCAGTTAATAGTTTACTCAAAGTTTGATTTCAATAAGTTTGAACTTAATCTTAGGTTGTGGTTGGCTTAACCATAGTTGACTTATCCTTGAACCAATGAACGTTACCCTCTAACATCTTACTTTGTTAAAAAAAATAAAATTATTATGTTTTTACGTATAAATTTTTGGGCATGACAATGCTAGCACAAGTAAGGCTACTGAGACTCCTAAAACACCAAGGTATGTAAAGAATATTTATCCTGAAAATGAAATTATTGGCAATGCCAGTCATGGAGTGCTAACTAGATCAGAGGTTAGAGAAGAAATTTGTTTGATTTCTCAAGTTGAACCAAAAACTACAAATGAAGCATTCAGAGATGAATCTTGGATAAATACTCTGAAAGAAGAGTCAGATTAGATAAAGAAGAATAATACTTGGGAACTGGTTCATAGACCTAAAAACAAAAATGTAATAGTAACAAAATGGGTTTTTAGAAACAAGATGGATGAAGAAGGAACTATTGTAAGGAACAAAGCAAGACTAGTGTGTAAGGGATACTCATAGCAAGAAGGCATAGACTTTGAAGAAAATTTTTCTCATGTTGCTAGAATAGAGGCAGTAAGATTATTCTTGGCCTATGATGCACATAAATTCTTCAAGGTGTATCAGATGGATGTGAAATCTGCATTTCTAAATGGAGATCTTGAAGAAGAAGAACAACCAAATGGATTTTCTCTATATTGCTAAGATAAAGACATGGTGTGAAAATTGAAGAAATATTTGTATGGGCTAAAGCAAGCTCCTAGGCTTGGTATGGAAGGTTAGACAAGTATCTACTTTAGCTTGAATTCAGAAAAGGTAATGTTGACAATAATTTGTATTTAAGAACTAGTGAAGATGGAATCCTAATAATAGAAGTCTTTGTGGATGATATTATCTTTGGAGGTAATGATGATCTATGTAAGAAATTTCCTAAAGAAATGGAAAGTGAAATTGAGATGTCCATGATAGGTGAAATAAAATTCTTTCTTGGATTGCAAATAACTCAGAATGAGAATGGTATTTTTATTTCTTAGACCAAGTATCTCAGAGAATTACTTAAGAAATTTGGAATGGAAGATTGTAAACTAGTAGGAACACCTATGGTGACTGGTAACAAGCTAACAATTGATGATGAAAAAAAGTGTGTTTTTTAGACCTTGTATAGATCAATGGTTGGAGGACTACAATATTTGACCCACACCAGACCAGATATTTCTAATGCTATTGTAATTGTGGCTAGATATCAGGCAGAACCTAAAGAAACACATCTAGTTGCCATGAAAAGGATACTGAGGTATCTAAGAGGAACCATAGACTATGGCTTGTGGTATGACATAAATGATAGCTTTGAACTTTAGGCTTATACTGATGTTGATTGGGTAGAGAATATTAATGACAAAAAAGTACTAGTGGTGGTGCATTTTTCTAGGGGAAAAAGTTGGTTTCTTGGCTAAGTAAGAAACAAGATTGTATAACACAATCTACTACTGAATCAAAGTATGTTGTTGCTGTCATAAATTGTAGTCAGATTGTTTGGATGAAACATATGGTGATAGACATTGGAATAAATTTTGATGAGCCTCTAGTTATCCACAGCGATAACACTAGTATAGTGAATATGTCAAATAATAAGGTGATGCACTCCAAAACTAAACATATTGCTATCAAGTATCACTTCTTGAGAGACAAGGTGGAATAAAAAGAAATAAAATTAGAATATATCAGTACAAAAGAGTATATTGCAAACATCTTCACAAATCCACTACCGAAAGATACCTTTGAATATCTTAGAGGTATGCTAGAGGTTCAGGCCCCTCCTAGGAAGAATTAAATGATTCGGAGATGCATCAGTCCAGGGGTTTTTAGAGCCTTATCATAATTTGGACTGGATGTAGGGATATACTCCTCAGGGGGAGTGATCATGGAAGAAAGATGTTGAAAATTAGTTGATGACTCATGGCACCCTTTGCCATTGTTTACAAAGGGGGAGTGTTGCTATGAGAAAATCCCTACTGTATGGGGAGATTGTTTGGTTGCAAGATTTTGGATTGATATAACTTTGGGATAAGATTTTCCCATATGTTGACATCAATGCCAAAGGGGGAGATTATTGAATATTTCTAATGCATGGGGAGGTGATTGAGACATTTAATATGTTTAATCACTACATTATTGAATAGGCACTCATACTATTGTCATTTGTGTTTTGTAACTGATGTCAACATATGTTTCTGTGAGGGAATCAGACTGGTTATCATAGTGTAAGGACACTGTATCGATATTTCAAATGCTATGAAGATAGATGAGAGTTCAAGAGGATGTTGTGATCTTATATCCAAGATTGGACCATTTATTACTTCATATTGGATGAGTTACAGATGTTTTGGTGAAGACTGGTCACTGAATGTGACAATGAGAAATGACAGAGTTAGTTTCTGTATTTTGTGTATAGCTTATAGGGGATATGGAGTTAGTGCATGTGAACTTCAAAGATGAAAGATAGAGTATTAAAGAGTGTTTTATGAACTATGCAAGGTACAAAATGCAGGATTATGTCAGATGTGGTGTGTACTCTAGAAAGTGATCTATTTGGAAGCTGACTACAGAGATGTAGCATGTATAACGCATGATGAACTTGAATTAAGGATGTTGGTCCTTAATTATTTTAATATACTCATTGTAGACTTGTTCTAGATATCATGTGTATCTTAGAAAGGGTTTATGTAATTTTTTGTAGTTAGGAAGGCCTTATGGGCCGACCTCTTTATAAGAATTGTAATAAGGTATAAATGAAAGGTCTTTTCTTTGGAAAATAAATGTATGAGAAGAGGATGATATAGAGTGGTTGTGAAAGCTAGGAGCTTGTGTTTGTTGTGTGTAGAGAAGAGGTCTATTAGTGGACTTCATTGGAACTGATCAAGCAAAGGCAATTGCTTCTGAATAGTTCAAAAGATTGTGTATTTCTTCATATACACTTATGTTGCGAGCAGTGTCTTCTGAAGGTGAACTTAACCTTCTTTGGGCAGTGAGCCCTCCCTTTTTTTCTTGACTCCTAACAAGGTTTTTCCTCTAACAAGGAATATGTAATGTAATGTTTCAATAAGCTCCTAACATGGCTATATCTTCTAACAAGGATAACTATACTCTCAGTAAATCATTTGTGGGTGCTAATTCCCACCGAGGTTTTTAACTTTAATAGGGTTTCCCCAAGACCAAAACATTGTGTTATTGTGTTTGCATTCATTGTGCTCATTGGATCTGATATTGTGCTACTTAAAGTTTAAAGTTTAATAATCTGTTATATAGCTAATTCACCCTCCCTCTCAGTTTTATTGTGGACTGTTATTCCTAACACAAAGAACCAAACATAACCACTTCATAAGATGAACAAATTCCCATCTAGTGTGTATTTTAAGTACCTTAAATGACTTACAGGTATGGATTTTAAATGAACTCATCCATCCACTAATTTGTACCAATGACTCCAATATTGACTGTTAACCTTGACTTCTTTAGACTGAATGAGTTTTTATAATGACTTCTATACATAAAATCCTACTTAAAAATTGTAACCCATAAATGTAATTGCATCTAGAACTTCCCTCTTAGATTCTTGTAAACATATAAGAGGTTTGGCTAGAAATGTACAAGACAACTACTCCAATTTTTACTTGACAATCAACCAAATGAGGCTTTTTTGAGGTATTCAATGACATTCACAATTTTTCTTCACAACCTTATTAAAAAAAAGTCTTTTAGGCTTGTAATGTCATTTAAAAGGACTTCGAGTAAAAAATATTTGAAGAGCCTTCAATAGTCCAATTTCCCAATGTTACAAGAAGTGTTTTAACAAGTTATGGCGATTGTTACAAAATTAGTCTTGTCAGGATAGTGTTAGAATGACAAGAAAATACTTATGGCTTTATCAAATTAGAATTGATGCAGGATAATCTTGGATCATTCAAAATCCTGTGTCACCAAAGACAATTTGGAGTTTGTCTATGTTGCTCAGTTCCTACTTTGACCGAGTTGGTCGGTGCTTGGTCGATTTCCTTTGATGAACTAAAACTGATTTAGAACCTAATTGAAGATCTATGATTAGAGATCATCAAGTTGTTGATTAGATATGTAATATAATTAAATTAGTAATATGTTGTCATTGATGTCAACTAGTTTGAGAACACTTATTTTGTAAGTTACAATAACTAAACATCTATAGAAAAGGAGTAAAAGAGATGAAGAACATAAATATCTACATGAGGAAGATGTATATGAAAGATCAGGATAAGGAATACATTGTGTAACTTGCTAATGAGTCTATGACCTTATGTTATTGACTTGATTATTTTTCATTCATCTATGATGAGGAAAAGAATTGAAAGACACAAGGCAGTGTGGTTCGCTGATGAAGCATCACAGTATACACCGAGTAGTGTAGTGTATACTAAGCACAATATAAATTGAGCTTGTGTTCACCGACACATTTCTTTGTTAACTGAGCAGGAGAAAAGAACTAAATGATTAGTTTAGCCAATAAGGATTGATTAGTTGTAAAGTACATCGAAATCAGTGATGGAGATAGTGTTTGTTATGAAGATCAACAGCTAGCATAATTCAAGGAAGATCTAAAGGATGAAATCAAAATGTTTTACTGGAACATCAACCGAGGAAGGTTTAAGCGACAAAATGGATGAAGGAGAATAAGCAAAAAAATCTTATGGAGGAGAAGAAAATGGTTTACTTGTCTATTTAAGAGACTAAGGTTTCATTATGAACCTTATGCCAGAAGAAGGAGACTACATAACTATCGCATGAACAAGCTTCATGTATGCCTGATCAAACTAGTTAAGGAGAACTGAACTATAGAGATTACCGAGCATTAGAAAGCTATTACTGAGTGATAGTAAGTCATTGATTATTGTTGATATGGAATTGTTGTACTGATCAGAGGATTTGAATGAGCTTAAAATAGATTTGATAATCTGCAATTGAAGTTGTATTGTAATCACATCAACTGATGTTACATTTTAACCATTGTAAACAAATAAATCTCTTAACTGAGTGGACTTGAAAGTCTTTTATGTATCATTCATAGAATGAACATTATTATCCTATCAACCCATAGTGAATGCTAGTTGGATGATAACAGTTGGTCTAAAATCCTCTAACAAGGTCACACCTAACAGTGTGTTTGTAACCTTTGACAGTGTTGGGTCTTCACCAACCTCACCTCATAAGAGTGAACATTTTTGGGTTGTCAGTCCCAGGTGCTTTTTCCCTTCATAGGGTTTCCACGTTAAATCTTTTGTGTTATGTGTTCATTTTGGTGATTGTTTTTTATCATACTTTACATATTACATGTTAGATTTGGTCAATAATCATTATTTGTTATTGACTGGTAATCGGTAAAAGCACAGACAATATAGTATTTTAAGTTACTGAGTTATAGAAGTTTAAGTAAATTTTTTTGGATTATACATTTTGAATTGGGACTATGGATAACTGATTCACCCCCCTCTCAATTATTCTAACAATTGGTATCAGAGCATTGGTTGCTTGGAATAGAGTTTTAAGGAATTCACCACAAAGGTCTCAAAATGTTTAAGAGGGAAATGGCAAAGCTAAACAAAGATAACTTCACAATATGGAAAAGTTGAATGAAGCTACATATATCTGGGATTGGGAATTCTACCCTAGATCTAATGACAAATGGATACCTTGCACCACCCAATGGTCTCTTGACCCTTAATCAACTAAGGGATAGGCATGAACATAATGTTACTATGATGGAGATTGTTGCTACCTGTTTAGATGCTAAATTTAAAGACATCAAGGACTGTACTACTGCTAAGAAGATGTGGGATAAACTTTCTCAAGTTTATAGTGGTGATGCAAATGTCAAGAGAGAAAGATCCCAAAGCTTAAGAGGAAGATTTGATGACATGAAGATGAAAGAAGGTGAAAACATTGTGCAATAAGCAAACATAATAAAAGAGGTAATTCACACTATTAGAGCATTGGATGGAGTCATTGATGAAGACACTGTGGTAAGAAAAATTCTAAGGACCCTATTTCCTATCTATACCATCAGAATATCTACAATTCATGAAAATAGGTTAGCACCTAACAACACACTCACTCTTGATAATCTGATTGGAAAGCTTACAACATTTGAACTGAACAATTATGATAAGAGTGTTGTACCATCTGTTGAATCCACTTTTATGACTTCTTTGAAGATTGGTAAGTCTAGAAATAAGAATGATCATATTGACAACAATGCTGATGATGAGCTTGATGAACTTGAAGCTCTTATGGCTAGAAGGTTACCTAAAGGTAAAGGAAGGTTTTAGAGGTAAATTACCTTTAGCATTCTTTAACTGTAAAGAAGTTGGTCACATTATCGCTAGATGTCCACACAAAAAAGATGATGAAAGAACCAATGACTGATTTGAAGGAAGCTATGGGAGAAGATACAATAGAGGCTACCGACACTACAATAGAGATAACTGAGACAGTAATGACAAAGGCAAGAAGGTATGCTACATTGCTAAGGAAGAAGATATCACCGATATCGACATTGATGATGATGTGGAGGTAGTATTTGTGGAAATGGAGGAGGATTCCAAAGAAGATGAAAAGTATGTAGAGACATCACTTATCTCTAAGGTTAATAAGAATGATACATGGATTATAGATAGTGGTTGTACACATCATATGACAGGTGATGAAGAAAAATTTGACTATCTTGAAGAATACATTGGAGGATTTGTAAGAATGGGAAATGATGCACCTTGTATGGTAAGAGGTAGAGGATCCCTGATGAAAAATGATAGATTAAAATGTGAAAATGCTTATTGGGTAAAAGGATTTAACTATAATTTCCTAAGTGTGGCACAACTGAACAATTCAGGCCATTGAGTTTCTTTTGAGAGAAAAAAGGTGAAAATATTTGATGATGGAGGAAGACTTGTTGGAAATGGTACACAATCCAGATGTAATCTATTTTATCTTGATAATGATCAGTCTTCTTGTTTATTAATGAAAGATGAAGATGCATGGTTGTGGCATAAAAGGTTATGTCATGTGCATTTTGATAACATGATTAAGACCAGTAAAAGGAAAAGAGTTAGAGGTTTTCCTAACTTATCTAAGCTGGATCATGTTATGTGTCATGAGTGTCAGAAAGGTAAGATGACTAAGTCTATTTTGAAAAGTAAAGATTACTCAACAAAGAAGATACTTGATTTGGTTGATACCGACCTATGTGGTCCTATGAGAACTTGGATTTAGTATGGAGATAGATATTTTATTCTTTTTGTTGATGATTATACTAGGTTGATGACTGCCATGTTCTTAAAAGAAAAATCAGAGGCACTCAAAATGTTCAAGTGGTATAAAGAAAAAGTAGAAAAAGAGATTGGTAAAGAATTGAAATGCTTAAGATCTGATAGAGGAGGTGAATTTATCTCTAATGAATTTACTAATTTTTGTAATGAGCATGGTATTAAAAGATAGGTCTCTGCACCGAGGACACCCCAGCAGAATGGCATTGTTGAAAGGATGAATAGGTCAATTGTTGACTGTGTGAGGAAATTAATGATAGAAAAGAATGTTCCCTAGACATACTGCAGGGATCTATTAGCACTGTAGTCTATGTGCTAAACCGAGTACAATTGAAGAAGGACACTATTAAGACACCCTATGAGTTATGGTTTGGACACAAACCCACTGTAAGTTATTTCAAAATTTTTGGAAGCAAATGTTTTATTCTGAAAGATGAAAGAAATGGAAAGTTTGACTCAAAAGGTGATGAAGGGATATTTCTAGGATATTCCAGTAAAAGTAAAGCATACTAGTGTCTGAATAGAGTTACTAATAAAATGATTGAAAGTACTAATGTTCAAGTTAATGAGTTTGATGATAAGAATACAAAGGAAAGAAAAAAGGAGCAAAAAGAGTACAATAGATTCACTTACATTGAACAACCTGAGTTTCTACTGAAGTCACAGACAGTGACAACCGGTCAGCAGGAAAACAATACTAAGGAATAGGAAAGAGAAAATGACGAGCAGGAAGGACCTATCGAGCAAGCAAATGAACCTACATAGGATGAACAAGAAAGAAGAAATCAAATACTAGAAAGTTTTGTCAGAAGACATCATCCTCAGACAAAAATGATTGGAGACAGACAAGCTAGCATGTAAACAAGGACTAAAGCAAGACAAGGTACATGTCTAGTTTGTGATTATGAACCGAAAAATGTGAAAGTTGCATTAGAAAATGATGAATGGGTTAATGCAATGAAAAAGGAAATAGAAAAAATTGGGAAGAACAAAACCTAGACCTTAGTACCCAGACCTAAAGATAAGAATGTTATTGGTACTAACTGGATATTCAAGAACAAGCAAAATGAGAATGGAGAGGTAACAAGGAATAAAGCTAGATTGGTATGTAAAGGATATGCACAGGAGGAAGGAATTGATTATGGTGAAACATTTGCACATGTTGCTAGATTAGAAGGAGTTGGAATGTTACTTGCATATGCTACACACAAAAATTTCAAATTTTACCAAAATGGATGTCAAGTCAGCATTTCTGAATGGAATACTTGAAGAAGAAGTTTACATGGAACAACCTGGAGGGTTCATTGAGCTAGAAAACAAAGATATGGTATGTAGATTACATAAAGTGTTATATGGTTTGAAGAAAGCACCAAGAGCCTGGTATGAGAGGCTACATACTTATTTGTTAAGTATTGGATTTGTTAGAACAAGTGAGAAAGGAAATTTGTATATGAAAGGAGATACTGATGATACTATTCTTATTACTGAAATATTTGTGGATGACATTATATTTGGAGGACAAGATCAAATATGTAAGTCATTTGCTGATGAAATGAGAAGTGAATTTGAAATGTCAATGTTAGGAGAGATTAAGTTCTTTCCAGGACTACAAGTGATTTAGCAGAATGATGGTATATTCATCACACAATCTAAATATATCAAGAAAGTATTGAAGACATTTGGCATGGAAGATGCTAAACCTATGGGAACATCGATGGCTACTAGATGTAAACTAACTAAGGAAGATGAAACTATAGAGGTGAACCAAAAACTATACTGATCAATGTTTGGTAAGTTAATGTATGTAGTGCATAGTAGACCAGACATAGCACATGTTGTGGGAATTGTTACGAGATTTTCTGCAAACCCTAGAGAGTCACACATGGTTACTACAAAGAGAATCCTAAAATACCTGAAGAAAACATAAGATTATGGATTATGGTATCCTAAGGAAGGAAAATTTGAACTCAGAGTCTATACCAATGCTGATTGGGCTGGAAATGTGGATGACAGAAAAAGTACCACCAGAGGAGAATTTTTCTTTGGTGAAAGACTTGTTACATGGACAAGTAAGAAGTAGGCTTGCATTTCTTAGTCTACAACCAAAGCAGATTATGTTGTTGCTACTACAAACTGTTCAAATATTGCATATATTAAGAAATTTTTCAAAGGTATGAATGAGATAATCACTGAGCCGATGATTATATACTATGATAACACAAGTGCAATAAACATTTCAAAGAATCCAGTGATGCACTCTAAAACAAAGCATATATCTATTAAGTATCACTACTTGAGAGAAAAAGTATAGGAGAAGCAAGTTAAGCTAGATTTCGCTACATCAAAAGAAAAACTTGTAGACATATTTAAAAAGCCTCTACCAAAGGATACATTTGAATACTTGAGGAGTAGACTTGGGGTTCATCCCCTGTCTACCAGTCACTAATGTGATTTGGATGTTGCATCAGCCTTATCTTATCAGAATATCATTCATGTTGATGTAGAATAGTTCACACTTTGGATCATGTCTAAGGTTGTGAAAAGTTTGGAGAACTAGAACAGATTGGCATATCAGTATAGAGAGATACAGAGTATGCACCAGACAAGAGAGAGTTCCATGGCTACTATATAGCTGTATCTTTATTTGTTTCTTTTGAATTTTTGTCAAAGGGAGAGATAAAAAATATGAAAAAAAATGCACCAATGAGAATACTAAAACATCCATCTAAGGGAGAGACAAACTAAAAGAAATGAAGAGCATGGAAGATCAATTACTAATAATAGAAGAAGGAATCTGAGAGATGAAAAGATCATATCTGCAGAATGTCAAAGCTGCATTGGTAATGCTATTGAGTAATGTAGTGATTAAACATATTAAGCTAGGGAGAGCTTGTACAACATTTGTTCACAGAGTTGTAGAATACATGTTTGGTATGTGTATGGTATATTTCATATTACTTGAGTTGCCATCAATGCCAAAGGGAGATATTGATGAACTAAAACTTATTTAGAACCTAATTGAAGATCTGTGATTAAAGATCACTAAGTTGTTGATTAGATATGTAATATGATTAAATTAGTAATATGTTGTCATTGATGTCAACTAGTTTGACATCACTTTTTTTGTAAGTTACAATAACTAAACATCTCTAGAAAAGGAGTAAAAGAGATGAAGAACATAAATATCTACATGAGGAAGATGTATATGACAGATGAGGATAAGGGATACATTGTGTAACTTGTTGATGAGTCTGACCTTATGTTATTGACTTGATTATGTTTCATTCATCTATGATGAGGAAAAGAATTGAAAGACACAAGGCAGTGTGGTAGATTGATGAAGCATCACAGTATACACCAAGCAGTGTAGTGTATACCGAGCACAATATAAACTAAGCTTGTGTTCACCAACGCATTTCTTTGTTAATTGAGCAGGATAAAAGAACTAAATGATTAGTTTAGCTGATAAGGATTGATGAGCTATAAAGTACATTGAAATCAGTGATGGAGATAATGTTTTTTATGAAGATCAATGACTAGCATAATTCAAGGAAGATCTAAAGGATGAAATCAAAATGTTTTACTGGCACATCAGCTGAGGAAGGTTTAAGCGGTAAAATGGATGAAGGAGAGTAGGAAGAAAAATGTTATGGAGGAGAAGAAAATAGTTTACTTGTCTATTTAAGAGACTAAGGTTTCATTATGAAACTTATGGTAGAAGAATGAAACTACATAACTATTGCATTAAAAAGCTTCATGTATGCCTGATCAAACTAGTTAAGGAGAACCGAACTGCAGAGATTATCGAGTGTTAGAAAGCTATTATCGAGCGATAGTAAGTCATTGATTATTGTTGATACAAAATTGTTATACTGATTAGAGGATTTGGATGAGCTTAAAATAGATCTAATAATATGCAATTGAAGTTTTATTGTAATCAAATCAATTGCTGTTACATTTTAACCATTGTAAACAGAGAAATATCTTAATCGAGTGGACTTGAAAGTCTTTTATGTATCGTTCATAGAATGAACATTTTTATCCTATCAAACCCATAGTGAATTCTAGTTGGATGATAATGATTGGTCTAAAATCCTCTAACAAGGTCACACCTAACAGTGTGTTTGTAACCTTTAACAGGGTTGGGTCTTCACCGACCTCACTTCAAAAGAGTGAACATTTTTGGGTTGCCGGTCCCAGGTGGTTTTTCCCTTCACATGGTTTCCACATTAAATATTTTGTGTTATGTGTTCATTGTGGTGATTTTTTGTTATGATACTTTACATATTATATGTTAGATTTAGTCGGTAATCATTATTTGTTATTGAGTGGTAATTGGTAAAAGAATAGACAGTATAGTATTTTAAGTTACCGAGCTGCAAAAGTTTAAGTAAATTGTTTTGGATTATACATTTTGATTTGGGACTATGGATAATTGATTCACACCCCTCTTATTTATTATAACATCCTTTGGTTACCAAGTGTGGTTGGTTCTCTCCTAGGCAGTCGATTATTTTCACTGGCACTCGACATTGCTTGTCTGCTTCTCTATTATCTTGCTTACCGACGGGTTTAGTTTTAGTTTCTATGGTGGCTGACTTGTGCATTTATATTAGATCATATATTTAATGTTGGTATCCATCATTGGGAAGTGTGTGCTCCCAGATCTGACCATTCCTTCCATTGATTATGGATCTAAAGGCCGACTTAGCTTAGTATCTTCTTGTATAAATGTAGTTGTTGGTTTAGAGTTTAGGGAGTCAATTTTGGATAGAAGATAGTAGACAATTAGTTTTGAGATTTGTAATAGATCCTCGCATGTTTGAGGACTTCTAAAATTCATTGTAATATTTGGCCCTAATCGGGAAGACCTTACAACCCGGCATGTATGGTTCTATTTGATAATAATATATGAAGTGTCTACATTCTCTCTCTCACAGTTGTTGTTTGTTGCTTCCGCATGTGTTGGGCAGGCTTGGATCATTAGGGTGCAGCATTATTTGGCCCCTCTTGCATCCCCCCTTACATCAAGAATGTGAAAGTCCTAGATTATTTTATTATGCATATAATATAAGCTTCAATGAATCCTCAATGGACCTCAATATCATCCATGGTAAGCAATCTCTTCATTAAACTGTGACTGTTATACTTGTATTAACATGACAATAATAACAAATGGACTAACCTTTCATTTCTTTGAAACCCAGAGCACCACGAAAGGTTTCAATAACTTGTAAAGAAATTTTTAATCTATTTTCAACACTAATAGATCAATTTCCAATAACTAAATGTGTGGAATTATTCTACTATACCTATTATTGATAGTGAACATATACTATTAAAGACCTAGGTTCTACATGAAACATTATCAAAACTTAATGGCTTATTCTACAACCTTAAAATATCAAAATATACAATACGAAAGACCATTTCATATATTTATAGAATGACCCATTAGATAAATGAAGATAAACATAATTTTAAGACCCATTTGTTTACCCTAGAAAGGTTTTAGTCTATGAACCCAAAGTTGATTAAAACTTGTATACAAGTCCATGAAATATCTTGAAAAAGGATTCAAACTAAAGCTATTCCACTATACAATCCTTTAAAAAATTACATAATAAGATTACATAAAACATGTACACAAAATCTCTATAGCTATCCACAAATCCTGCAGAATGTGTGACAATGAGAGGTTATTATGATCAAAATTTACAAACTCTCCTATCAAATGGTCACTACTCCTATCATCAACCAAAAAAATAGTTTTGAGACTCTCGAAATAGTTGTCACTACTTCCTAGGACCGAAATTCCTCCTTCTACATCACTTTGTAACTACTTCCTAGGATAGTGTTAGAATGACACACAAATACTTATAGCCTCATCAGATTATAATGTGAAAGTCATAAATTATTTTCTTATGGTTATAATATACCCTTCAATGAATGTTCAATGAACCTCAATAACATCCATGGTAAGATGCATCTTCTTTAAACTATGACTATTATACTCGTATTAATAGGATAGTAATAACAAATTGACCAACCTTTCATTCCTTTGAAATCCAGAGCACCATGAAAGGTTTCAATAACTTGTAAGGAGATTTCCAATCTATTTTCAACAATAATAGATCAATTTCCAATAACTAAATGTGTGGAACTATCCTACTATACCTATTATTGACAGTGAACATATACTATGAAAAACCTAGGTTCTACATGAAACATTATCAAAACTTAATGGCTTATTCTACAACCTTTAGATATCAAAATATATAATATGAAAGACCATTTCATATATTTTTAGACCAATCCATTGGATAAATGAAGAGAAACATAATTTTAAGACCCCTTTGTTTACCCTAGAAAGGTTTTAGACTATCAACAAAAAATTGATTAAAACTTGCGTAAAAGTCCATGGAAAATCTTGAAAAGGGATTCAAACTAAAGCTATTACATTATACAATCCTTGAAAAAAAAAGATAATAAAATTACATAAAAAATGTACACAAAAGCACTATAGTTGTCCACAGATCCTGTAAAATGTGTGACAGTTAGAGGTTATTATGATCAAAGTTTACAAAATCTCCTATCAACTATTCACTACTCCTATCATCAACTAAAAATTGGTTTTAAAATCTCAAAATAGTTGTAAGTACTTCCTAGGACCAAAATTCCTATTTTTACATCACTTTTGCAAGTTTTTGAAATGTTGCAATTTTGAAACTTTTACATCTTTTCCCAAAACTTAGCCAGACTTGTTAAAATCACCTAAGGATACTTTGTAAATGCCAAATTGGGCTTAAAGAGACAATTTAACCTGTTTATACCCTTTTTTATGTTTTTAACCTTTGACCACCATTGACCATGTTAGGACCTATTAGGTCTCCTTGGAAAAAATAGCTCTTTTAGCCATACAAATTAGTTTGTTTTGATACCAATTATCCTAAGGATCTTACAGACATTAAGGAAAAATTACAAACAATTAAAAATTTCAATTTTCCATTATAATTTATCTTTTATGCTTTGGTGCCCCTACACCATACTACCAACCTTGGAACTTTCCAAGTCCCTTGGAAACCTAGAACAACAATTATTCTTGCATTGATGTCTTTTTCTTCAATTTTTTTTTTACCGCTTCCTCTTACCATTCTTCTTGGCCCTTCTATCAAGTTAATCTTCAAATGGACACATGATTGTCCTTGCAAACTACCTTCTCATCTACTACCATTAGTAGAGTATTTAATGGATGCAACCTCAATCGATTTAATAGTCAAATGTCTAGCTCTCCTTTCTATTTCACCACACCAATACTAAACCATCCATCTCAGCCAACAAAAGATCCTCGAAGATGCATCACCCTCCTTGTGCCATGCACCTTTTACCCATGTCCTCTTGTCTTCCCGTACACAACCTCAAAAAATTCCTTTTTGTAGCTAGATGGAACAAGAACCTATAACCAAAATAAATTAGCAATACAAAATTCATATCTTCTCATTTTGATAATAATATGATGAAGGGTGCTCCCCTTAATACCACAAACACATAATAGAAAAAGAGAAACAACAACAAATTGAAATAACAGAAAATGGGCTTCTTATTATCTCCACAAATGTGGAATTACAAATTTTAGAATTACAATATGCAAAGCCACATGGGCATTTCCCTTACAATATTTTGTAGGACAAAGCCTCAAACCATTACCCAGATCTACCCCGCATTGCCCTAGACAACACTATGGGCCTTCTTTATATAGGCAATTTCCACCGCCCGAGCAGGTTCAAAAAATTTAGCCCTAAGGGCTGACCAAACTTAGAATTATTTTATTTTTCATTTTATTACATCATAGTCGGCTCAAAATAACTTTTGAAACTTGAACATAAATTTTTTAAAAAAATTATTTTTTGCCATTTTAAGTGGCCCGACTTTCGGAGACCATAAGTCATCACCAGTTGCTTCGATTGACTATTATGACCCCAATTCGAAAAGGGCACAGGGAGCTCTACAATGCTTGAATCAAGCAAGCTTCATTCAACCAAAAATTTGACCTCATCCGAGGCCTCTAAAGCCTTCAAAATTGAGTTCAAAGTTTCTGTACCCTGCTGCCAATACCGAAAATCTGTAATATCTTCAAAACTAGACTTCATCTAGCAATGAAACTTTACTGGGAGGCTGATATGACTAAGATGAACCTCCACATGTGAAATCAGAAGATTTTGACATCATATGAACAACTTACTAAAAATAGAAAGTTTCCATAAATAGCAGCTCTACACAAAATAGCCCTTATTGAAAAGAAACCAAAAATATTTTTGGGTGATGCAAGATTGCTCTTACACCTAGGATGCCCCTTCATCAGACACTCAGGGTAATTTGAGAAGTGACCCTATCATGACTCAGGTGTGTAGAGGAAAACCAAGATGGTTAACCTCCTCCTTTGTCAGCCATGATGAATCTTCAATAGGTCATCCTTTCCATTTGACCAGATATTTTTCACATGTCCTGTTCCTTGTGCTTCTACCAACATGACTATCCAGTATATCCTCAATCTCTTTGATATTTGAACTAGTTGCTTGAATACTCCACTATGCTTTTATGATGTCATCTTCAACACCTTCCTTATGATACTCTATCAAATTTGAAATGTTAAACACTGGTGAAATATTTAGCTGAGTAGGCAATTCTACCTCATATGCATTTCCTGAATCATGCTTCTTTAGTATCTTACATGGCCCAAACTTCTTCATTTTCAACTTGTTATATGTACAACCCAGAAATCTTTCCTTTCGCAAATGAACCATGACTTCATCTCCAACCTAGAATTCCTTATGCCTCCTTTTCACATCTGCCTTAGCCTTATACTGCACATTCATCTTGGTAATATGCTTCCTCACCTCGTCATGGATGTTCTTCAAATGTTCTGCAAAATCCTTAGCTTCAGCACTACTTATTTCTCCTTTATCTATCTTCCTCAACTCAGATGCATTTTTGGGACTACCCAACAACATATGACATCCATCCATAGATATGATATCACATGGTACCTCATCATGGTAGCCACCAATCTTGAACTTTAATAGGCACTGTTCATTGACCATGACCTTGTGGTAATCTTGCACCCAAGTAACCTAATATGGATGTGGACATTTCTGCCTCTTGAGCTTGAACTTTGTCACCATCTCTTCTGAAACCAAATTATCAGTACTACCACTATCAATAATCACATCACAACACTTACCCTCACACTTTCATCTAGTGTGAAATAGGCTTCTCCTTTATTCAGGTTCATTCTCACCACTCAACAAGACTCTTTTGTTGATCAATGTTTCTCCTCTTTTAGCACCTTCAAAATTTGATGATCCAACATCTTTATCAACATGTGTAACTTTGGCCTGGACTTCATTCCTCCTATCCATCCTTCCTTGGTGTTGAGGACATTCAAATGCCCTATGACCTGCTTCTCCATAGTGAAAACATGTTCCACAGAAGCCTCCTCTTCCAGATCCTTGTCCTCTTCCTCTTCCTCTCTGATCTCTATTATTCTGATCATGGAAATGATTGAAATTATCTCCTCTCTGATTCTGACAATTATCGGCCACATCCTACTTTTTCAGATCATCATTTCAACCTCCATATGACCGTCCATGAGATCTTCCATGACGACCTCTTCTGCTTTGTCTTCTCTCAAACTTCTTGTTCAGCTTTGCCTCTACTTTTAGGGAAAATTGGTATGCCTCTTCAATAGTATTCATTCAAACTAGATTCAGCTCCCCCTAAATGCTTGGCCTCAACCCATTAAGGTAATGGCCAACTTTCTCCTTATCCACTTTTGCGTGGCCTGTTCTGATGAGGATTCAATAGAACTCCTCTATATACTCTAGAATAGATCATCCCGTTGGCTTCAAACTTTGCATTTTCCTTAGTAGTTCAAGCTCATAATCAATAGGGATGAACTGTCACTTCAATTTATCCACCATCCCCTCCCATCTTGAGATTTTATCCTTTCCTCTTCGATTTCACTCCAATTGAATCTCTTGCCACCAGATCTTTGCATGACCCTTTAGTTTGGCCTTCGAAAACTTGACCCGATCAGGATCCTCAATATCTTCATACTCAAAATATTCTTCACATTCATAGATCCAGTCGATCAATTCCTCTTGGTTAAGATTTCCTGAAAATGTTAGAACCTCAATCTTAGGTCTTTTCACAATCTTTGAGATGGCTGGGAAATGTCTTTCTTCCTCCTAGTTCACAACTTTGACTTCTCCTTCTTGATCTTCTTCTTCGGCTTTATCCTCACTTTCATCTCTGACATTAAGATTCATTCCTCTATGAATCTCCTCTTGCAATGCTCGCACTTGTTTCTGTAGTGCCCTAACCTCAAGCATTATAACACTAGCTCTTCCACCATGTTCCCTTCATGGAGGCATTTTCACGCTTCTCACTAAAAGCCTAACTAGAGTCCTGGTCCAAACTACCTCACAATCAATGATCTGTTTACACACTTAGGAAATCCTGCTCTGATACCACTTGATGAAGGGTGCTCCCCTTTATACCACAAACACATAATAGAAACAAAGAAACAACAACAAAGTACAAGAATAGAAAATGGGCTTCTTATTATCTCCACAAATGTGAAATTACAAATTTCAGAATTACAATATGCAAAGCCACATTGGCATTTCCCTTACAATATTTTGTAGGACAAAGCTTCAAACCATTACCCAGATCTACCCCACACTGCCCTAGACAACACTACGAGCCTTCTTTATATAGGCAATTTCCACCACCCAAGAAGGTTCCAGAAATTTAGCCCTAAGGGCCGACCAAACTTAGAATTATTTTATTTTTCATTTTATTACATCATAGTCAGCTCAAAATAACTTTTGAAACCTAAACATAAATTTTGAAGAAAAATTATTTTCTGCCATTTCAAGTGGCCCAACTTTTAGAGAACATAAGTCATCACTAGTTTCTCCGATTGACTATTATGAACCATTTCGGAAAGGACACGAGGAGCTCTACAATGCTCAAATTAAGCAAGCTTCATTCAGCCAAAAATTTGACCTCATCTAGGGCCTCTAAAGCATTCAAAATTGAGTTCAAAGTTTCTATACCCTGCTACCAATACCGAAAATCTGCAATATCTTAAAAACTAGACTTGATCTAGCAATGAAACTTTATTGGGAGGCTAATATGACTAAGATGACCCTCCACATGTGAAATTAGAACATTTTGAGATCATATGAATAACTTACTAAAAATAGTAAGTTTCCATAAATAGCTGCTCTACACAAAATAACCCTTATTAAAAAGAAACCAAAAATATTTTTGGGTGATGCAAGATTGCTCTTACACCTAGGATGCTGCTGCATCAGACACTTGGGGTAATTTGAGAAGTGACCCTATCACGACTCAGGTGTACAGAGGAAAACCAAGATGGTTAACCTCCTCCTTTGTCAGCCATGATGAATCTTCAATAGGTCATCCTTTCCATTTGACTAGATATTTTTCACATGTCCCATTTCTTATGCTTCTGCCAACATGACTATCCAGTATATCCTCAATCTCTTTGGTATCTGAACTAGTTGCTTTAATACTGCACTATGCTGGTATGATGTCATCTTTACCACCTCCCTCATGATACTCTATCAAATCTGAAATGTTAAACACTAGTAAAATATTTAGCTGAGTAGGCAATTCTACCTCATATGCACTTCCTGAATAATGCTTCTTTAGTATCTTACATGGCCCAAACTTCTTCATTTTCAACTTGTTGTATGTACCAACCAGAAATCTTTCCTTGCGCAAATGAACCATGACTTCATCTCCAACCTAGAATTCCTTATGCCTCCTTTTCACATCTACCTTATCCTTATACTGCACATTCATCTTTGTAATATACTTCCTCACCTCCTCATGGATGTTCTTCAAATGTTCTGCAAAATCCTTAGCTTCAGCACTACTTATTTCTCCTTTATCTATCTTCGTCATCTTAGATGCATTTTTGGGACTACTTCCATATACAATCTGTGGATGATGTGATGAACTAAACTTCAAATTTGTCTTCAACTCTTCACTTTCTACTAGTACTACATTATTTGGAAAATTAGCTCCTAGAATCAAGTCCATCTGATGACTGATCTTTCTTACTAGCGATAATCCATCAAGCACATTAGCAGATATAATATCCTGAAACTCATTCAATAAATCTGCAACTTCTACAAGTACATCTTCTACTTCCTCTTTCCCAGCCTTTGGAATTAAGTTAAAACACACATGCTCAAGCCTCATACCATCTTGAATTTTTATTCCATCAACAAAAGTTATTCTTGCATTACCACATATGTTTTCTTCGGTCTCCTTTAATGGCTTTAGCTTATGTCGCACTCCATCCTTTGTCAGGGAATAGGTATTCACATGACCATAATGTACAACACATCTGTCAAACTACCATGGCCTACCCAACAACATATGACATGCATCCATAGATATGATATCACATGGTACCTCATCATGGTAGCCACCAATCTTGAACTTTAATAGACACTGTTCACTGACCATGACCTTGTGGTCATCCTACACCCAGGCAACCCAATATGGATGTGGATGGTTCTGCCTCTTGAGCTTGAACTTTGTCACCATCTCTTCTGACACCAAATTATCGGTACTACCACTATCAATAATCACATCACAACACTTACCCTCACATTTGCATCTAGTGTGAAACAGGCTCCTCCTTTGTTCAAGTTTATTCTCACCACTCAGCAAGACTCTTTTGTTGATCAATGTTTCTCCTCTTTCAACATCTTCAAAATTTGATGATCTGGCATCTTCATCAACATGTGCAACTCTAGCCTAGACTTCATTCCTCCTATCCATCCTTCCTTGGCATTGACAATATTCAAATGCCCTATGACCTTCTTCTCCACAGTGAAAACATCTTCCACGGAAGCCTCCTCTTCCATATCGTTGTCCTCTTCCTCTTCCTCTCTAATCTCTATTATTCTGATCATAGAAATGATTGAAATTATCTCCTCTCGGATTCTAACAATTACCGGCCACATCTTTCTTTTTCAGATCATCATTTGAACCTCCATATGACCATCCACCAGATCTTCCATCACGACCTCTTCTGCTATTTCTACTCTCAAACTTCTTGCTTAGCTTTTCCTCTACTTTTAGGGCAAACAGGTAGGCCTCTTCAATACTTTTCATTCAAACCAGATTTAGCTCCTCCTAAATGCTTGGCCTCAACCCATTAAGGTAATGGGAAACTTTCTCCTTATCCACTTCTACATGGCCTGTTCTGATGAGGATTTGATAGAACTCTTTTGTATATTGCTGAACAGATCATCCTGCTTGCTTCAAACTTTGCATTTTCTTTAGTAAGTGAAGCTCATAATCAACAGGGATGAATTTTCACCTCAATTTATCCACCATCTACTCCTATCTTGTGATTTTATGCTTTCCTCTTTGATTTCACTCCAATAGAATCTCTTTCCACTAGATCTTTGCATGACCCATAAGTCTGGCCTTCGAAAACTTGACCTGATTAGGACCCTCGATATCTTCATAATCAAAATATTCTTCACATTCATTAATCTAGTTGATCAATTCCTCTGGGTTAAGATTTCTTGAAAATGTCAGAACCTCAATCTTAGGTCTTTTGCGAATCTTTGAGATGGCTCAAAAAAGTCTTTCTTCCTCCTCATTCACAACTTTGACTTCTCCTTCTTGATCTTCTTCTTCGGCTTCATCCTTGCTTTCATCTCTGACATCAAGATGCATTCCTCTATGAATCTCCTCTTGTAATGCTCGCACTTGTCTCTACAGTGTCGTAACCTTAGGTGTTACAACACCAGCTCTTCCACCATGTTCCCTTCATGAAGGCATTTTTGCGCTTCTTGTTGAAACCCTAACCACGGTCCTGGTGCAAACTACCTCAGAGTCAACAATCTATTTACACACTCAGGAACTCCTGCTCTAATACCACTTGATGAAGGGTGCTCCGCTAAATATGACAAACACATAATAGAAATAGAGAAACAACAATAAATTGGAAGAATAGAAAATGGGCTTCTTATTATCTCCATAAATGTGAAATTACAATTTTTAGAATTACAATATGCAAAGCCACATGGGCATTTCCCTTACAATATTCTATAGGACAAAGCCTTGAACCATTACCTAGATCTATCCCACACTGCCCTAGACAACACTACGGGCCTTCTTTATATAGGCAATTTCCATCGCCCGAGAAGAGTCCAAAAATTTAGCCCTAAGGGCTGACCAAACTTAGAATTATTTTATATTTCATTTTATTACATCATAGTTGGCTCAAGATAACTTTTGAAACTCGAACAGAAATTTTGTAGAAAAAATATTTTTTGCCATTTCAGGTGGCCCGACTTCTGGAGACCATAAGTCATCACCAGTTGCTTCGATTGACTATTATGACCCCAATTTGAAAAGGGCACGAGGATCTCTACAATGCTTGAATCAAGCAAGCTTCATTCAGCTGAAAATTTGACCCCATCCAGGGACACTAAAGCCTTCAAAACTTAGTTCAAAGTTTTTGTACCCTGCTGCCAATACCGAAAATCTACAATATCTTCAAAACTAGACTTGATCTAGTAATGAAACTTTATTGGCAGGCTAATATGACTAAGATGAACCTCCACATGTGAAATTAGAAGATTTTGAGATTGTATGAATAACTTACTAAAAATAGAAAGTTTCCATAAATAGCAGCTCTACACAAAATAACCCTTATTGAAAAGAAACCAAAAATATTTTTGGGTGATGCAAGCTTGCTCTTACACACAGGATGCTCCTGCATCAGACACTTGGGGTAATTTGAGAAGTGACCTTGTCACGACTCAGGTGTGTAGAGGAAAACCAAGATGGTTAACTTACTCCTTTGTTAGCCATGATGAATCTTCAATAGGTCATCCTTTCCATTTGACCAGATATTTTTCACATGTCTCATTCCGTGTGCTTCTGCGAACATGACTATCTAGTATATCCTCAATCTTTTTGTTATCTGAACTAGTTGCTTGAATACTCCACTGTCCTGTTGTGATGTCATCTTCAACACCTCCCTCATGATACTCTATCAAATCTAAAATGTTAAACACTGGTGAAATATTTAGCTCAGTAGGTAATTCTACCTCATATGCATTTCCTGAATCATACTTCTTTAGCATCTTACATGGCCCAAAATTTTTCATTTTCAACTTGTTATATGTACCAACCGAAAATCTTTCCTTCCACAAATGAACCATGACTTCATTTCTATCTTGGAATTCCTTATGGCTCCTTTTCACATCTACCTCAGCCTTATACTACACATTCATCTTGATAATATGCTTCCTCACCTCCTCATAGATGTTCTTCAAATGTTCTGCAAAATCCTCAGCTTTAGCACTACTTATTTCTCCTTTATCTATCTTCCTCAACTTAGATGCATTTTTGGGACTACTTCCATATACAATTTGTGGATGATGTGATGAATTACAAATCTATCTTCAACTCTTCACTTTCTACTAGTACTTCCTTATTTGGCAAATTGGCTCCTAGAATCAAGTCCATCTGATGACTGATCTTTCTTACTAGCGATAATCCATCAAGCACATTATCAGATACAATATCTGGAAACTCATTCAACAAATCTACAACTTCTATAGGTACATCTTCTACTTTCTCTTTCCCAGCCTTTGGAATTAAGGTAAAAAACACATGCTCATGCCTCATACCATCTAAGAATTTTCTTCCATCAACAAAAGTTATTCGTGCATTACCACATACCTTTTCTTCAGTCTCCTTCAATGGCTTTAGCTTATGTCACACTCCATCCTTTGTCAGGGAATAGGTATTCACATGACCATCATGTACAACACATCTATCAAACTACCATGGCCTACCCGACAACATATGACATGCATCAATAGATATGATATCACATAGTACCTCATCATGGTACCAGCCAATCTTGAGCTTTACTAGGCACTGTTCACTAACTAGGACCTTGTGGTCATCTTGCACCCGGGCAACCCGATATAGATGTGGATGTTTCTGCCTCTTAAGCTTGAAATTTGTCACCATCTCTTCTGACACAAAATTATCAGTACTACCACTATCAATAATCACATCACAAGACTTACCCTCACACTTGCATCTAGTGTGAAACAGGCTCCTCCTTTGTTTAGGTTCATTCTCACCACTCAGTAGGACTCTTCTTTTGATTAGCATTTCTCCTCTTTCAGCATCTTTAGAATTTGATGATTTGGCATCTTCATCAACATGTGGAACTCTAGCTTGGCCTTCATTCCTCCTATCGATCCTTTCTTGGCATTGAGGACATTCAAATGTGCTATGACCTTCTTCTCCATAGTGAAAACATGTTCCAGGGAAGCCTCCTTTTCTAGATCCTTGTCCTCTTCCTCTTCCTCTCTGATCTCTATTATTCTGATCATGGAAATGATTGAAATTATCTCATCTTTGATTCTGACTGTTACTGGCCTCATCCTACTTTTTCAAATCATCATTTCGATCTCCATATGACCATCCACCAAATCTTCCATCATGACCTCTTCCACTTTGTCTTCTCTCAAACTTCTTGTTTAGCTTTTCCTCTACTTTTAGGGAAAACTGGTATGCCTCTTCAATACTATTCATTCAAACCAGATTCAGCTCCTCCTGAATGCTTGGCCTCAACCCATTAAGGTAACAGGAAAATTTCTCCTTATCTACTTTGGCATGGCCTATTCTGATGAGGATTTGATAGAACTCCTCTGTATACTCCTAAACAGATCATCCCGCTTACTTCAAACTTTACATTTTCTTCAGTAGGTCAAGCTCATAATCAATAGGGATGAATTGTTGCTTCAATTTATCCATCTGCTCCCATCTTGTGATTTTATGCTTTCTTCTTTGATTTCACTCTAATTGAATCTTTTGCCACCAGATCTTCGCATGACCCTTCAGTCTGGCCTTCGAAAACTTGACTTGATCTGGATCCTCGATATCTTCATAATCAAAATATTCTTCACATTCATTGATCCTGTCAATCAATTCCTCTTGGTTAAGATTTCTTGAAAATGTTGGAACCTCAATCTTAGGTCTTTTCCTGATCTTTGAGATGGCTTGGAAAAGTCTTTCTTCCTCCTTGTTCACAACTTCAACTTCTCCTTCTTGATCTTCTTCTTCGACTTCATCCTCGCTTTCATCTCTGACATTAAGATTCATTCATCTTCTCTTGCAATGCTCGCACTTGTTTTTGCAGTGCCCTAACCTCAGGTGTTACAACAACAGCTCTTCCACCATGTTCCCTTCGTGGAGGCATTTTTGTGCTTCTTGCTGAAACCCTAAGCACGATCTTGGTGCAAACTACCTCATAATTGGCAATCTATTTACACACTTAGGAACTCCTGCTCTGATACCACTTGATGAAGGGTGCTCCCCTTAATACCACAAACACAACAAAAATAGAGAAACAACAACAAATTGCAAGAAAAAAAACATGGGCTTCTTATTATCTCGACAAATGTGGAATTATAAATTTTAGAATTACAATATGCAAAGCCACATGGGCATTTCCCTTACAATATTCTGTAGGACAAAGCCTTGAACCATTACCCAGATCTACCCCGTACTGCCCTAGACAGCACTACGGTCCTTTATATAGGCAATTTCCACCGCCCGAGAAGGTTCCAAAAATTTAGCCCTAAGGGCCGACCAAACTTAGAATTATTTTATTTTTCATTTTATTACATCATAGTCAGCTCAAAATAACTTTTGAAACTCGAACATAAATTTTGAAGAAAAATTATTTTCCGCCATTTCAGGTGGCCCGACTTCTGGAGACTATAAGTCATCACCAGTTGCTTCGATTGACTATTATGACCCCAATTTTGAAAGGGCACAAGGAGCTCTACAATAGTTGAACTAAGCAAGCTTCATTCATCCAAAAATTCAACCTCATCTGGGGCCTCTAAAGCCTTCAAAACTTAGTTCAAAGTTTCTGTACCCTACTGCCAATATCAAAAATCTGCAATATCTTCAAAATTAGACTTGATCTAGCAACGTAACTTTACTGGTAGACTGATATGACTAAGATGAACCTCCACATGTGAAATCAGAATATTCCAAGATCTTATGAAAAAATTACTAAAAATAGCAAGTTTCCATAAATAGCAGATCTACACAAAATAACCCTTATTGAAAAGAAACCAAAAATATTTTTGGGTGATGCAAGATTGCTCTTACACCCAGGATGCTCCTGCATCATAATATAATGCAAAGGAAATACTGTGAACACAATAACCCATAATCTAATCAAAAGTAATTCATTAGAAAAGAAATATCTTTGGTTCTCTCAAGGTATTCTATGAAACAATATAACTTTATTTTGTAATAAGACCTCTTTCAAGTTCCATATTTCACTTTCAAATTACCATCAAAGACAAATATGAATTTCATTGTTCTCAATACCCAATCATACCAAAGTATTCCTACAATAATTTATCATAACAAACCAACTTTACATAAGTTCTTTAAATGTACATGATAACTTTCAAGGATCAGAGCTATTCCCACTCTAAAATCTACTACAAAATCTGGATTCAAGACCTATTAGGTCTTGGAAAAAAAAACCAAACATAAACCATTTAGAAGAAGAAAAAGAACTTCTCAAATGGTTATCATTTTAACTACCTTCAAATTTTTTCCAAATATGATTTCAAGTTGAACATCCACTAACTTCTACCAATCGCTCCAATATGGACTGTTAACCTTGAATCCTTTAGACTAATTGAGTTTTCATAGTGAAATCTATACATACAATCCTCCTTAAACATTGCAACACCTTAGTGTATTTGCATCTACAACTACCATCTTGGGATCTTTTCAATATATAATAGGTTTGGCTAGCAATGTATAAGACAAATGCTCCAACTATTCCTTGACAATAAACCAAATAAGGCTTGTTTGTGGTATTCAATGTCATCTACACTTTTTCCTCACAACCTTATTCAACAAAATTCCTCTAGTATTATAACATCATTTAAAAATACCATGGATAACATTTATTTGGAGAACCTTAAAAATTTTAAACTCGTAATGTTACAACAAATGTTTTAACATGTTATGCTGACTGTTACAAAATCAGCCTTATCAGGACAGTGTTAGAATATCACACAAATACTTATGAAGTCATCAGATTATAAAGTGAAATTCCTCAATTCTTTTCCTATCACTAAAATATACCATTCAATTAATCCTCAATAGACCCTGAGACTATCCATTGTTAAAATTTCAAAGACACATCTTCAATAAACTGTGACAGTCATACTCGTTTTAATAGGAGAGTAATAAAAAATGGACATAAATCTGATTCCTTTGCAACCCAAATTAGCATGAAAGGATTTAGTAACCATTAGTTATGTAGTCAAGTAAGGAGGATCCAATTAAGGACTATCCAAACTTGTAGCCAAATGCCAACAATGTAGAATAACACAACACAACACAATATAGAATTAAAAATCTTCTTTATTCATCAGTAACCAAACTTACAAGAAACAAGCTGAGCTGCAAGGCCTTCTCAGTTATGGCCAAATACATCAAAGGTTACAATAGTTCAACAAGATCACATAGGATCCAACACACTTCTTAGCTAACCCAGGTCTATAACACAACAAGACACTGGTAGGTACTCCAAGAAAGATCTAAACTTGTACTCACAAGCCACCAAGCAATCTTCTTATTCCTAAGCTCGCAAGCTACTAACTCTTCTATCCTTCTTCTACTTTCTTCTACCTCCCCAAATCTACTATGTCTCTCAAATCTCTACCAAATATGCCTCCAAACAACTACCCAAGCACCCTCTTAAATACTAAACTTTAGCCACAATTTGGCTTTACAAACAAATAAATCCAATAACCCAGTCGGCTTCCAAAGACAAAAAAAAATTAAATGAAACATCATTCGGCTCTCACATAGCCTTTCAATAATTAATTCATCATGTCGGCATCTAGATCCACATAGGGGAATGCAACGTGCCATATTTAGCTCTGCACACATCTAATGGTCAATCCATAACTCGAGGATCATGACCCAAATTAAATGCACTAGTTGGCCAAGATGATTTATCAAAACACACAAGTCGGTCAGGAAGAACATTGAGTGCCAGTAATAAACACCGAGACCCCGTCTATAACTAAGCACTGAGCACCAAAAACACTGAGTCACCAAGTGACCATCATCCACCGAGCTCTGTCAGTACTTCCAAACAAGAACCTTTACCATGACCACCAAGCTCCATCGATGAAGCCAAATAGACTCCAACTGAGAAACTCTAGTCTTCTACTGAGATCACTAGCCAATTAACCGAAATCCACTAGACAGTTATCGAGACTACCAAGATCTTTAGGAACTGAGGATGCCCCTGCATCAATTAGGGACATTTTAAAACCATTTTCAATATTAACAAATCAATTTGCAATCACTAAATGTGTGGAACCTTCAAACTATAGGTGTGTTATTCATAACTTGAACATATAGTATTGCAGACCTAGGGCCTTCATGAAACATAATCAAAACTAAATGATTTATTCTGCAACCTTGGAATATAAAATTAAACAATAATAAACAACATTTTATATATTTTCAAACCTATCCATTGGATAGATGAACATAAATATAAATATAAGACCCATCTATTTACCATAGAAAGGCTTCAGACTATCAACACAAAATCCAATAAAACTTGTGTAAAACTCCATAGATAATCTTGTAAAAAGATTCAAATTAGATCTATTCCACTATCCAATCCTTAAAAAATAATTACATAATAAAATTACATAAAATGTGTTCACAAAAGCTCTGTATTAATCTACAGATCCTACAAAATGTGTGACAGTTAGAGTTTATTACGATCAAACTTTAGAAACTCTCCTCTCAACTAATCACTACTCCTATCCTCGAGGAAAAAATGGTTTTTAACTCTCAAAAAAGTTGTAACTACTTCCTAGGACCGAACTTCCTCCTTTTACATAATTTTTGCAAGTTTTTGAAATGTTGCAATTTTGCAACTTTTACATCTTTTTCCAAAACATAGAAAAACTCAGCCAAATCACCTAGGGATACTTTTTAAATTCCAAAATGGCTTTAATGAGACAATTTAACCTATGTTAAACCCTTTTTTTTTTTTTCAAGTTTTGACCACCATTGAAAATGCCAAGACCTATTAGGTCTCCTTGAAAAAAAAAAAAGGCTCTTCTAGCCCTACAAATTAGTTTTTTTTTAAACAAATTGTGCTTAGGAACATACAAACATGAAGGAAAGATTCCAAACAATTACAAAAACAATTTTTTTTATAAGTTTTATTTTATGCTTAGGTGACCCTACACTATGAGGGATAGCTACTAGCCATCATAATCAACCTAGGTGAATATGGGTAAAATGGAATCACACCTATTCAAATGTATATGATGTATGTGTATGGGGGAAATATGAGATCCACTCCTAAATCCAAATTCCAAAAAGAGAGATCCAATTTGATCAACCAAATGGTTAATACACAATCGAATCAATCTATGGAGAATATGAAACAGAGAGAAAAACCCTATATTTCCCTATGGAGAGTTATGCTTGGAATTTGAAATAATTGAAAAGGAAATACTAACCTCAAATTAGGGAAAATCTGGAAAATGCCAATTTTTGATGTCTGTGTGTACTTTCAGGCAATTCTTCAACTTGATTCAGATTGGAAATGCTGAGATGAGGAAAACCCAAAAATCTTTTGTCTTTCTAACAGTAAGTAGTCTTTGACCCTCATAAAAGGTCAAAGGCTACATTCTTTATTTGAAGGTTGATTCTGACTTTGTTCGCAGATCTCGGAAGTTTGTTGAAAAGGGTATCCAAATCCGCTCTCAGATCTGAAATTTCGCACCTATACCTATAATAAAATGGAGGTTTTTTTTTGTATGGGCGGTTTGCCTTGGTCAAACCCCAATTTAGGAATTAACCTTGAAATTGAATTGAAATGTAGTATGCATAAACAAAGCGATTGAAACAATTCACCTCACTTATGTTGAAGTCCTTGTAGAGGATTTGAATCCTCAAATCCACAAGTAGGAATGCTTCAATGGATGTAGAATGAATGTAGGATGTCTCAAATCAATGGCATTTGATCTTCAACACAAATCTTGAATTGATCTTTGCATATGAGGAGGCTTGGATGAATGTAGAAGGATGGATCTTCAAGGGGGCTCCAAAGAGATTGAATCCTTCAATGACTAACAATGGATCTCCTTGATGGATGAATGCTTGAACACTTGAATGCTTGAAGGCTTGTTTGAATTAACTTTCTTGCACTTTCTCATAAAATTTCTTCAAGATGAGATGTGTTCTCACAAAACTTGATGGAGAAAATGAGAGAGGAAGACCTCCTTTATAGTGAACTAGGGCACAATCCTCTAGAGGGGCCACCTTGGAGAATTAAATCATAATTAGGTCCTAACCTTTAGAAAATATACCTAGATTAAATGTACTTTAAGGATTTACCATTTCGAAACCCGAAATGGCCGACCTGGAGGCGAGAAGACAAATATCCCCGAAACCCGACACTCGAAAATCAAAGAAATTTGAAATCTAGACAGGGGGTCAAGGATGAGGTTGGAACTGACCAGGTCAGGGTCAAGGTCAATCCTGACCAGGTCAGAATAGAGGTTGACTTTGACCCCATAATGTTAGCTTTGACCTTATGGTCAAAAACCTCAGGATCTTGACCCAAAATGTTATGAAATGCAGATATGAAGTGAAAAATGGGTGCAAAAGGAAGCAGAACAAGGGGAAAAGCTAGATACATGCAAAGACCTGATCAAGGCACTTAACATGACCCCAAACCACTTACTTGGAGGGCTAAACACTCTTATCATGGAAGTGCTTCCATTTTAAGATGATACAATAGGAAAGGGAAAACTAAAGGTTGTTGCAGAGTTCTTAAGGCTAGGACATACAATCTAGTACCAAATAAGTATACAATGATAGTTTGGTAGAGAAAAGACAAAAATGTTTTTAAAGTAATAAATGAAAGGAAACACTAAGGAAAGTGCTAAAAAAGGATTGTTTAATTGTAAGAGGTTACCATTGACAAAATTATATGGATATTGTTATGTTATAATGTGTGATGAGTGCACATAACCATATAAAACTCAAAAATTGATTTTTTAATTAGGTATGTGATATGATGTGAGATGAATTCATATATCCAAAGAAAACACATAATTATGAATTGGGTATGTAATCTTATAGAGTGAAATTAATCCATATTGCAAGATAAGAACATTGAATTGAATTTTCTCAAAAAGGTATTGTATATTATAATGTAAGATGAAATCTTATAATAGTAAACCTTACGAAATTAAATTTCTTAAAATGTTGATTAGGAGGATTTTCTTTTTAGCTTTTTTTAGTTGCCATTAAAATGTGTGATGAAATTAACTATTATCTAGTTAATTATTTTTGATTTGGTGATAAATTTCTTATATTCCTTAAGTAAAAAAGACATGAAAAACCCCATTTTAAAACTTTTGGACTATTTTTTTTTTATTGTGGTGAATGAGAACCTTTTCTTTCTAATTGTTTATTTTAGTTTTCAAAATCCATATTATGTTGTGTGATACAAAATTGAAATTTTAACTAACCTTTTTTTTTGAGTGGTCAAATTTAATGGTTTATTATACTCATGGTAAATGGGACTTTATTGTGTTTGTTTTATTTGAGATTTTAATTTTTAAAAAATATTTAATAATTTATATTGCATTATCAATGTGAATAGTTTATATTTTATGAAATTATTTAAAACATTGAAATTTGTATTAGAGATAGCTAATTGAGTGCTAATTATTATTGTATATTAAATTTATATGAAATTCCATGTAATAGGATTTAGTGAATTACTCAAGAAAAATGATTGATTGAAAGCAAGTGAACAAAAGTTAAAAATTTTGAGGTCATTTTATTGTAATGTTTAGAAACATGGTGTAGGAGGAATAGAGCTCTTCATTTCCTTAAGGGAGTTAATTATTAGAGTACATCATGTAGGGAAAGTTTTTTGAAGAGGGGAAGAATATTTATTTAAATATTTGTATGATGATTTTTTGGTGTATTACAATAATATAGGCTAGTTTTATTTATTTATTTATTTTAGATTAATAAAATAAAAAAATAAGATGATAGTTGAATATATAGATTAATAAATAAATATATTATTTCTAATATTTAGTTAATGTGAAGCTATTTTTTGTAGGGTAGTTATGAATAATTTTTATGTCTTTATAAAGTCAATGTTATGCACTATAAAAAAATGGGCTTAATAAGACTTTTCATGTTAGTTTGATTTTGAATACTTTCAATTATGGTTTCAAAGCATAATAATATTATGTGCATATGTAATAACTTCATGTTTGGTTGTATGTAGTACAAATAGAGATCTCTATGGCTGTGATGAGAGACTGGTAGCAAGAATTGGAATAAGGGTGTTGAATAATTTGAACACTATTTTAGAAGAATAGTATGAATTCACATTCATAAATTGGTTTAAGTCTCTTATATTAGCATGAGAAGTGATGAATTTGACAATGATTCTGGTATTATACCCATACATTGTATTTTATTTAAAGTTTTTAAATAATTAAAACAAATATTTGTTTTCTCCATATGATGACATTTCCTAGAAGTATTATATTCAATAGTATAGGAGCATTGTCTATGGTTCCACATTTTGTATGCATATTTCTCAACACCTCTATTAGAAAATTCTTTTTGTATAAAATTAATTATCATTGGATACTATGAGATGTCATATCTTTAACTAATTCAATTAAATATTTCACATCCATTTGTATTGGACATTTTGTATGGATTTTCAACCCAAGCATTTCCTTACATGAGTAGGGAGGTTGACGCGAACCTCATTGAATTGAATTCCTCCAAAATACTTTCATTTCCTGGAGACCTTGTGAAGCCGTTCATTTAATTTGATGCATTGGATGGTCTTAGAGGAGGTTAAAAAAATCTATTGTTCCTAGTGATATTTGAAGATTGAATAAATGAAATAAGAAATATACAAAACACAAACAAGATGCATTTGAAGTTATCATGGACTACACATGTAATCAAATTGTTTAAGGTTTGTGTTGGAAAATATAATCTTCTATGAACTATGAAGATATGGATAGTGATAAGTTCATCAAAAAGTGTAAGCTATAGTTATACATCAATGATTTTTTGTAATTATATTTGGTTATAACCTTTGTGCAAGAAAATAGGGCAAACAAATAATGAATATGTAAGGCTACTTATTTTTTTAATAGTTTAGTAAAGATGAAATTTACAAAGTAATTGGTTTTAAACCCTTTGATTATTTACAATTTTAACTGTTTAGAGAAAGGATGTGAATATTTAAGGGAGTGTTTTATCTTTTTGGAGGTATAATTATTTCTCATTAATAGGTCCATAATTTTTTAAAATTAATCATCACTTATACTTTTAGGGTGATCCATGATACACATAATAAGACCTTCAATGTTTTTAATGCTACATCTAGAAGCTATAGTTCACTAGGATCCTATTAGGGGTTGAAGGCTACAGAGGTAGGAGGATTTTTATCATCAAAAGAGAGATTATCACTCAAACATGGTTTATTGAATTAGAAACACCCTATTTCTATCCCTTAAAAAAGAGGGGCCTTAACATATTTGTGTCCATTCAAGAAGCATGGGGAAAAACTGTTATGAGTGCACTTTTTTGTATTCACATTTGGTTGAAGATTTGTCAAACACTAAAGGACACATTAGAAACACTCAAAGAAGATGTAGAAAATTGGAGAAAAGTTACACCATGTGGAGATGCTTGATTTTTGTTTTATGAATAGAGGGTGGATTTTATCCATAGAACTTAGAGAAGATGTAAAGTTTTAGTGCAAATTCATCTGATGTAAAAAATTAGAGAGACATTTGACACACTCTGAGGAGATGTGAGATTTGACATGAAATGAGTCTCATTGCACATGAATATTGGGAACACTTTTATGTTCTTTGATGTTGTTGATGTAGCTAATTTAGTGCTTCTTTAGTTGACATGGAGGGTTGGTGAAGAAACTTCATTAAAGTCTCTAGAATATTTCAGCTCAAAACTATCAAAATGATCCACTCTTGTTTGCCTATTGTAATAAGGGGTTATGTTGGTGTATTAGTTTAATGAAGGTTATTTTTCTTTAGTATCAATTAATAAAATATAAATTAATTGAGAGTTAAATCGATAGATTAGTAAAAAAGTTGATAAAATATAAATTAATTGAGAGTTAAATTGATAGATCAGTAAAAAAGTTGTAGTTTCTAATATTAAGTTAATGAGAAGTTTTTTTTATTAGGGGTAAACAAGTTTTTAAGGGGCTTGAAAATTTGTTACAAACAAATTTTGACTAGGACCTAGAACCTCACAAAAATAAAAAGCTACAAGAGATATAATATTAAAGAACAACAACTAACCAACAACACATAACTAGTAGCCTAGAAAGATATAATTCAACATAATACAACTTGCAATCACAATAGGTTCAAGCTCCATAATTTAAAGAATAGTGTTTTGGGAGGATCCCTTAACCTTAAAAAATGAACCAAGGGTTTTTCTAATATCCCTTAACCTAAATAATGGGTTTTAATAAGGCTCCCATAATCTTAAAAACTACTAGAAAAATATGAAATAAGTACTACTCCCTAGAAGAAAGGAGTCTCCCAAAAAATGAGAAAAATGTTAGATTAATTATAGAAAGATAGGTACTAAGAGGGGAGGGGTGTATCAGTACTTCCAAACTTTTAACTACATTTCTAACCATTCACCAGATTGAAAACTTTGCATACATAATCATAAAACATATAAATCAAAATCATGAAACAAAACTCATAACACCATGATTTTTGGTCTCCTAGAAATCCTTGGTCAGTGGAAAAAATGTGATGGGGATGGCACCCACAATACTTCACCATTGCATTAGAAAGTTTTCTTGATTAGAGCTACAAAATTTAGCTATTTTTGATAGCTTATCCTATTAAGAGTATTTACCTAGCTAAGAGTATAAATAATTATTTAGATTACCTTGTTAAAGGATTTTACAACTCTAATCTAAGATATATACCTTGTTAAAGGATTTACAAATTAAGACCTATTAGGCCCCACTAGGTTAAGATATTTTACAACTCTCATTACACTTATAATTAGTAACAAAAATGTCTATAATGATGCATCAACATATGCTTGTTAGACTCAATATGCTCAATATCATTTAACTCTTTCTATATTTCACTCAAGATTCAAATTCTATACTGGTTAACTAAAATTTTGATTCACATTCACAATTCTTCTCTAACTTCTTTGTTACTACATAGCTTATATTCTCTTCATTAGGTCTATACTCTATAATTACTCTTCTATTTTCTTTGAATTCTACTCAACAATTCTTTGATCTTCATACTTTGATCCTTTTATACTCTTTCTAGAAGAAGTGGAAATTTTATAGATTATTTTCCATAAATAGTGCTAGCATTGGTTACATCTCCAATGTATATATTTCACTTAATTTTCAGTGGTGTATCTTACCTTGTAATAATGCACAATCTTGTTTAAATCTCCAATGTATTACCAAACAATCTTCTTGGAATTTACAAAACATTTTATACTCAGTGTCCAGATTCAATTTATCTATTATTTTGGCATGTTTTACTCAGTAACACATTTTAGTTAGCTCGGTAACATGTATATTCTCGAATTGGTAACTATTTTTCATTGCTTGGTGTCTGTCGCTCATTTCCGTTTACCTAAACTATCTATGCCTTTACCGAATAATTTATTTTCTTTACCGAATGACTTTGACAATCAATATGAATTTATCAAAACTAATGACAAAAAAATAACTCTTTAGGACTATCAATCTCGACCTTTGAAATTTTCGTTAAAAGAATGAAAGCCATCAAATTTTTTTGCCCTTAATCAAATTTTGACCATGTAGACACTTCTTACACTTCTCGGTATAACTCCTTATAACTCTATAGATTCATAACTATCTATTATCCATTACTCCCCCTATGGAAATAATATATCCCTCTTATATACATATATCTATTCTCCTTATAACATATATATCTATCCCCATTGTTTGATAAAAATGGCAAAAAAAAAATTACTTACTGGGATACGATGGAGGAATATTATAAAAAATGTGTTTGTACCTCTGTTGTGCATATTTCAAAGATGTCTCCTATAATTCCTTTTGTGTCTGCAACACCACAATTTGTTCACTTATGTCAACTGCTAGACTATTCATGCTATCCATAGAAATCATATCAGGGGCATTCACTGACTCCTTTTCCTTATGAATATATTTATGGAGTGATTCAATATGGGGTATCAAAATTGTTTGCAACTCCATGAGTTCCTTTCTTATTTTATTCTCCTCTTTTCTTAGCTCCTATTTCATTGCCATTAAATTTTTTTCCTTTTCTATTATACTTGAAATGTTCCATGCTCGGTTGTGACCTTTTTCATTTTCTCAATCAGTTCTTTTTCAACAGACTCATCTTTCTCCTTGATATCCTTTGTAAAATATGAAATTAAATAAATTTTTTGAAATAATAAAAGAATATTTTTCAACTCGGTTTCTAATTTTGTAACCAACTCAAAAAGTGTTACCTTATCCAAAACAACTCATTGAAGTAACTCTTAAATAATCTCATTTTCCATTTTCTTCCTGTGTACATGAAACATATACTCGGTGGTCTTTGTACTAGTTTAATTAATTTTTTTTACCAGTTCTTCCAACTTATTAAGTAGACTTCCCTTCTCATTTATGACAACATCAGGGACAATCTCCTACATTATCCCATTAACACTCTCTAACATGCCAGTCTTTTGTTTCTTTTCTAGTAATTTATCTTGTGCTTCTTTCATTTTTAATAGAACTCCAAATTCTAATAGCTCTTTAGGTCTTAGGGTGGAGATGTCTACCTTAGGAATCACACTCGATTGGCTTAAGTTAACTTTTGTTTTCTCATGCTTCCTCTTCTTTGACTTTTTCTTTTCAATTTGCAAACTTACTCTAGTAGATAACTTAGGGAAATGAGATGCCTTCTTTGCATCAAATGTAGTATTTGCATTTGTATCTTCTATTGTTTCTTCTCTTTCATCTTCTTTTTCTTCTTCTTGATTCTCTTCTTCTTTATCCTATTCCTTATCCTTTGGTTTCTCATTCTTTTTCTCATGTCGCTGATGTTGCTCTATAGTCTTAGTCTCTTTGTTGTTCTTATTTCCCTTTTGTTCAGTCTCCTTTTCTGGTCCTATGGACTCATCTACATCAGTAGGAATTTATTTAGTAACCTCTAAGATAACATCATTAATCTTTGTAAACTAAAGTATTTTTTCAACAACTTGATCTACATCCATCAATTTGGCCTTAGCTAAATCACCAGAGTTCATTTCTTCAGTATCCTTATCCTTGGTTTCCATTACATCTTCATCATGAGTTAAGTCTTCTATTGGGTCTTTGTTAGTTATATCCTCAATAATAACCTCATCTTTTTCTATTGTCAAATCAATAGGATCTGATTTACCTTGTTGGTCCTTGAACTTGGTTGGTTGGCAAGGAAAGAAGATCTTTCTCCATATACCATCTATCTCCTTTTTATTGCTTCAAATTCACCAACCATTATCATGAATGATCTTCTCTTGAAAAGGAATCTTTTACAATGTTTTTTTAGTGCTTCATTAATCTCTTGTACCGACAACTCAAGTACAATAATAGATAGGGATATTTCCCTCATTTTGTTCTTTGAAGTCATGGCATACTTCCATCTAACATCTATCTTCTTGTATAATTCATTAGGTATTTGGTTGGCCATCTCAACCGAAATAGTTCTAAATTTATGCAGTGTATACAAAAACTCCTCCTCAATCTTTTATTTTTCTTCATTACTTTTTGTTTAATATTTTACATATTTTATTCCTACAAAACCTACATACTTCTTGAGATTTCCAATAAACTCATCTAGATTTCTCAGTTTTGGGGGTTGGTTTTACACAAGTTTAAATTTGCTCAAATCTTGTAATTCACTCTCACTGTCTTCTTGTAGTTTCAACTTTCTCCTCAGTCTACCAGATGTTTTCTTTTCTCTTATATATGTTTTAGGCTTTAATTTCTCTAACTCTGGTTTCTTCTTCTCTCTAGTTGTGGATGAAGATATTTTTAATGGTCTTGTACTTATTGGACTCGGTGTTTCCTTTTTCATTCTTGATGTTTTTACCTTTATTTTAGAAGGACCTTCCTCATCTTATTCAATGCTCACTCCAATTTTTTTTGAAAAATTACTTATCATTCTACTAGTTTTTCTTAGTGCCTTTGATAACAATATACCTACTTTTATTTTGTCCTTTACTTCTTCATAAGTTGCATACCGATTAGCTCTCTTATCAATAAAATTAGCTAATAAAGATTCAATCTGTTGAGAAGAAGTGTCAATATCAATCTCATATCCCATAGGCCTTAGCTAGATAGTATTAGGCTCCACAACCTTCACTATGCAAGTTGTAGTATTCACTTCAAAACAAATAGTGTATTGGTACTTTTCCACTAGCTAAGGTGGGATTATAAATTTCTTGTGCATTCTGGTTTGGAACCGAGAAAATTAATTATTCATTATCATATCAAAGTTGTCTCCTAAACTTTGAATGAGCTTATTTATTTGATATATGATCTATTTATCCACACTCCATTCTACATTACCGATTGATGGGAAAAAGTTCTAAAAGTAGATACACATACCAATAATGAACCGAACTTCAAAGTATTGGTCTTTGACTTTTGAATGGTGCTCATTTTGTCATCAAACTACTTCAGTAGGATCTCAAATGGATTGATCTTAATACCTGGGAGGATTAGAAGATTCGGTAGGAGATGAAATTTCATGTGAATCTCATTTAGGATCTTAAATACTAGACAATTTGAGACCTCTTCCACCCTATTTTTCTTGTGTCAACTCACACAGTTTTTTCTTGTTAGTTTTCTTGTATGCATTTGGTCTATCACCGATTAGATAACTAGTCACAATATGTAACACATATTTTATAATCTTTATTGGTGCATTGTGTAATGCCCCGCCAGGAAACCCAAGAGGACAAGACATAAACCTCTATAAAATGTAAGTAGTAAATTTCTTTTTTTTAAACTTTAACTAGAATAATATTCATCATTACACTTCATATTTCTAAAAGAAGAAATAATTTTCTACTACTTGAATGTAATATTTATACAACTTAAGTCCTCACGGGTTCCCCAATGTCACTACTAAAGAAACATCATATAAACCATTTACATGCATAAGATATTCATGGAATCATGAGTTTAAAAGATCTATGTTTATTTTAATGCATCAAATTAAATGTCCCTAACTTATTTTTTTTTATTAAACATAAGTTAATCATCCAACATCATTATTCCTTTTACCAACTCATTCCATAAATTCATATTGATTTCATCTACATCTACTATCCTTTCTATCACTTTTCTCTAATAATTTAGGTAAGAGATTAATATTCATTAAGGTAGGCATCATCCTAGGTACTTCATTAACATGAACCAAGTATTAACATTAAAATCAAATTACTATTCTATTGCATTGTTTCATAACCATTCATTGTTAATAATTCCAATCACTAATCTATCATTTCTCAATAATTTCCTTGAATTCTTTCATCAAGAGAGAATACATTATTGTTGTGATACATCATTATATATAATTATATTTAAGATTATTTCCTTTACACATGGACAACATAAGAGGATAGGATAAATAACATAAACACTTTCTTTTAATGCTAGTAACATGTCCAATATTCCACATTCTTTTCCCTTTCTTTTACCTAGAACTACCCATTCCGTTATGCATTGCTTTGAATTGAGATTACATCAATACTGCAAGACTCCTTTTAGGATATTAAAAATTACATGAATACAAATACATAAGTACATCTCAACATATTAAAATATCCAATAAGAAATCTTCAATTGTAGATCTGGAAAGGAATGTGTGCTAGGATCATCCAAAGAATCACGATCAATACCTCGATATAAATATTAACCACCCAACCACGTGGAACCAATAGGCCCACTCCCCTGAGCTAGGAGATAGAACCAAAGGCCCATACAAGAGGTAACAACTAGGAAATTCCTAAGGTGGTGATAAAATTTACCCAAAGTCACAACATAAAAAAAAAGACAAGAAGACCGCAAGGACTACCAGAGGCATGATCAAATTTGATAGAGGCTCTAAGCTAAAAGCTAGGTGAGTGTCATCGCATAGCCCTCACCCCTTGGGTTGTCCTGGTACTAGCCACTCTTGGCCCCGGCCCCCAAGTAGGCACATGCGGAACCGAATGCCTCTCGTACAGACAAGGTCATCCAGTCGTACCTACGCATGGGTACCTTCTCCCACTCCCATCCTTAGTCTTTAATAGCACTAAAGGCATGGGTGAGGCACAATTAATCTTGATTAGTGTGTAATTTCCCATTCCCAATTCATTTATTTAGGTTATCACTTGATTAAATAACTCATAGTAGGTTATCCTAGTACTAGCCACTTAGGGCCCCGGCCCCTCACTATGAGCCACTCACCTAGTGTACTTAGGTTCCCTAACACACATATAAAAATCATAAGAACATAATAGATTCATCATCAAGAATTCATATCAATTCCATAACAACATTTGATTGAGTTTAGGAAAACATATGTTGTCCCTAGTCCACTTGACAACCCTAAACCCAATATGGCATTCAGAATGTTCCAAACATATAAGAAGACATCCAAGTGATATTATAAATATATTCAGAGTATACATAGATCCAATTAACCAAAAAAAAATTTTAATAGCCTCTGGTGACCATACAAAACCTTAAAACTTAATGATGTTCTTAAATTGAATTATTTCAAGCAAGGATTAAATGCAAAGAATAGTCATCATAGAACAATTATCCATATCTTCCACAAAACATAAAATAAAGGAAATCGCTTCAGTGGAGATTTAGAAAACATAATTATGGACTCTCAATTTTATTTTTAGGAAGATCCAATAGTGGGAAAGATTTTTATGACTTCTGGTTTAAAACAGAAAATTCTGGTTAGGGTTCAGACCTGCCTTCACTAAAATGGTTGTAATTTTCACAAAACATAATAAAAATTCTCCAAACCAATTGGGAATGAAAGATAAAACTTAAGAGAATCTCTGATATCAAATTTAGACTTTTATATAATCATATCAACCTGTAGCATACGAATACATTTGACAGAAAATTCAGAATCAAGAATGGACAGGCATAGTCTGCCAAAATGTCAAAAATAAGGCATTAATTCAACCCTAAAAATAAAATCAGAGAGATACCCATTTGAGATCTATGAATTTTACTTCCATAAAATAAATTTAGTAAAACCATAGATGTAATTTAAATTTTTATAATAACAGATCTCCAAAAACGGGTTGCTAAAAACCCTAGGAAAACACATGCCAATTCTTACAAACAAAAACTCAAAACTTTAAAATAACCATAAAAATGAAAAGTACAGATATAATAAATAATGATAATATATAAATAGATCTATAATCTATCAGATACATCAAATAACTAAAATATTCAATCCATACCTCATGTCCTACGAAGGTTGAATCGAAGAAGGAAGGAAACAAAAGAGAAGACAAATCCAAACTTGAGATGCATCCTTCAAACCCTATCCACTTTCAGAAATCTCCATGAAAGAAAGAAATAATTCCACAGCAAAGAATCCCTCTCTCAACTATTGAAATTCTCACAAAAATGTCTCTCTCCCAAAAGCAAAGATAACCAAAAATTCTTAAAGACATATGCTTACAAACTCTCCTTCACATCTCCAAGTTTTCTCTCCAAAATCTCCATGAAAAGTAAGGCCATCCTCTCCTCAATGCTTCAGCCCCAAAATCCCCTCTCTTCAAATGAGAAAGTAGTGCATATAAATAGATTTCCAAAGGTTGAGAGGAAAAGTAACCAACTCCCAACTAACTCTTAACTAAAGGGTATTATAAAATAACTTAATATCATACAACTATATTACTCAAATATACAATAAAAGATTATTTGTATTCATTCATACACATATGTAATATTATCCTAACATATAAGCATATGCCATCATTAATTACATCAATATCTATATATATAACCTATCCTCATTATTAATAATTAACAATTGAGAATAATATACCTCTCATTATTTAATATTTAATTATTAATAATATTATACTTTACATTAATCCTAAAATATACACCATCAAAAATATCTACAATAATTAACATATAATCACATATAAATTATATATATATAAATACATATATGTGTGCACCCATATATATATTTCTATATATATATATATGCCAAATACCAAACACTATAATCTATAAGATTATGAAGTAATAGATCACAATATTATTACCTATTTATAATTACTATAGGATATAACACTGAGGTAGAATAAAATCACATGCCTCAAAATAAATCTAATCATCCAAAGAGGCCATACAAATCATCTATGAAACATATCAAGAAAATCATAAGATCAAACAAGGTCAACCAAAGTCAACAAGGAAAGTCAAGCCAAACTCCTAAAACACAACATAGAAGGATTAACTAAGAATCATATCAAGAAGGAGAAATAAATAAAATGAGTAAAAAAATCATACAACCAAATGAATTCAAGTGGTCACAAAGCACTAACTACAATCATGCCCAACCAGGTGCGTTGGATTTGGGTTTTTGACCCAACGGTTGACTGACAAAGAAAGAACCCTAATATTCCAAAATTGGAATAATGACAAAGAAAGACTCATGTAGGGGCCTTAGTACTATCTCCATAACAAAAACCATCAAGGATTTGAGAGCATGCTCAGACCTGTGAAGCCAGGTGAAGTCGATGCCCGGTACCTGCAAGCCTGCATCACAAAGAAGAAATACATATGCACGGATATACATATAAAAGAAAACATTGCAGACAGATGACCAGGATCGATACATCGTGTGGACCTCAGCTATGTGAGTAACTACGACTTCATCCTGAATCATGAAAACACATCATGTATATATATACACTCAAAGCATGTAGCATCATCATAATGAAGGTTGGAATCTCAAGCATTGTGTTAGTCTCTTATCAATACTAATAATAAATTAACATAATCAAATCATCAAGTGAGATACAAGATTCATCCAAGGTAACCTTAATAGAAGAAAATATAAATAACCACTTATATATATCTATCAAGTACATATCATATAACATCCTAACTATGTTCATAAAGGTCTTGTAGGTACTCAATACATACATGGAGATAAATACATACAAAAATGATACCTTTAGATAGTATGTCTGATATTAGAATCATTGAGTACTAGCTTATGAAATTATTATAAACAACTATAGGAATAGATCAAACAAGTATCATGTACAACTTAAGCTGTAAGAAAATATCGAAGGATCTTAATTCTTTCAAAAACACAAAACTTATATTAGGGTTAGAGGGGTATTACATCCTCCCCCACTAAGATTCGACTTACTCCTGGAAGTCAGAAATGTGAACTATATATCACACATTATCTAACAGAATTATATTATTACTATTCTAGATCCTAATTTAATGACTGCACACATTCTTCTCCTATCACGAGTTTTGGTAAATCCTATCTTATTACAACTTTAGTGTAGATTAACTCAATTCAATTAGTAATGACTTTCAAAAAGAATTACCTATGTGAGTCTAACACTTTATGCTGTAAGTTTGTTAACAAGATACTTAAAATTGCATCAAAATTATTGTTATCAAGTCGAAACTCTAAGGTATTCATGTTTACTCACTAATATCAATATATTAGGAAATTGCATGTTTTACCAACTAAGATTATCACTTCCTTTCACAATATCAAAGTTCCTATCTATGGTAACCAGTATAAAAAAAAAGAAAAAAAGAAAAAAAAAAGAAAAAGAATTTATGATATATTTTCCCTTTTGAGACATAATCTAACCCTACATAATACAACTTGTGAGACCTTATTACAAATAGGGTCCAAAATTTGTGTCCCTTACAAGCTATGAATACCAAACATAGAGGGGTATGTAACATTTATATTTGTTATGATCATGAAGGGAATACATCAAATAATTTTTATTTACTTTTGTAATCATGAAAATAAAATAATCTAGATACTTGAAACTTACCATTTTCATTAACACATAGTTTTATAAGAAATATTCCTTTCCATCAAAGCTTTAAGTAGAATTCCAATGACATAGGACACACAAATTTTACAATATACATATTCTAAGTCATCTTTCACAATAGTTGTAGTGCTTGATTTCCAAAAACACATTCACACCCTAGAGGAGATCTAAAAAATTTACAATTTATTGTACTATTATTCATTAAGTTGGGATCCCTTCTTAAAGCTTACTATTTATCTATGCACTTTTCCCTAATTTGCATGTCAGGCAATTTCTATATGGCATTTTCTTAAGAGTTATTTCAAATTCTTTATTGCATAACGATCATAGATCCATTAAGAGAGAAAGAAGTATATGAGTCCTACTACTATCTTCATAACCACAACATCTAAATTAATAACATTAACTATTGTACATAACTTTAATTTCTACCCTTTATCTATTTGAAACATTACCCTTGTACACTTTAAAATTTTGAGATAACATCAGTTCTAAGTAGAAATTGAGTAAGGTACATTTCTATAACATTTATTTACCACAACAACTCCTTATTCATAGTTGATCAATCACTTAATGTTGTTAATTTCTTACTACTATGGTGTTGATCACAATGTATACAAAACATGAATTTGTTTCCAAAATACCCATCTAGGATCCTAACTATTCACTAGGCATTTTTCAAGACATATATTTAATAAAAACAACTTCCATCATTAGTACAGATAATCCATCATCGCACATACTCTTCCCTAAAATTTATTGATTATGTTATCTTAAATCTTTTTTGTGCAATTTAATAAGATATGTAGAAAGGATATAACTTCTTACCAAGATAGGGATAAAAATTCCTCTTCCTAAATGAAAATGTGAATTATAGCCTATGATAAAATCTTGGGGACATAGGTCCTTCACCCAAGGGTTTCCTAATTGAGTATTTACAAATTTTCCTAATATATTATTGCCTTGTCTAAACAATTTTACTCATGCAAAACTTATTTCTTAAGAGGGAAGAGAGAAAGAAAGAGAGAAATGCATATGACAGTAAATTATTTGTTCTTAATTTATTTATTTATTATTATTATTATTTTTCACTTCTTTTCTAGGTACATATTATTAGCCGTGTAATCTAATTATTGCCCTATCATTCCTATCAAGTACTATCACAATCATTTCATTCTTTAAAGATCCAAAAGAAATCTATTTCTAAGATACCTTGAGTAGGATAAAATTCAACTAGGTATTTGTAAGAAGATAGAGTGCACAACATTATATTATAGGTATGATCAAGGGGTAATATTATCTACTACCATAATTAAGATTCAAAACATTTAGCATCCTTTAACTTTTGACCCTTCTAGAGATACCAGTACCTTTCAAGAAAACAAACACAAGTCTCAAGAATTCTTCGCCATTCTATTAATATTATAGGAAACATCCACTTAACACATCATTGATCTCATTATGAAAAAATATAAGTAATTGTTAGAATATAACTCAATCATAGAGGAATAGGTGTGCCCTTGTAAGACAATACAACATAAGAACATGAAAGGTAGCTTTCGTTTCTTAAGATTCAAGTTTTAGCATAACAACATAATCCAAAAAGAGACAAAGTTAAGATACTCAAGGTTATGCATAGGTGAGCTATGAGACCCATAGTTCCCAGTGTAGAAACCTAGGGCTCTGATACCAGATGTAATGCCCCGCCAGGAAACCCAAGAGGACAAGAAATAAACCTCTATAAAATGTAAGTAGTAAATTTGTTTTTTTAAAATTTTAACTAGAATAATATTCATCATTACACTTCATATTTCTAAAAGAAGAAATAATTTTCTACTACTTGAATGTAATATTTATACAACTTAAGTCCTCACGGGTTCCCCAATGTCACTACTAAAGAAATATCATATAAATCATTTACATGCATAAGATATTCATGGAATCATGAGCTTAAAAGATCTACGTTTATTTTAATGCATCAAATTAAATGTCCCTAACTTATTTTTTTTTATTAAACATAAGTTAATCATCCAACATCATTATTCCTTTTACCAACTTATTCCATAAATTCATATTGATTTCATCTACATCTACTATCCTTTATATCACTTTTCTCTAATAATTTAGGTAAGAGATTAATATTCATTAAGGTAGGCATCATCCTAGGTACTTCATTAACATGAACTAAGTATTAAAATTAAAATCAAATTACTATTCTATTGCATTGTTTCATAACCATTCATTGTTAATAATTCCAATCACTAATCTATCATTTCTCAATAATTTCCTTGAATTATTTCATCAAGAAAGAATACATTATTGTTGTGATACATCATTATATATAATTATATTTAAGATTATTTCCTTTACACATGGACAACATAAGAGGATAGGATAAATAACATAAACACTTTCTTTTAATGCTAGTAACATGTCCAATATTCCACATTCTTTTCCCTTTCTTTTACCTAGAACTACCCATTCCCTTATGCATTGCTTTGAATTGAGATTACATCAATACTACAAGACTCCTTTTAGGATATTAAAAATTACATGAATACAAATACATAAGTACATCTCAACATATTAAAATATCCAATAAGAAATCTTCAATTGTAGATCTGGAAAGGAATGTGTGCTAGGATCATCCAAAGAATCACGATCAATACCTCGATATAAATATTAACCACCCAACCACATGGAACCAATAGGCCCACTCCCCCGAGCTAGGAGATAGAACCAAAGGCCCATACAAGAGGTAACAACTAGGAAATTCCTAAGGTGGTGATAAAATTTACCCAAAGTCACAACACAAAAGAAAAGACAAGAAGACCGCAAGGACTACCAGAGGCATGATCAAATTTGATAGAGACTCTAAGCTACAAGCTAGGTGAGTGTCATCGCATAGCCCTCTTGGCTCCGGCCCCCAAGTAGGCACATGTGGAACTGAATGCCTCTCGTATAGACAAGGTCATCCAGTCGTACCTACGCATAGGTACCTTCTCCCACTCCCATCCTTAGTCTTTACTAGCACTAAAGGCATGGGCGAGGCACAATTAATCTTGATTAGTGTGTAATTTCCCATTCCCAATTCATTTATTTAGATTATCACTTGATTAAATAACTCATAGTAGGTTATCCTGGTACTAGCCACTTAGGGCCCCGACCCCTCACTATGAGCCACTCACCTAGTGTACTTAGGTTCCCTAACACACATATAAAAATCATAAGAACATAATAGATTTATCATCAAGAATTCATATCAATTCCATAACAACATTTGATTGATTTTAGGAAAACATATGTTGTCCCTAGTCCACTTGACAACCCTAAACCCAATATGGCATTCAGAATGTTCCAAACATATAAGAAGACATCCAAGTGATATTATAAATATATTCAAAGTATACATAGATCCAATTAACCAAAAAAAAATTCTAATGGCCTCTCGTGACCATACAAAACCTTAAAACTTAATGATGTTCTTAAACCAAATTATTTCAAGCAAGGATTAAATGCAAAGAATAGTCATCATAGAACAGTTATCCATATGTTCCACAAAACATAAAATAAAGGAAATATCTTCAGTGGAGATTTAGATAACATAATTATGGACTCTCAATTTTATTTTTAGGAAGATCCAACGGTGGGAAAGAAAGTTATGACTTCTGGTTTAAAACAGAAAATTCTGCTTAGGGTTCAGACCTGCCTTCACTAAAACGGTTGTAATTTTCACAAAACATAATAAAAATTCTCCAAACCAATTGGGAATGAAATATAAGACTTAAGAGAATCTCTGATATCAAATTTAGACTTTTATATAATCATATCAACCTGTAGCATACGAATACATTTGATAGAAAATTTAGAATCAAGAATGGACAGGCATAGTCTGCCAAAATGTCAAAAATAAGGCATTAATTTGACCCTAAAAATAAAATCAGAGAGATACCCATTTGATATCTATGAATTTTACTTCCAGAAAATAAATTTAGTAAAACCATAAATGCAATTTAAATTTTTATAATAACAGATCTCCAAAAATGGGTTGCTAAAAACCCTAGGAAAACACATGCCAATTCTTACAAACAAAAACTCAAAACTTTAAAATAACCATAAAAATAAAAAGTATAGATATAATAAATAATGATAATATATAAATAGATCTATAATCTATCAGATACATCAAATAACTAAAATATTCAATCCATACCTCATGTCCTACGAAGGTTGAATCGAAGAAGGAAGGAAACAAAAGAGAAGACAAATCCAAACTTGAGATGCATCCTTCAAACCCTATCCACTTTCAGAAATCTCCATGAAAGAAAGAAATAATTCCACAGCAAAGAATCCCTCTCTCAACTATTGAAATTCTCACAAAAATGTCTCTCTCCCAAAAGCAAAGATAACCAAAAATTCTTAAAGACATATGCTTACAAACTCTCCTTCACATCTCCAAGTTTTCTCTCCAAAATCTCTATGAAAAGTAAGGCCATCCTCTCCTCAATGCTTCAGCCCCAAAATCCCCTCTCTTCAAATGAGAAAGTAGTGCATATAAATAGATTTCCAAAGGTTGAGAGGAAAAGTAACCAACTCCCAACTAACTCTTAACTAAAGGGTATTATAAAATAACTTAATATCATACAACTATATTACTCAAATATACAATAAAATATTATTTGTATTCATTCATACACATATGTAATATTATCCTAACATATAAGCATATGCCATCATTAATTACATCAATATCTATATATATAACCTATCCTCATTATTAATAATTAACAATTGAGAATAATATACCTCTCATTATTTAATATTTAATTATTAATAATATTATACTTTACATTAATCCCAAAATATACACCATCAACAATATCTACAATAATTAAAATATAATCACATATAAATTATATATATATATAAATACATATATGTGTGCACCCATATATATATTTCTATATATATATATATATATATATATATATATATATATATATATATATATATATAGATACATGCCAAATACCAAACACTATAATCTATAAGATTATGAAGTAATAGATCACAATATTATTACCTATTTATAATTACTATAGGATATAACACTGAGGTAGAATAAAATCACATGCCTCAAAATAAATCTAATCATCCAAAGAGGCCATACAAATCATCTATGAAACATATCAAGAAAACCATAAGATCAAACAAGGTCAACCAAAGTCAACAAGGAAAGTCAAGCCAAACTCCTGAAACACAACATAGAAAGATTAACTAAGAATCATACCAAGAAGGAGAAATAAATAAAATGAGTAAACAAATCATACAACCAAATGAATTCAAGTGGCCACAAGGCACTAACTACAATCATGCCCAACCGGGTGCGTTGGATCTAGGTTTTTGACCCAACGGTTGACTGACAAAGAAGGAACCCTAATATTCCAAAATTGGAATAATGACAAAGGAAGACTCATGTAGGGGCCTTAGTACTATCTCCATAACAACAACCATCGAGAATTTGAGAGCATGCTCAGACCTGTGAAGCCAGGTGAAGTCGATGCCCGGTACCTGCAAGCCTGCATCACAAAGAAGAAATACATATGCACGGATATACATATAAAAGAAAACATTGCAGACAGATGACCAGGATCGATACATCGTGTGGACCTCAGCTATGTGAGTAACTACGACTTCGTCCTGAATCATGAAAACACATCATGTATATATATACACTCAAAGCATGTAGCATCATCATAATGAAGGTTGGAATCTCAAGCATTGTGTTAGTCTCTTATCAATACTAATAATAAATTAACATAATCAAATCATCAAGTGAGATACAAGATTCATCCAAGGTAACCTTAATAGAAGAAAATATAAATAACCACTTATATATATCTATCAAGTACATATCATATAACATCCTAACTATGTTCATAAAGGTCTTGTAGGTACTCAATACATACATGGAGATAAATACATACAAAAATGATACCTTTAGATAGTATGTCTGATATTAGAATCATTGAGTACTAGCTTATGAAATTATTATAAACAACTATAGGAATAGATCAAACAAGTATCATGTACAACTTAAGCTGTAAGAAACCATCGAAGGATCTTAATTCTTTCAAAAACACAAAACTTATATTAGGGTTAGAGGGGTATTACACATTGAGCACTAAAACCTTGGTTTCTAAATGGATATGTTTGTCTATAAGCTTCCCATAAATACGCAAATTCTGGTAGGTTGTATCAGTATCAATTTGGATGATCTCCTAGATATTTTAATGGATGAAGGAACAAATGTCTTTGATCAAAATTACTCTTCAAGGGATCAAAGATAGGGCTCCCATATTGTCAAGTTCAACAACTTTAACTGGTGCTAGCATTTCTTTTCGATTAACTAGATCAATCTTCTCAACAACAACATACATCTCAAATTTAGGGGCCATCGATTCAACCGTATAAATGCTTGATTGAAATAGGGATTCATTTGAATATCAACTTGGTTTTTCTTTCAAAACTCAAGTAAACACCATAAATTACTCAAATGTACTTTCTTATGCTTAGATCTACTCAATTAATTACTTGAATACTCTCATGGGACTCATTTCTACAAAGTGCTCAAATGCTATTGAAAATGTAAGGTAAAAATGAAATAGAAAAGGTTCTATTTATACCTTTTCCTTATTTAGGGTTTCTAATAGCTATAATTTTAGCATTTAGTGTTTTCATTGACTCCCTTTTCACCAATTACTAATTACACTTCCTTACACCGAATGAAACAAAAAAACATAGACTCTCATCGATCAAAACATGAAATTTTAACTTCTCAATATATATGCATATGCATCTAATTATTCTTATATGGGTCTTTGCAAAAATGTTGGGAACTGATTTAAGATTGAATTTTAGCTCACAGTTCCTACACCTACCTTTAATCAATTAGGTGAAGATAGGTGCACTTGACCAAAGGATGGGGTTCCATCAATTGTTTTAAGTGAAGTTCCATCATCTAGAAACTTTCTTCTCCATGTTCTATTCATTTGATCTCTTATTTAATCAACATTTACTTGAGAAGTTTCATTTGATTGTTCCTCAGTTGGAGCTTTAGCTTGGTTCCTTTAGTCTTTGGGTAGGTGAACAACCTTATAATAGTGAAAATATGTCATTCTGGGATTTATCCACGACCTTTTGTTGTTCCTTCCATGCATCAAAATGCAATTTTCTGCAATGTGTCCAAATCTCCCACATGTTGTACATGAAATTCTTGTATTTTAGTCCCATGGTATTTTTTAACCTTGTCAATTGTTTGCTGTATACTATCGGTTAGGTACCCATTTGACATTCTTCCTTTATGACCTACATTCTTCAGACTATATCTATTGCAATTATTTGAGTAACCATAAAATTTTGGCTTCCTTGTATTGTTAACAATCCTTTATCTACACTTGAATACTTTCTGACCATACTTATTGCACTTGTAACAATATCCATCAAATTTAGGAATTCTTGATGGTTTACATCTTTTTCTCCTATAGACATTACTTGTATGACCATGTTTCCCTCAATGATAACAAATAGGCTTCTTTATGTTTGATGGGATAGTAGTATCTTAGTTGGTTGTATGATTTGAGGATCCTCTCTTCTAGGTAGTGTTGTTTTTTGTAAATCTAGTCCAGTTGTATCTCTCAATTGCCTTTGACCTCTAAGTTGTTCATCTAGTATTCTTAATCTTTCTTCATTCCTTTTCAATACTTGATTTCCATATTTTTCATATATCAATTAATTCTTCAGACGTTCATTATCTGATCTTAGTCTAACAATCTCTTCAACTTTCCTTTCAATCTGCTAATTAAAATTGATTAACTGATTTGTCATATTAAAGTGGTTTTGTGTCAACCTCTATATTTATGCATCTATTTTGTTTAGTCTTGTACTCATTTTCCTTTTCTTGACATCAATTTCTAGTTTATCATCTTCTTCCTTTTTGTTTTGTTTTAGCACTTCACACATTCTTATCGATTGAGCTACTTGTTCTCTTTTCAATGGTTTTACCTCATGTGTTATGATTTTGTTCTTTTTAGTTAGTTCAAATATGGAAACTTCAAATTCATCAGACAAAATTCCCTTTGATTATTCTTCAAGTTCTTCAACCTAATCTTGAGCATCTTTTAGTTGATGGGAAAACTTATTTCTCTTGTTAATTGAATGCTTCAGTTTCCTCCTTAGTTCATCAATTTGGTCATTTACAATCTTCAGTTCCAGGTTCATATTTTCAATCACCTTTTCATACCTACATCTTTCCTCTCAAGTGGTTAAACTTTTGAAGAAGAGACTCATCTCTGACACCAATTGTTTGATTAATTATGGAAAGATAAGTACTGATTGGGGAGGGGTGAATCAATACTTCAAAACTTTTAACTACTTTTTTAACCATTCACCAAATTGAAAACTTTGTATACATCATCATAAAACATATAAATCAAAATCATGAAACACAACTCATAACACCAAGATTTTTCATCTCACAAAATCCTTGGTCAAAAGAAAACACTATGGTGGGGATGTAAGCCATAATACTTCACTACTGCAGTAAAATGTTTTCTTGATTAGAGCTACAAATTTAGCTATTTTTGATAGATTACCCTATTAAGAGTATTTAACCTGCTTAGAGTATAAATACTAATTCAATCTACCTTTCTAAAGGATTTTACAATTCTAATCTAAAAGATGTACCCTGTTAAAGGATTTACAAATTAAGACCTATTACGGCCTACTCAGTTAAGATATTTTACAAATTTTATTACACTTATAATTAGTAACAAAAATATCCATAATGATGCATCAACATATTCTTGTCAGACTCAATATTCTCAATATCATTTACCTCTTTCTATATTTCACTCAAAATTCAACATTTGTACTCGGTAGCTTTAATTATGATTCACATTCAAAAATTTTCTCTACTTGCTCTGTTACTCGTTAGCTTATGTGCTCTTCGTTACCTATAATCTATAATTACTCTTCTCTTCTCTCCGACTTCTAGTCAACAACTCTTTGATCTTCAGACTCTAATCCTTTTATAATCGATCTAGAAGTGGTGGAAATGTTCTACATTCTTCACCTTAAACAGTGCTAACATTTGTTACATCTCCAATGCATATATTTCACTTAATTTTTATTGGTGGTTCTTACCTTGTAATCATGCACAATCTTTCTTAAATCTTCAATGTAATACCAAACAATATTCTTGGAATCTAAAAAATGTTTTATACTTTGTGTCCAGATTAAATGTATCTATTTATATTATGTTAGCCTATGTTAGTTGGTAACACATTTTATTTTTCTCAATAACATGTATACTCTTATCTGGGTAACTATTTTGCACTACTCAGTGGTTTTCGATCATTTTCCTTTACCGAAATAGTCTCTTCCTTTACTGAATAACTTATTTTCTTTACCAAATGACTTTGAAAATCAATGACTTTATCAAAACTAATGACAAAAAAAAAAACTCTTTAGGAGTATCAGAGAACCATAGGGTTTTGAAAGGATCTCTTAACCTTCAATTTAGGTTTTGAGTTGGATCCCGAAATCAATATGTACTTGGTATCTACCACCTCCCACAAGATAGTTCACAACTCTCCTACAAAACTACTCTCCACCTTGATAGGATAGGATCCCACCTTGATGATAATCTAGGGTTCTTGGAAACCTTGCATCAGCCACAAATATTTTCCTTTTCATCTTTTTCTTGTTTTCCATTTTTCTTAGTTTTATTCATGCTCCCTTGTTTTGGATCATTTACTACTACGAATGACATGGAACCTTCTAGACATCATATTTTACTCATGTCTAGGTTCACACTTCGATTGGATTCTTCAGTGATGACTTATCTTGGATTTAAGTTTGGGCTAGTGTGTTCTTCATATTATAAAGGTCTAGTTAGTTCATTTTTTTGATCTCATAAAGTAAATTTTTAATCAAAAAATATATGTTATTCATATTCTAATGTTCTTGGATATTTTTTTGATATTGTTCTTAGGTCTGACATTATTTCTACATCTTTGTGTTGATATCTTATGATTTGGGTCTTGACCTATATTTTTGTATCACATTTTCTTGTTCCTGGAAAATATATTTATTTATGGGTGACATATGTGTTGTGAAGCTCGATATATTGATCCTTATGTTCTTAATTAGGGAGAATTTTTGGGAATGAATTATCCTTGGAGGTTATAATTAGGGTTTGAGTTTAGATTCCTATTGTAATAAGGTAAGTGTGCCAAAAAAATTGAAATTTCATGTTGTAGGACAATGTGACATAATTCTTAATTCTGAGATAATGTGAAGGCCTAAATCGGCATGTTTGTGATTCATTACTTAGTTTTTCATATTGTATAATTGGTTATTTTTACTTCGTTGAATCTGGTTGCAAGGATTTATTGGATACTATGAGTTTCCACTATCCTTGACTATATCAAGTGGTATTAGAGAGAGGTTTTCTAATCTACAGATAGCTTGTGGGGTGGTAGAAGAGAGGATCTGACTTACAAATGGTGAAGATTGTGAATATGGATTGAAGAATTGGTATAGGATGATAAAGGAAAGAAGATCTAGCTATCTAGGATATGTTGAGACAAATTGCTACTAGATTGGAATTGGTGGAAATAACTCATAGGAGACTAATGTTCATCATAGCCTTGACTAATGTGAACAATAGACATCATTTCAATCCACGATAATATCATGGTAAATTTTATTGTGATGAATTGGTAGATTGGATAATAGATATGGACAATTACTTTGAGCTTGAAGGAAATAGTGAGGTAAAGAAGGTAAAATAATCTTGTACCAATTTTAATTAGCATTCATCCTTATGGTGGGAACATTTGAAAACAAATTGATAGAGAAGAGGAAAAGGTAAGATAAAATATAGGGAGAAGATGGTGAATACATTTAAGGATAATTTCTTAACTAAGGACTATCAAGTGAATCTTTTTCAAAAGATAAAAAATTTGAAACAAAATGACTTAAGTGTTAAGGGTTATACTGAGGATTTTTACAAATTGAACATTAGATCTAGGTATGTAGATGATAGAGTTGAACAAGTTTCTTGCTTACTTTAATGGTTTAATACTATCAATATAGGATTAAATTAGTCTGATATAGAGTAGAAGTGTGGAAGAATCCTATAGGTGGACCTTGAAGGCTAAAGGAAAACTGAACCGAAGGAATGGACAAAGACAAAGAGGTAGAGGAGGGATATTTTAGAGAGGTTGATTTAGTACTACTATTGGAGGAAGTACACCTTCTATAGATCAAGATAGGAGTGGATCAGAAGTGAATGATACTAATCACTACAATAAAAATGATAGGAGTTCCTAATTAAACTAAGGACAAGGTAGTGGTGATAGAAGGACATTCAGTGGGACTTGTAAATATGGTGAAGTGGAACATTGAGCCTTTGAATGTAAAAAATGATATTTTAAGAGGAAGTAAGAAAGAAGTAGGGTAACATCCTTAACATATACCAAATCCACTGGATTAGTGAAAAAAAATCAAGTAGAGGATGGAACAACATTGATAACAGAGATATTTTTGTACCAAGGAAAACAAGATGAATAACCATTGCAGAGGAAGAATTTTTTTTGGAACAGATGTAGGATACAAGATTAGGTGTGCAATTTTGTCATAGATAGTGGAAATTCATATAATCTTTCCTCGAAGGAGTGGTTTTACAAATTAAAGTTGCAAAGATTGAACTATCCTAAACCATATCAGATTACATGTATTCAAGATGAACACAAAGTAATGGTAAGAATATAATGCCTAGTTAAATTCAAGATTGGGAAGTATCATGATAAAGTTTTGTGTGATATTATGCCTATGCATGTGTGTCATATCTTGTTGGGTAGACCTTTCTAGTATGATAGGCAAGCTAAAGATGATGGTTTGAATAATATGCACACTATTATTTCTAATGGAATGAAGCAAAATATATTACCCTTGGAGGAACTCCTTATAAGTGAAGTGTGAACTAGTGCAAGAAATTGTTTAGTAGATGTAGGGAGTTCTTGGATGGCATGAGGCATGGTAATGTATATTTTGTTACAAGTGTGGTTTTTTTTACACCAAAATATTGACCTATAATATTTGATAGAACCAACAGACTCATAGAATAAAAAAGACGTGATTATTCCCTTATCATAAATCTCGATGGGAGCATTGACTATTTTTCAAAAATCTGCCCCTCAGTATTACCTGAGGCAATTCAAACTTGTGACCAAGCTCTGATATCACTTGTTATAAATGTGATTTTCATTGCACCGAAAGATCAAAAAGTCATTACCCGATATAACCACGACTTATAGAATCCACATGAGATGATTAGTACCTTGTCATAAATCCTAAGGGGAATGTTAACCATTTTTACAACATGATTTTATTTTTCACCCAAGAAGTCTAAGGAGATTGCATTAATAGAAAAAATCTTGAAGAAATTCACATATTATTGAATGAGTATGCATACATCATATCATATAATGTTCTTGATGGATTACAATGAGTAAGGAGTATCAGTCATTATGTGGATTTGATATTGAGAGATAGTTTTCCTAAAAAATAAGCAAACCATATGACACTAGAAGAAAATGATGGACTCAATAGATACATAAAATATTTATTGTAGCAAGGATTGATCAGATAAAGATTGAGTCTATGTGTAGTTCCTGCAGTATTAGCACCTAAGAAGGATAAAAAATGGAGGATGTGTACCAATTCTAGAGCCATCAACCACATCATAATCAGGTACCATTTTCCTTTGCTAAGGATGAATGATTTGATGTATTGTTTGAGTGGATCTAGATATGTCACCAAGATAAATCTGAAAATTGGTTATCATCAGATTAGGCAAGGTGATGAGTGGAAGACCACATTCAAGATAAATGAAGGGTTATATGAATAGTTAGTAATGTCTTTTAGATAATCTAATGTACCAAGTACTTTCATGAGGTTAATGAATGAATTCCTCAATAAGTTCTTAATTCTTAAGTAAGTTTTCCATTGTGTATTTGGCTAACATCTTGATTTTTAGTAAAAGCAGGGAGGAACATTTGATGCATGTTGGATAATTAATGTAGACGTCAAGGGAAGAGAAGTTGTTAATTAACCTTAAGAAGTACACTTTCATGAAGGAGGAGTTAGTATATTTGGGATATTTTATATCAGATAAAGGATTAAAGATGGGTCCTAATAAAATAAAAACACTTTTTGAATGACCTACACTAAATAATGTTGGAGAGGTAATATGATTTCATGGATTGGCTAACTTTTACTAAAATTTTATTAGAAACTTTAGTTCAATTTGTTGACTGATGATTGAAGCCAAGAGGGGAGATACAAATCAATTAAAATGGACACATACAACACAAATGATTTTTGAGTTGTTGATGTAGAAGGTGAAACAAAAAAAATATTGGATTTACCCTACTTTAACAAGGTATTCCAAGTAGATTGTGATGCTAGTGGAAATGAAATTGCATTTGTCTTAAGTCAATAAGGGAGACCTATTTCTTATTTCTATAAAACTTTGAACGATGCTAAAAGAAATTATTCAATACATGATTAGGAATTTTATGCTATAGTCCAAGAATTGAAGAAATGAAGACACTATTTTCTACCTAAGGTATTTTTTCTTTATATTGATCATCAATCATTGAAGTACTTGAGTATCCAAGATAAGTTAAATCACTAATATATGAGATGGGTTCAATTTCTACAAAGATATACATTTTTGTTGAAACATAAGTGTTGTGTGACAAATAAAGTTACAAATTATTTGAGTAGGATTCAGAATCTGTTGAATGAAATGAAGATTGTGCTTGATGAATTGAAAGCATAATATGAGGATGATCTAGACTTCACCAAACCATTGAAAGCTTATAGAGATCGTATTGTAACTATGTGTAGAGTGAACCTAACCTATTTGGAATAGGTGTAGACATTTAGATATTAGTTATTCAAAGCCTAACAACATATTACTAACAAATAGAAAATTACTATTTGCAAGGACATTCAGATAGAGCTGAAACAGGAGCACCTTGCCACTGTTTGATTTGCTCTCTCTTTAAGGATGTGGGTGTTCTCTCAAAACACATGAAGCATATCCTAATGATGATTAGGGAGGATTGGGGTCATTCAAGGATAATGAATACTCTATATTGACACAGAATCAGGTATGGAAGACCTAATTTGCCCCTAGAGTCCAAGGAACCAAAATGAAACTTAGATGCAGATGAAGCTACATGATGCTTATGATAAGATTGTTTATTAACCAAATAGAGATGTGATATGATGCTATATGCTATGTGAAACAATGAAATAAACTAGGTTTACTCCATTATGCTAAGTTAAGATGTGTTAGAAAGCTTGAAAAATAATGAAATCTAACAATTAGGCTTGATTTATGCTAAGTCTATATGTAAATTAGCATGATAACAATGCATGAAGATAAAAAATTTCTCTTGGAAGGAGTATTTATAGGATTTTCCTAAGGGATTGGGTTAGAAAGAGGAGTTAGATTCAGAGGTAAGGTTTGGGGTAGAGGTTGGGGTAAGGTTTGACCTTGGGTTAAGGTTGCTCACACATGTGTGAGAAACACTAGGGAAGTGTGCAAGGTTAACAAGGGTGGAAGAGGAGATGTGGGTCTCTTAATGAGGTTGTAAGAGGCCTTAAAGAGTGTGTAAGAGGATATTAATGAGTCTGTAAGGCTCATTAATGGAAGGGTTTGACCAAAAGTCAAAGAGACTTGGATTAGGCTAAGAAATGTAGGAAACATCTCCTAAATGGGTTTAGGAAAGGTTTAGGGAATTTTAGAAAAGATTGGAAGGGTTTAGGAATGTCTAGAAGATTCTAGGGTTTTGAGGCTCTAAATAAATATTTTATTTATTTAGGGAATGCGACTTTATTTATCAATTAATGATTAATAAATAGGAGGAAAATCACTCAAATTTGATTTAAATGATTTGGGGAGGGATTCTTTAATTAAATGTATTTAATCAAAATAGAAGAAGGGATTAATGACATAAAAACTAATTAATTAATTAATTAATTAACAAATGATGATGTCATCAGGGTTTTTCATAAAATAAAAATAATTTTATTTTGTAAAGGATTTTTAGGTGTCTACATTTTTCCCCTCTTTGATCTGATGTCGCAAGTGGTGTGGCATCAAAGAAAAGAAAACAAGATGCCCCAGGCTAGAATTTAGAGGATAAGGGGGATTTGGAAAAAGAAGAAAAGGGGGATAAATAACCAATATTCCAAGAGAAAAGATACATGAATGCAAGATGATGGTGAGATGTAGGATGCATCTATATGAAAGATGCAAGATTAATATATATGATGTTGGATGGGGGATTTAGGGAGCTCCATGCATTGGATATTTTTGAGAGCACAACCTATTTTTACATAGAAATTGTAGAGACCTGCCAAGGTTAAAAAATAACACAAGGCCTTGTCACCAGCGTTGCATAGGTTTGATACAAAAAGAAAAGCATGGAAAGGGTTACCCCATCATCATAAATGAAACTTGGAGGAGGCATGGTGGAAATGATGCTGGAGAAACCACAAACACATGACTGAATCACAAGCAGAAGCAAAAGATCAAAAGACTTTACCCCAAATTGTCCTTATTCATTACACACCATGATATAAAGGATCATGGTGACTTTGAGTATATAAAATAGAGAATCGGTAAAAGATTAACAAGACCCAAAGGACAAAATCCAAGGTCACAATGATAACTCCAAAAGACATCCTTTTGCAAGGAGAGAGATTGATGGTTGATTGACAATGGGAAGATTTGGTATGAACATGAAGAAGGATACATCGACATGGAACTAAGTTGATTGGTGGAAGATTAGGTTGGACAAGAGGAAGGATACATCCTCAAGGACCCAGTTTGATTGATTAGGTTAGACAATACAGAAGGATACATCTGTGTGGACATGTGACTAGGCTTAGGTAGGACAATACAGAAGCATACATCCCTGCGGACTCGTGTTGCTGGAGAGAATGTTGTGTTGTTGGTTGGAAAATGATGAAGTTCAAAGATAATCATTGTGATCAAGGATAGTCAAAAATTGATGTTGTTGAAGTATAAGGCTGGGTGAGACAAGCTCATATGATCAAATACTACTACAGGACTGATGAGGATATGTATAATAAGTGACGATGATATCTACAATGGACATGGATATATGCTTTGAGGATGATTAATTGGACTGATGGTTGGAAGAGTTTGTCTAGGTGTGAGGAAGGATACATTGTCACAGACCTGGTGTGATTGGTGGAAGATTACGAAGTGTCAGGGATAACCTGCTGCTTTTCAATGTAGGATCAGATAGGATAGGATTGGATTTATCAACCTAAGATAGACTAATGATCTTTAGAATGATGATATTCTTTCCAGTGTACACCAATCTCTTTCTTGAGATGATGAGGCCTACAAAGAAAAGTACAAGATTCCCTAGACAATGCTTTATCAAAGGGGTAGTGCTGGGATGATTTTTATGTAGGATAAGGATTGAGAAGTTCAAAGGATATGACACAAAGTGGATGGTTGGATGAGTGGATAAGGATCCCTATGAAAAGATATAATTACGTAAGACACTCGAACCTTAAAAGGACCAAGGGATGATTGCTGAAGTGCTAAGTTGGATAGGTCATGATGACCCAAGGGATGATTGGTGCAGAGGATGGGACCTAAAGACACATATTTATAGATGAGCTTAGGTGGATTCATGAATGACGCTACAAGACTCTAGATAGGATGTACAAGGGATCTGGCCATCAAGTTGAAACTTCAAAGGTATGAAAGATGATGCCCCAGTTGGGTTAGAAAGCCAAGATGGACTGATGGTAGCTATGCTTGATTATGGATGATGTATCCTAATATGACATGGATTTGGGAAGGACATATCCCAATGATGATGCTTAGATTGAGACCAAGACTTGCCACAAGACTAGGAAAAAGACTAACGATGTGATTGGATGGTTTGGCTTGATTTGGGATGTAGGATAACTAGAGGATGTGGTTAGGATTGGAAGATGCTGGAAGACTACTAGGAATGATTGGATATGGATAAATGACATTGAATTTCATGGGGGTAGCCTATATCTAGATACCAATGACAAGGGGAGATACCAAGTGATGGAAAGATGGAGGAAATGCTTAGGGATTAATGTTAGAGGGAAATGCTTGGGATTTGCATGGAGGACCTACTGGGAGATTTGGATGGAGGAAGATTTGGATTTTGGATGGAAGAAATGATTAGGATTTGGATAGAGGAATGCTAAGGGATTCAATATTTAGAGGAAAAATACTTGGAAGATTGGATGGTGGATTTTCTTGAGGATTGGGTAGAGCAATTCTTGGAGAGATCTCAAAGGAATAAGATGCCCCCTACTTAGGATAGTTCATTCATTCAAAGGTAGGAGGATGGGATATGATTGGATGGAAGAACTGCTGACAAGAGGATGAGGAAGGTAGATGGAAGCTTGGATAGTATGGCCTAGATAGAGGATAGGTGGCTGAAAAGGGTTATGGATGCCAAGAAGGTGTTCAAAAGAATGTATACCTGGTGATCTCTATTTGTCATCAAGATCCAAAGGAAGATGAAGGAGGTGAGAGGAAAATGGGATGGAGGAGATGCTGGATTGGATGTGTAGAAGGGAATGGTCCCCAATTGTAGAAAGGAACTAACAGGGCTATGCATGATGCCTATTTGCAAAATTTTCATCATGGTACTTGTCCAAGGTGCTTGAATTCCCATGTTTTCATGACTAGATGAATTTTTGTTTCTCTTTTCTTTTTTGATATTTTTCTCTATTTTTCCAATTTTTATCGATTTTCTAATTTTCTGCTAAGTTTTTGTTGATCTTTCACTAATATTTTGATTTGTTGCGGACTTTTTGGATGTTGGTACAAATTTGTTAGGATGGATGGATTATGCAAAGGCATGGATGGGATATGGGAGATGGGAGATATAGTGATATAAAGTATTTGGATATAAGGATGAGAACTGATCATGATAGAAAGATGTTGTCAAGACCAACATCGGCACATGTTGTAAAAATGATGGATGAGGTGGATGGGATTTGGAAGATAGATGCAGATAGGATGGACGATTTGTGCTAGGAGATCTTGGGATATAAGGATCCAAGATGGATTTTGGAGATGGAGAAGAGGAATGAGTAGCTGATGGATTAGAAAATTTAGATGCCATTATGGATGTTTCTTTTAGATGCATTGCATCTTTTTGCTTTGGAATCCACATCATCTTTGGTTTTTCTTTGGTAGGACTTTGTGGCCATGTAGTAGCTTTTTCTTTTTCTTTGATGGGCCTTTGTGGCCATGGGGATGTTATGGATTTCTTGATTGGATTTTTCTTTTCTTGAGAATGTCATTTAGAGTGGACATGGAAATATTTGGATATTTGAGGATAGCTAGATTTATGCATCCTTGATATGGCATCCAAATTGTGAGGAGCATTGGAAAGAATATGAGGAGCTTTGCGAGATGGAGGAAATATGAATCGAAAGATACAAGAAAATTGGTAGATAGGAGATGTGGGAATGTGCCTTTGTTGATCTTGAATAGGGATGTTTGGATGAAGGATGAAGGATTGAGTAGGATAAGATGGGGGATGATATTTTGGGATATAAGGGTCCAAAATGTATTTGGTATGTAGAGGATATGTGCTGGAGGATTTTGGGACATAGGGATCCAAAATAGATTTGGAGGATGAATGACAAATGTAATAGGTTGTTTTGGATTGCAATGATGGAGGAGGAGGAATGGAATTGTATTCTTTGGAGGGATGATGGGGAGATGCAATGGTGGGTTTGGAAGGATTCTTGAATTTTCCTTTATCTGTACCATAATTTTTGGAGGAATTGCCTTCTTCTGATGCGTGACCAATTCTACATGATTTTGGATGGGTTTTGTCTTAAATGGGCTGTAGATTTCCTCAATCATGAGCACCCAAGCCTTTGCCTTGATAATTCCATTTCTTGAGCATTTTATCCAAGAAAGGATATTTCTGACTTGGGGAATAAGATAAACATCTAGTATCAGGTTTTGTGGTGGAAAGTATGAAACTGATCTCTTCTTCTTCAAGTGGATTGCCATTGAAAAATGTAAGTGGACCAAGAGGATAGAGTAATGTTAGTGGAATAGCTTGGATCAGAGGATCCTCAAGTGGAGAGGATGGGATGATAGGATCTTGGATTGGGGGTGATGGAAGAAATAGAATATGCAATAGAGGAAGTAAAGGGATTGGATCTTGATTTTCATCTATGAGTGTTTCAACATGCTTGGGGATTTATGGATGGACTCTTTAGATGGGATGGATGGAAGGATGGGAGATTTTGCAACTATGATGGTAGGAAGAAGGGTGAACTCATGAGGCTCATTGGATGTGGCTTGGATAATGTTGGGAGGGGGAGATATGGATGGAGATTGGATGGAGTCAACAGATGGAAGAGACACAATATTTCTAGGAGATGGAAGAGGATCAATAAGTGGGCTATATGGAAGAAGGATGATAGATGGGAGTGATTGATAGGCCTCATTAATGATGGCTTTACATGAAGGATTGAGATGGCATGACTCTTCAGCTTTTGGAGAGGGATTTTTTGTTGGCTTCCTTGTGAAACTCCTTGGAGACTTTCGTGATGGGGTTTGACTAGAATGTGGAGGAGATGGAGAACTAGGATACTCCTTACATGAAGGTGGGGTAGAAGATTGTAAACCTTCTTGAGGGGATGATGGTGCAGACAAGGAGTTGGAGGATGGCATGACTAAATAGTTCACATAGGTAGGTTTAGAGGAAGCTTGTGAACTTGATAGACTTTTTGGTGAGGTAGGAGAGATAGGTTGAGATATATGATATGAAGTGGATTGAGGGATGCATTCTTTTTGTGAAAGGGTATTTGCAGAAATGTAGGCAAAAATGGAAGATGCTAGATTTAAATAGGATATAGTGGATAGTGGATCAAGATACGATGGTGGCTTAGGATAATTGATTGGAAGACTAGGATTTTGGTTTTTAAATTGGGTTGGAGGATAGGTAGATGGAGGATTTGGATAAGGGATGTAGGTAGTAGTGTTTTTGTGAAAGGATGGTGCTTGAGATATGACCATAGAAGGAGATGGAGGTATGAGCGATGCATACAGAGGATATGTAGGCTCAAGATAGGGAGAAGGTGTGGATGAATAAGATAGTGGATTTCCCTTACCAAAGGTAGGGTAAGAAGTGCTAGTAGATATGCATGAAGGTACAATAGGATAGTTTGGAGGAATGATTGGATGTTGGGGGATATTTGGAAAAATCTTGTGAAGGTTTTAAAAATTCTTGTCATGATCTACAAGACTCTCATTATCATGTTGGCTAAGGGTTTCAAAGTATGCATCATGATCAACAAGAATTTCATCATCATCAGGATAGGATGGAACAAGAGGAAAGACATAACAACCAAAATCATCATAATAGTTTTGAGACATGTTGAGTTGTGGATGAGTTGGATAGGGATTTAAGGATAAAGGTAGATTAGAAGACTAAGGCTTTGGATTAGGTTTGGACTTGGCTCAAGATATGAGGAAAGACTGACTCTAGAGGAAGATAGAAGGGGGATGACCAAGATGAATCTGCTAACATAGGATAGGAGGACAAGTATGGATGTGAAATGACTGGAAGACTATGATTAGGAGACTAGGATGACCAATTTCTAAAAACTTTGGATGAATTTTGGATTTTAGATTGATTGGTTTGATATAAATATTTTGTGTATAACTCTTCACTTGGTGCATGTTTCAACAAATTTTTTGCACTAATTTTGACACTTCGAAGAACACATCAAGAAAATATATCTAGAAGTCAAGCTAGTATCAAAATATTTGCCCACATCTTGATATCCAAAAAGGAAATATAAATGGTGAGTGTCTTAAGGTGATTTGGGAAACCACTTGGATCAGTCCTTGCACAAATATTTTGATACTTTCAGCAGAAGATCAAGAAGCCTTTGATTTAACAAGTTTGTAGTTTGATCCATGGAGTCTTCCCAATTGGTTTGTATGTGTGTGACTCAATTAAGAACCTAGTTGTCCATGCTAAAATAGTAGGGATATTCACCTAACTCTAGCTACCATCAACACACATCACCCGAGATTGAGGGGATGAAGTGAGAGTTTTCTCAACCCTTTATTTTTATACTGGCTGGGGAAGTATGATTTTGAAGTTTTTCTCTAAAGAGGAAGCACTTTTCTCTTTGGACAGACTCTCTAAAAGTGAAAAATAGGTGAACTTGTCCAAGTTCAACTTCTTTCATGTTTCTTATCTAATCAAGGATTTGCAGAATTGAAGACTCCTTAGAAGGATTGATAAGCAAGGGTTCTTTCCCAAAGTGATTTTTAAATGAATTCTTGAAAACATGTGTTTAAGTTTTGATTTGTTCTTTTGAAAAAAAGAAAGCTTTGAAAATAGATTTTGCAAGTATTTTAGCCTTTGCATCCAAGATTTGTGTTGGTTTTTAGGATCTTGATTTGAGCTCTGAAATGAAAATAGAATGAATTGATTTTTATTGAAACTTAGGACATTCAAGATTTGTCATTTTTTGATTCAAAGAACATGAGTCTTTGATTTGAACTTTTATTTTCTTTAGAGGCATTCAAGATTTTGCACTTTAGATTTTAGTTTTATACCCAAAAAGAAGTGTTCCTAGATTGGTTTGATGTATGAAACTTTAGAAAAAATTCAAGATTTTGTAAACAGACAAATGTTTTTACATGTATAAATTCTTTAGGAATGAATTAGGAAGGTTTAGGAACCTTTTAGACTATTTAGGAAACCATTCGAAATGAGATAGGAATTTTTTCCTAGATAGCATGAACCATAAAAGAACTTTGTGATTTTGAAAATGAAGTTCATTTTAGCTTTTATTGATGCATTGAGTTTGAATTAGGACCAATTATGATGCATTTAATATTTATTAGGATTCATTTTGAAGTGATATGTAGATTTGAGGTTCTTTTTATGCACCAAAAAGTAAAGTGTTCCTAGCTTTGCATGAAGATAAAAACACCTAGATTTGAAAGTATGAAGGTTCTTTTTATCCAATTGAAAGACCTTAGAAGTGATTTTGAATCTCTTAGGACTAATTAGGACCAATTTGAGTTGATTAGTATTGATTATGAAATGATTAGGAACAAGGTTTGTAGAATTTTCTTTAAGGCAGTCAAGAGTGCATTTGAAGTTCATTTTAAGCAAGCAAATGAAAGATTGAAGTTCCTACTTAGAAAAAAAAGTTGATGAACATTAGGGAATTAGGTTTTATTGATATTTTAGTTGATTTTTAGAGCACCTAAAAAAGATGGGGTGAAAAACTAAAAATTTGAAGCCAAGAAGCCCTAGAAAGGCCTAAAAACCCTAAAAAATCAACTAAAACCCTGATTAAGGCCTTACACATGCCCCCTAGTTCCCATATGAGTAAATAGGGAAGGGTATTTTAATGTCTTTAATCATATTAGTATTGTTTAGGGCTAATAAAAGTGGGTATGCACCATGGCATGAGCAAACAGTGCGAGTAGGTAAAAAATAAGCCAAAAACACCTAGAAGGCTCCCATACGAGTACTGGGTGACCCCAGTATGAGTCTGGGTGTTTTCTCATATGAATAAGTACACCAATGAGTTTAATTTCATGAGCATCCTCATAGAACAAGACAAGATTGTTGAAAAAGTGAGTTTTTTCTTTGGAAAACCCTAAAAAATGCAGTTTAGAAGGCGTGTAGGGTCCCACAGGGTGTGCCAAAATGTGTGCAGAGTGAACCTAACCTATTTGGAAAAGGATTAAAAATTAAAAAATTAGTTATTAAAAGCCTAAAAACATATTCCTAACATATATAAAATTACTATTCACAAGGATATTTAGATAGAGCTGAAACAAGAGCAGCCTGTCACCGTTTGATTTTCTCTCGCTTTAAGGATGTGGGTGTGCTCTCAAAACACATGGAGAATATCCTAATGATGATTAGGGAGGATTGGGGTCATTCAAAGACCATGGATATTATTTATTGGCATAGAATCAGGTATGGAAGACCTAATTTGCCCCTAGAGCCCAAGGAACCAAAATGAAACTAAGATGCAAATTAACCTACATGATGCTTATGCTAAGATTGTTTTTTAACCAAATAGAGATGTGATATGTGTTAGGAATGGGAACACTAAGAGGGGGGGGGGTGAATCAGTGTTCACTACAATTTAACTTTTTACTTTAATCTTTATGCAAAACATAAATGCTTAAGAACTGAATTAAACATTCACATAAACATGAAAGATGAAATCAACACATGACACCAGTATGGTTACGGGGAAACCCAAATAGGTAAAAACCCTAGTGGGACTTGATACCCACTAATATTTTTCACTAGTGTTTTGTGATCCTTGTTAGAAGATCCTTTACCCTGTTAGGAGTAGCTTTACAATGCTTTAAGTACAATAGACCTTGTCAAGGGTTAGACCCGGTTAGGAGACTTTTACAATGATCCCTATTAGGGGAGTGGAATCACTATCCTAGAGCTCACTACTCAAATGGTGAAGGCTACAACCTTCTAAATTTAGATACACACTATATCTGCTAGTGAACTGTCACTGTGACACTACTTGTTAGATCAGTTCCTTTGGTGCATTGATGCTTTGACCTCTAGAAAAGCTTTAATACATCTTATGCTATCTTTGCATACCTCTTCTTTGCTTATCAAAACTCTATTACAACTTCCATACCAAATACAATGGGCACACCTTATATTTATGTGCTCATACAAAATACATAAATAGGTCGGCCCTATACCTAATTACAAACAACGCTTCCAAATGAATTGGATTAAGCATGCTTAAAATTATACATATAAACATGTTGGAAACCTAAATACAATAGGAACATGGCCTTTACATTATTACATTACAATCACAAACCAAAATGCTAACTGTCAGCTCCAAGCTCTATTCTCTGCTGGCACACACTCGCTGTGCAACTTCAACTGAGTGTAACTTTCACATCTTTGCATATCTACTTATGTGCTCATAGAATAAGTATAAGTATAGTCTAACAAGCTTAAATTTCAAGGTGCATACCATAATTCATTTGTACACATGTGCGTTGATTCTCTAAGCTATAGGAACTCTGTACACAGTCTAGTCTTCAACACTTAACTGAATTATGATCTTTACACTAAGTGCGCTAACTCCAAACTACTATATGAATTTTTTGCCATAATGAAAACACTATGTCTAGTCATATACTTTAGTATAAACAACTTTCCAAAAATCTCCTTCTTTGTCATTGATGGAAACAAAGGAATATGGCCAAGTTGCTAACTGTTCCTTTACACAAAAACTTTTGTCTTCTATACATTTTTATACATAATCTTATATCTCCCTATACATATATATATACTCCATATTCTATAAACAACTCCCCCTTTGACATTAATGACAAAGGTGCATCAAAAAAATATATATACACTCACTGAGGGAAAACATCCTGATATGCAATCTTGAGGTTCTGGATCTCCTTCTTCCAAAAGGTTATCAGAGAGTTAACTATCTGGAGATGGGTGCATAATGCATATTGAAGCTTCTCCATCTTCTCCAATTCATTGATGGGACCATGATCATAAGTTACCATGGTGGCATCAATCTCCTTTAAATTATGATTGAGGATGTCTAAGGAGGGTGCAAGACCATTCCTCAACTGAGTCTATCTGGACCTTATCCTTGTTATTTATTTTTCTTCCTTCTCAATCTTGTCTATTTGTCCTTGGTAGACATTGTTGCACATGTTCACATCAGTGGATGTGTCTAACATTGACTTCTTTACCTTCTCAATCATAGATTTTGCTTCTTTTATCTTCTTAAAGTGAGCATCGGTGAGCTTGTCTTGATCCATGCATCCTGCAATGATCCTTCTTCCTTCATCAAAAAACTCTTTCAAGGATGCTTGACTAGACGTAAGAGATTTCAAGTCTAGTGCAAAGTTTCTCATTAACTCATTTAGTCTCTTCTTTAAGTACTTTTCTTTTGAAACTATAGATGCATATTCTTCTAGGCTAGAAAAGTTGCTTTTGAACTATGAGAGGACTAAACTCACATCATCAACCGAATGTACTTTTAACACTTTCTTATCCTCAGGTGGTAAACTGTTCAAAATATTCACTGATTCTATCAAGAGAGGATTCCTCATAACTTTTTTTTCTTTTTCCTTCTCCATAGCCAAGACATTGAACTTAATTAGGTCTTCTTCCTTCCAAGAGTCCAAACTACTTGTCTTAGGTGTCAAACTTAACAACAATGCTGAGGAGGGAGTGATGGGAGTGCTATCCATCACTTCTAGTTTTACCTTTGTAAGATCAACATAAGTATCTTCTTCTTTATTTTCTACCTTTTCTTCTTCTTTCTTATCAAATACATCTTCTATGAGTACTTCTTCTTGCTAAGTAAGAGGTGAAATGCTGCATAAGATTTCAGCTTCTTCAGTACTAACAAATGCTTCCTCAAACTTGTCCAAATCCTTATCTGTAGCCACCATGGCTATTTCCACATTATCTATGATAATAGTGCTGCCTTCATGAGATTTTGAGATGGGTGCAGATTTGTCTACCTCTGTTTGAGTTTCTGTTATGGGCGCTGAGTCTTGAGGACCTTTCATTGGTACATTGAAGGTCTCTACTTCCTTGTCTTGCTTACTAGGTGCATGAGTGATGGGTGTAGTAGGTGGTTTTATCTATTGTTCCAATAACACCTTTTCAAAGGCCTTCTCTATTTCCTTCCCTATCAGCTCATAGTCTTTATTCATAATATGAAGAGTTCTCATCTTTGTCCTTAAGTGTGGCTTCACCAAATTTAGTAACAATGACCTTTCTTCAATACAACATACTGGAAGAGTGTCTTCTAATGCTTTTTCTCTGATCCTTAGATCTTCTTCATTTGCTTGTCTCTTTAGGTTTTCTAAAATATCCCATACTTTATTTGGAATGGAGGTTTTTAATTCAAGGACTGTCTTCTTGAGCTTGATCATGTGTTTGACAATCATACTATGAATTTTTGATTTGCCAATCTCATTGTATGTGTCATAATACTTCTCTACTTGATCAATTCTGCCCTCATCAACAATTCTTGCATTCAAAACTTTAAGGTGAGGTCTGAATCCTACTTGAGGAGGTTCTTGAATGTTTCTCTTGCTCCTTAAAGCTCACGAGGATGGATGACTACTGCTAGCTTCTTTCTTCATCTTGAATAAAGGCTTATACTCCAGAGAAGTGGTAAGATCAATAGTGTCTATGGGCACAGAAGGAGTATTGTCTTCTTTACCCTTCTGACTATCATCTGATTTAGTTTTTATCTTCTTCAACTCAGGATCTTCTTGTCCTTCCTTTGCTGCTGCACCTTTCAATTCTAGGGAAATCTTTTCATCCCTTGCTTTATCAAGGTCAGCTTGAGACACACCATGTATTCTCAAGATCTCATAAGTAACCTTTGCAACCTTTCTTTTAGTTTCTTCACTGTTAATTTTTGCATCAAATTCTCTGGTCTTTTCCTCATAGGTTCCCCACCTAGGTTCATTAGGATCTTTAGGGGCTATCATAAGTACCTGTGCATAAGCTTCAAGAACTTGTTCTTATACCTCATACCCAAGTGGATGAATCCACTTAGTTCTAGGCTCAACAACTTCCATACATGTAGTATCGGTCTCCACCATAAAGCATATTGAATCCTTATACTTTTCTACAATGCTTTCTGGAATCCTATACCTCATTTTCATCTTAACTCTAAAAGTCTTCAATTCCAATGTGATATAATCTCTTAGAGTACTCTCTATGGATGCTTTGTTGGATATCTGAGGTATGGTAGGAATGGACTTGTCCAAGTACAAATCTGATATCTTTCTAACAATATGAAGGTACATGTAGATGATTAGGGACCCAAACCTGAATATCTTTGTCTTGTCATGTTTGATCGCCCTGATTTTATCTATCAACTATGCACACAAGATCTCACACAAGTTGTTTTCCCCATCTTCCTTCACAAAAACTTCCAAGGCTCCTTCTACTTCTATCACTCTAAATTTGAATGCAATGAGAAATCAAATGACTTCTGTGTACTTTAAAAGTGAAAAATCTGCCATTAATGCACGTCACATAAACTAGGCTATCACTTCAAAATTTCAAACTCAAGCTCCGCAAACAATCAACATGTGCGCTCTTGCACGAAGATTCCTATACACTCCAAAAGCTTAAGTCCAAAGGTGCATACTCTGAGGATGAGTATACCAGCCACGTAGGGGTCTAGAGCTAAATCAGCTCCCCCTATGACCTTGAGGGCCATTCATGTAGAAGTAGAGGGTGTGTCCACTGGGGATGCATCCCATACATTCTCATTAGTCTTCTCCTTCTTTTTATCTAACCAAATCATTCTTACATCATCTGAGGCTTTGACAAAGTTAACTTCACCTACAGGATCAAAAATTGTTTCTTTGACCTTTTTAGGGCTTCCCTGACCTTGCGTTCTTTATCTACAGAACCTTGAGATATGTCCAGCCTTGTTACAAGAGTGAAAAATGACTAGAGGTCTTATATTCCTCGGTGCATTGACATGAGTCACCATTCTACATTGCTTTTCTGTGTGACCATTATAGTTACATATCTAGCATGTAATATTCTAAGCACTTCTTACATTTGTTTGGTTTTGATCTTTCTGAATTCTAGTCTTCTTACTAGTCTTGCAATTCATAGATCTATGACCAAAATTATTGCACGAATAACATTAACCATTAAAAGGTTTTACCTCTATACAGTTCCTCGCAATGTGTCCATGCTTGTTTTAAGCAAAATAGGTGCGTTCTACTTGCTTGCATTCATTCTTGGGTGCTTCAGCTTTATATGTGGTTTGATCTTCAATCTTTTTAGCATCAGTAGAGTCCTTTTGTGAATCCTTTCTTTCTCGCATATTGTCAATCTGATTTTGTGCTTCATTGTATCCAATACAGCTAGTGTCTCCTTTGGCTCTTCTTGCATACAACTGGGATTCTACCAAATCAACACTGGTGTGTAATTTGTGACCAATATGATTCCTTGCTTCTTTCAATTCAGATTCCAAGCTTTCTTTGTTATTTCTTAGCTCCAAGAATTCCATGTTTTCTTTCCTTAGTTCTTTATTCAGCTGAAGGTTCTCTTTGATTTGTTCATCAAGGACTACCTGATTATTAGTCAACTTATCATCAACCTCTTCAAGTTTTTATTTTAAGGATTTTCTTTCTTCATTGAGCTTCTTTTCCATTGTCCCTAGATCATTGGTAGAGCATTCTTTCAAATATTTCCTTAGCTTGTTGATGACTAATTGAGCATCACTGAGTTTATCCTTTAGTTCTTCAGATTCTCTTTCTAACTTGTCCAGATCCTCAAGAGAAGCTTCAAGATTTCTTTTCAGATGTTTCATTTCTGCTTTGTCCATGATCTCCTCAAGTGGTTAAACTTCTATGCTGAGGACCAGAGCTTTGATACCAATTTTTAGGAATGCGAACACTGAGAGGGGGGGGGTGAATTAGTGTTCACTACAATTTAACTTTTTACTTTAATCTTTATGCGGAACATAAATGCTTAAGAACTAAATTAAACATTCACATAAACATGAAACATGAAATCAACACATGACACCAATATGGTTACGGGGAAACCCAAATAGGTAAAAATCCCGGTGGGACTTGATACCCACTAATATTCTACACTAGTGTTTTGTGATCCTTGTTAGAAGATCATTTACCCTGTGAGGAGTAGCTTTACAATGCTTTAAGTACAGTAGACCTTGTTAAGGTTCGGAGCTTGTTAGGGGAGTGGACTGACTGTCCTAGAGCTCACTACTCAAATGGTGAAGGCTACAACCTTTTGAATTCAAATACACACTATATCTGCTGGTGAACTGTCATTGTGACACTACTTGTCAGATCAGTTCCTTTGGTGCTCTGATGCTTTGACCTCTAGAAAAGCTTTAATACATCTTATGTTGTCTTCACATACCTCTACTCTGCTTATCACAACTCTTTTACAACTTCCATACCGAATACAATGGGTGCACCTTATATTTATGCATTTATACAAAATACATAAATAGGTTGGCTCTATACCAAATTACAAACAACACTTTCAAATGAATTGGCTTAAGCGTGCTTACAATTATACATATAAACATGTCAGCAACCTAAATACAATAGGCACATGGCCTTTACATTATTACATTACAATCGCAAACCAAAATGCTAACTATCGGCTCCAAGCTCTGTTCTCTGCTAGCACACACTGGCTGTGCAACTTCAACTGGCTGTAACTTTCACATCTTTGTATATCTACTTATGCACTCATAGACTAAGTATAAGTATAGTCTAACAAGAAAAAATTTGAGGGTGCATACCATAATTCATCCGTACACATGTGCGCTGATGCTCTAAGCTGCAAGAACTCTATACACAGTCCAGTCTTCAACACTTAATTGAATTCTATTCTTTACACTAAGTGCATTGACTCCAAACTTCTATATGACTTTGTTGCCATAATGACAACACTATGTCTAGTCATATACTTTAGTATAGACAACTTTTGAACAATATGATGCTTTATTATATGCGAAAAAATGAAATAAACTAGGTTTAATCTATTATGCTAAGTTAAGATGTGTTAGAAAGCTTGAAAAACAATGAAATCTAACAATTAGGATTGATTTACGCTAAGTCTAGATATAAATGAGCATGATAACAATGCATGAAGATAAAAACTAAGCTAATAATTTTCTCTTGGAAGGAGGAGTATTTATAGGATTTTCCTAAGGGCTTGGGTTAGGAAGAGGAGTTAGTGTCATAGGTAAGGTTTGGGGTGGAGTTTGGGTTAAGGTTTGGGGTATGGTAAGGTTTGACCTTGTGTTAAGGTTTCTCACACATGTGTGAGAAACACTAGGGAAGTGTGCAAGGGGAACAAGGGTGGAAGAGGAGACATGGGTCTCTTAATGAGGTTGTAAGGGCCCTTAAAGAGTGTGTACGAGGCTATTAATGAGTTTGTAAGTCTCATTAATGGAAGTGTTTGACCAAAAGTCAAAGAGACTTTGATTAGGCTAAGAAATGTAGGAAACATATCCTAAATGGGTTTAGGAAAGATTGGAAGGGTTTAGGAATGTTTAGAAGATTCTAGGGTTATGAGGCTGTAAATAAATATTTTATTTATTTAGGGAATGTCACTTGATTTATCAATTAATGATTAATAAATAGGAAGAAAAATAGTCGAATTTGATTTAAATAATTTGGGGAGGGATTCTTTAATTAAATGTCTTCAATTAAAATAGAAGGGATTAATGACATAGAAACTAATTAATTATTTAAATAAATAATTAATTAACAAATGATGATGTCATCAAGGGTTTTTCAGAAAATAAAAATACTTTTATTTTCTAAAGGATTTTTAGGTTTCTATAGTAACCAATAGAAGTAAGTGGTTAGATTATCTCATTAAAGATGAAATTTTTTTCAAAGGAAGTCAATTGTGTATACCTAGAAATTCTAGGAGGGATAACCTTATTAGGGAAAAAGATAGTGGAGGATTGGAAGAAAATTTTGGCACTAATAAGAAAGTAGACTTTTTAAGTGATAACTAATTTTGGCCACCAATTCAGAATGATGTGCGTAATCTTTCTTGGAATTGTAGGGTGTGTGAAGTTGTAAAAGATAGTAGACAGAATGTGGGATTGTATACACCTTTGATAGTACCAATCAGGCCTTGGGAGGAAATCAACATGGATTTAATACTTCATTTACCAAGAACACAAAAAGGTAATGATTCAATTTTCGTGGTTGTGGAAATATTTTCTAAAATGGCACATTTCATACCATGTAAGAAGTCTACAAATGGAGTGCATGTGACTGAACTATTTTTCAAGAAAATTGTGAGATTGCAAGGATTGCCTAAGACCATAGTTTCATATCATGATAGGAAGCTTGTTGGTTATTTTTTGTGGACACTTTGGAGGAAAATGAAAACTTATATAAAGTACAATTATACTTTTCATCCATAGATCGATTGAAAACTAAATTTTTGAATAGGAGTTTAGAGAATTTACTAAGGTTTTCAGCTAGGACAAGCCAAGGAATTGAGATATAGTCTTTCATCAAGAAGAGTTTGCATATAACAATTTAGTAAATAGGAGTACAAGGAAGGCACCATTTGATATTGTTATTGGGTCTAACCCTAAAGGAGTAGAAGAATTAAGAGACATCAGTTATGATGTTAATAGGAGTGCCGAAGGATAGGAATTTGCAGAAGCTATGAAATCATTGCATGAAGAGGTTAGAACACATTTGGAGAAAATTCATCGGGCTTATAAGAAGAGAGCGAATATAATACGAAGACACAAACAATTTAAATTAGGAGATGAAGTCATAGTATACTTGCAGAAGGGTGGATGTGGATTTTCTATTGGTATTTACAACAATTTTAGAATGAAGAAATTTGGGCCTTGTAATATATTAAAGAAATTTGATTCAAGGAGTTCATATGAGGTAGAATTACGAGAAGACATGGATATATCCCCTATATTCAATGTTACAGATTTGTATGAGTATCATGAATTAGACTCTAGTGGAAAAGATGGATAAGATGTTGAACAATAGTGTCCTAAGAAATAGATGGATCAAATAGAGGAGGTTTTGGGTAGCTTAGTTAGTAGGACTACAAGAGGTAAGACATATATGTAGTGTGTTGTCAATTAGAAGGATAGACCATTGGAAGATTATTCATGGATCTCATAGGCTAAGGTGACCATTTTGGTTTTCCTTTGGCTCCAGAAAAGTGAGAAGCACACTTTTCAAATAACCATCGCAATCTTGCATCACCCAAAACTATTTTCCTTTTTAGTTTGTTCTTGTTTTCCAATTTCCTTAGTTTTAGTGGTTTTCCTTTTTTCTTAGATCATTTACTATTGTGAATGATAGGGAATCTTATGTACAACATGTTTTACTCATGTCTAGGTTTGCCCTTGATTGGATTCTTCACTAAGGGCTTACCTTGGATTCAAGTTCGAGCCAGTGTGTTCTTTATGTTTTAAGAGTCAACTAGCTTTTCCAATCAAATAATATTTTGATCGAAGAAGATTGGTCACTCATATTTTGGTTTTCCTATATATATTTTTGATATCCTTCTTGGATCACACATTATTTCTACATCTTGGTTTTGACATCTTAGGATTTGGGTCTTGGCCTATATTTTTGTATTATGTTTTCTTATTCTTGGAAAATGTAATTGTTCTTGGCCAACATATGTGTTGTGAATTAGCCTCGGAGGTTAACATTAGTGTTTGACTTTAGATTCATGTTGTCATAAGGCAAGTGTGCTAAAAAAATTTAAACTTCATGTTGGAGGCCAATGTGATGTAAATTCTTGATTTTGAGATAATGCAAAGGCTTGAATGAACATGTTTGTGGTTCATTACTGAGTTTATCATGTTCTAGAATTGATTGTTTCCATGGTGTTGACTCTTGTTGTAAGGATTTGTTGGACTCTATGAGTTTTCACTATCCTTGAATGCATCACACCTTAATAGAGAGATAGAGAAAAAAAAGCACCTAAAGAGAGACTAAAACCCCCTTTGTCCTTGCACTTGAGTAGTCACTTCCAATAGAAGAGCACATTGAGCTAAAAATAACCTCTTTCCAAAATTAGTATTCCGCCTCCATAGGAAATGTAGCCACCTCAATAAAATAAAAGAAAGAGGAAAATAGGAGCAAAATGTGCCAATACCTCAACGTATCCATAAGGAGAGACCCTGCCTTGTTAGAAACAAACTCTACTTTAATAGGAGTCATACATAGAATAAATTAGCTAAGAACAAGAACACCTTGACTAAGAAAAGAACACAAAGAAAATAAGGTAAAAATAGGGGGGAAATAATCCAACTAAGACCAAACCCTAACCAAAATAATACATTGCCAAATTAGGCCCTTGAGAACTACAAACAATCACTTGACAAAATATAAAATAGAGCCACCAAAAGCCTTAACACGAACAATAAACTGCTCAATAGCTAAAACAAAAGGACCATAAGAGAATAACCAAGAAAACCCCCAGAGAAGAAAAAAAAGAAACCCCTACATTTAGGAGAAATAATGAAAAACCACTCACACACCAAATATCCACCAAACCCAACAAAGCTTTGCACACCCATAAAAAAAACGACCAACCAAAACCTAATATCAAAACCAAAGAAAGAAAAAAAGGGACAAAATCCCCAAAGATTAGGTTGAGAATAGGTCCACCAAAAGGACGACTCCATAGAAGCACTCAAAGAACATAAACATAGCATAGGCTTGCAAGATAATAAAAGCCACAAAATGGAAACCTGCCGTCACCACCATTTAGCCGCACACAAGCTAAATAAATAGAAAAGGATAAACCATGACCACCCATAGAAGGAGTCTTCCCAAAAACGCCAAAAAAAAACAAAAAAAAAAAACAAAACTTGCACCACCACAACCTCACAAAAGATAGAGAACCCACGTCGAAGAAAGGGAGAGAAACCCAGCAAAGGACGAGAACAGACGACAACACAGGTAGAAAACATACTCAATACCAGATGACGCCCAAATCCGAAAACCAAAACCATGGGTAGAACAAGAGAAAGTCAGGCCCCTATGTGTCTTCTCGTTCATCTTCATCTTTGTCCCTCTCTTTTGTAGAACCATCAGCTGACGAAACCTAGAATGCCCTCAGGACATGACGCTCCCACTCTTCCACTCTCCATCATTTTTATTTTTATTTTTATTTTTCCCAAAAGGTTGGCATGAATAATTTGATGGCTTTATAAAGCCAATGTTATGGATTGTAAGAAACATGGACTAAATAAGATTTTTCATATATATGTTAGTTTAATTATGATTACTCTCATAATACCAACTACAATATTTTTATAGTAAAACGATATATTACATTTTATCTTTGTGGTGTCTTTATCGATCTATATTGAAATTTTCATTGGGCATTTCTCATTTCACAAAAACATCAAGGAATCCAATTATTTTAGCCTAAAAAATAAAATCTTTGATTTGATGGATGAAAAAAAATCACTGAACAAAAAATCATAGAATTTTGATGAATGAAAACTAATGAAATTTTGATAACTAGGATATATTCAATCATCTTCTACTCTATTCTAAAAATCTCTATCTCTAATCACCAAAATTAATTCACACCCTTTAATAAAGAGAATGCGTTTGATGTAAATATCATCTCTTACAAGCTCTATATTTATGATTTCAGTTCTATTTTCCAATAGCACATAATAAATATTTCATAACTTCTCTTGTTATCCATTTCTTTATGTGTGCAAATATAATAGCGTTTAGATCAACATTCTTTTATCTTTTTGCCATGCTACAATATATTCTCAAGCTAGGTTTCTCCTTTCTTTTCTCTCCTTTTTGTTGTTGTGTTTGTTGAAAATAATTATATCAATTTTATGAAATGAGTTAGTTATTTGATATATGAGCATAAATTAAAAGCTAAGATTTTTTTATTGGAGAGTCAAGGATTGAAAGATATCTATTTTGTCATTATCTAGGACATGATCTAGATCTTATGTTTTATAAACTCAAACATTAAATTACTACTTTTTCCCATTGTTGAAATAAATATTAAAACTGATTTTATCATTTACTTGAATTTCTTTAATTATCTAATATACCTTCATGAATTATTGAAATTATTTTGACAAAAAGTCAAAAATTAAGAAATATTTATTTTGCTGAAGTTATCTCAAAACAAATCCAACCTCATCATTTATACTAGAACCTATCTTACATTCTACAACTTGATTAAAAATAAAATCATTTAAAATCATTCAACGTTACTATTACATTAAAAAACCTCATATATATATAAACTCTCTCTTTCTTATTTATTTTTGAAAAACATGACTTTCCTCGGTCGTTGCCTCGTATTAGTTCCAAATCCCCACGCCATCCATTACGTTCGTTGGACCTTTTTCTACTGTACGTGGCCTCCATTAACATTACACCGTGTTATCATCCCATAAGCACGACCTCCATTTTACATTTTTTATACACCATTAATGCCCATACCAAAGTCTTACAGTCGACACTTTATTAAATATGGGCACCATGCTTATATCGTCTTCCTCTGTCGAGTTCTTTATACTCGCGCCCTATGCTTTATAAACTTCACCTGGAATTTTAGCATGCTTCCTTTAATGCTGCGCAGCGCTCACTTTTACATTGGCTCTCTCATGGTTGACATCTAAGCGGCTCATGTTTTATGCATTACACAGGTCTTCATCTTTACGCTGGTACCCTATGATGTCTGTAGGGTTTCATCCACTTTGGCTGCCTTATACGGCTTTTGATGTCTTGTCCCATCTATCAGATGACACACCTTCTTATTGCCACGCTTTGTATAATTGCGCCACTCTTGTAAATTGTGTGGCCCTCTTCATACAAAATGCAAGCTTCCTTCTTGATGTGCGACCATTTTAAACATTTTACAATGCTTTTATGGAGATCTCCAGGCCTCACTAAATCAGCGTCTTGGGCTGCTATGCTCTTTAATCCTATTTGTCATGGTGAACTTTAAATTTTTTAATTGGTGTCCAAATATGCTGTAATTAGTTAAAGTGGCAGAGAGTTAGAACCTTTACTAAACAAGCGATTGACGGACTAAAGGAATTCCACGAGAATTGAGAAAACTCAACAAAATACTAGAAACAGAACCAAATTATAACCAGAGCAAGCAAAACCAAACAAAAGCGAATGCAAGACCAAAAAAAACTATATTCGTGTACAGATATGTTAAATAATGATAAGAATTCTAAATGGGATATCAGCAAGACAATGTTTAATTATGGGAGGGGGATCATTCGTTGTGTAGACTTCAATTGGTATTCTAGCATTTGTGCTTATATTATTCATTTCTGTCACATACTTATATTTTACATTGTAAATAAATAGTTTATATGTAAATAAAATAATAATAAAATGTTGGTCAAAATGGAACCATTCTGGAACACATGAGAATCTTTTATAGTTATATTAAAAACATAAATACATTCGTTATCAAGTAATTTAAAAAAAAAAATTCAAATATAATATCTTAACTATCTATAATTTATGTGTTAATGGTAAAATGAGATGTTTATTCAGACAAGTATTGCTGATAAGTATTAGTTACTTTCCATAGAAAGTGAAACTATGATATTACTACCAGGATTCAATTGTGTAGTTTTTAAGTCAACTTATTGACCCATGTTTCATGAGTAGTGGTTTGGAAGAACCCATCTCTCATGAGAATGAATGGAACACTTAGCACTCATTGCATAGGATCTAGGTGATGCACACTGAGGTGGAGCACTAGGATTTTCCAGGAGGTCACCCATTGGAGTACTACTCCACCTCAAGCATGCTTAGCCACGAAGATCTCTCCAAGCTGAAGCCAACTTTTCTTGCAACCCCATTTGCAAAACCCTTAGCAAGTGTTGTTCCTTATGAACCATTTATTGCAAAGCCCCTTAAACTCATCAAAAGATGAGTAGTAGATATTTTCCACAATAACTCAAATTGTGATATTTCTATCAGGATTGAATAGTGTCATTTTTTAGTCAAACTCATTGATTCATGTTTCATGAGTAGTGGCTCAAAAGAACCTATCTCTCATGGGAATGAATTGAATACTTAGCACTCATTCCATCTAGGTGATGGTCATAGAGGTGAAGCATCAAAACTTCTTAGGAGTTCATCCATCCTAGTACTGCTCTAGATCAAATACGCATAATCATGAAGTTTCCTACAAAGTTAAGCCCACTTTTCTTGCAACCCTATTTGTAAAACCTTTAGCAAGTTGTTCCTTATGAACCATTCATTATAAATCCCCTTAAGCTCATCAATTGATAAGTAGGAGATATTTTTTACAGCAAGCCAAATATTGATATTGTTATCAATATTCAACTATGTAGCTTTTTAGTCAAACTCATTGACCTATGTTTCACAAGTAGTGGTTCACAAGAACCCTTCTCTAATGAGATTGAATGAAACAATTAGCACTCATTTCATCTAGATGGTGCTTACAATGGAGAAGTAATAGGTTTTTCACGGACGTCGGCCATTCCAGTACTACTCCGGCCAAGACATGCTAACCATAGAGTTTCCTCCAAGATTAATCCCACTTTTCTTGTATCACTATTCAAAAAACCTCTAGCAATTATTGTGCCTTATGAACCATTCATTATAATGACCCTTAAACTCATCAATTAATAAGTAGAAGATATTATCCATAACAACTCAAGTTGTAATATTACTATTAGGATTGAAACTCTATAGTTTTTGAGTCAAAATCACTAATCCATGATTCATGAGGAGTAGCTTTTAATAAATCATCTCTCATGTGAGAATTAATGGAACACTTAGCATCGATTCAAGAATTTGCAAATGGAGTTGTGAGTAATGTGGGGTTAACCTTTGATGAAACATTATTGTTAAGCATGCTTGAGGTAGAGTGAGTTTGACGTGAAAACTACACATTTGAATCTTGATAGCAATATCACACCAAGTATTGTGGTTATAATGAAAAAATATTATTCTTACATGTAAAACTATTGGGTTGGAAATATATATGAATTGGAGAATTTCATATTAATAATTTGTCCTATCATAAATGTAAAAGGTGAGATCATTAAATACATTGTATTCTCCCATCAAATGTAAAGGATCATAAGATTTATTTTTTTATGTTGAACTATTTATCCATTTATCTTGGATATATGTATGTTAAATAATTATGTGTTTTTTTCATCATAATGAAGAGTTTTTTGTGTTCAACTGTTGGTCCATTTTTGGTGTATATTAAAGTTATAAAAAATAAAGGTTTATGACTACCCATAGTAACTTTGACCAATTAAATAACATATAAGTTATATTTTAAATAAAATATGATATTATGCTAATAAAAAATTATTATTATTTTTCAATGCCTAGAGATTTTAGAATTAAAAGTCATGTTTTAGGAGACTCGACATGAGATGAGCTATTTTGACAATTTGTATGATTCATAAACCCTTGGAATATTTTTTTTATATAGACAAGTGTCCATTTTACTTTCCAAAAAAATTAAGGTCTTACATTCCATTTAATGGCTTTGCATTGAGAAAGTTAGCCTACACAACCTTGACACCTATTCCCAAGTTTAGTAATCATACATGATTACATTTTAATCAAAATACTTCATGTCATATTTGATAAGTTGGCATACCAATTTTATAATAATTTTATTAGTGTGCTTTGAAATAACCTCCTTTTTATGATCCAATAATATTTATTACTACTTTTCCTAGACATATGTATTTGATTCTAACATTTAGCTAATTCTATTTTAAGTAAAACTAAAATTTCTACTCATCAACAACTTAAACTCTCTTATCCCAAGTGTTTCTTCTCACACAATTTATATGTCTTAATAACAACTTGTAGTTTTTCCATAAAATCATCTTTGCATAAACTTTTTAATTTTATAAAATTCATGCAATGAAGTTTAATAAATCATTTCAATACATATAAAGCCGTCGTGAAACTTTGAGTGGTTCATGTTCATTTTTTTAGTGTACTAATTACAATCTTTACTTGGAGACATTAGTAAATTACAAGTATTTTATTAGGGAACAATTTTTTTCCATTTAAATGAGCATAAAATAAATATTGTAATTAGTTATTGGGTAAGTACACCAAATGGTGTGCAAAAAGGGGGTATAAATGGCAACTTTTATTTTTTATTTTTATTTTTCTGAAATCATGTAAACCTGAAGTTGGAAGAGAAATTTGATAGTTATGAACTCAAAATTAGAATATATACTACTTTGAATCTAGTTTCTAAACCACTAAAGTTTTAAAAAAATGGATAATATTACGAGTGTCGAATCCATAGCACACGAAAAATAGTTTCTGATTTTTTCAAAACAAAAATAACATAGTGTCTATTGTGTGCATAAAAAAAGATATAGTTATATTTAGTATTTTGAAAAACCCTTTTGTGGAAATATATATAAGAGTGAGAGATAGAATTTTTGTATTTTTTGTAATTTTCTGTTGATTATTTTCTTTTTTATGATTTTTTGAAGTGGTCGCATCCTGAAAATTAGGTGTATATTCATGTGCTAGACATAACTTACACAAAAATAATTGAAAATGTAAACTTTGTTTTTTTAAAGTGCATATAATAAAGTGTAGAACAATAATATGTAATTTTCTTAAGTTTTGGTTAAGCATATCAAAATTTATTAAGAAAATGGTACACATATGTTTTGAGAACTATGGAGACACTGATAATGAAAATTAAACTTTACTATGATAATATTTTCCAAAAATAGAAAACTTTATATGGCTAGAAATATTAGATGGATGAAATTATGGTGGTAATTTTACAAATACCCACTTGATGTGTGTTAACCTGATGATGAAGTTGACAAACCTATTTTAAAGAGAAAAATAAATAAAAAGGAGGGAAATAAATCTCTCAAGCCTCAACCTTGTTATCTAAGCCTATTAATTAGTCTTGTCCTTGACTTATTCATTTATCAAACCTAAGTCTGATTCGTTTATTTTTTATTTAAAGTAAGTTGATCATGCTAGGGGTGTTTTGCTATTTTTTTGCATGGGTGGCCACGTTTTTACACATCACCTTGGTGCACTTACCCTATTCATATAATGATTTGATTCTCACTATAGTTTTTCTTGTATTTTTTTTCATGTAAATCTAGTGTTTATGTGTGTATGTTCTCATTGAAATATTTTTCACTGGTGGTTAGTTTGATTAAAGTTAATTGTTAATAGTTTATGATAGAATAAGGATTTTTTTTTGTTTATTCAACCCCTCCTCGTATAATTAAATGGTGTTCAACAATATCTAATCATAAATGTGATAAAATGTGATATTTCAAACCAATCAAATTATGTAGGATCTATAAATAAAAACTAGACCTCATAATGAAACTTAGAATTAATTCAAGTATAAGACATGTAAGGTTCAATAAAATGAAATTGTGAAATGGGAGTGTTATCTTATATATGTAAACTAACATTTTATTAATATTTTTTTTTTACTTTCATTCAACTGTTCATAACAAATAACATCCAACATCAATCTCAAAGGGAATTTAGATGATGTATGTAATTGGTCCCTATTTTTATTTGATATATTTTGATATGAAGATGTAAGAACTAGGTAAAAATATGAAAATCTAAAAATATTCAAATTAATTAGATAGATAGATGAGTTAAAATCAAGATAGATGCACTACTGTAGGAAAGAGATTTAGAGAGGGGCTTGACACTAAAATTTGGGCATGAAATAGTCAAACAATGAAGATAGGAACCATAGCCTAGGTAGATTTAAATGAGAAAATGCCTAGACCAAGAGGTTTTGTATATGATACTCTCTAGAAAAGGAAAAAATCATCAAACTATATAGCTGACCAAATTAGTCCAATGTTTTTTAGCTATTTAATATTTGGAACTATGCATCTCGTAATTCTATAGATTTTAGAAGTTGGATCTATAACTTGCACATAGGAAGAAGGGAAACATTTTCCTGCCTATGATCTTTCTCAAATTAAACTTTGGGTAATTTTTTCCACCTCCACTATAGATATGATTCATTATAAAACAGAGATTACTTTTCTATGGTAGAGGATAAATGTATAATGAAATTCTTAACTTGAAATGATATTACCTTAGGAGTTGATAACAATGGTGATGCAATAATATTTAGATAAGTCCTTGAATAGTTGGTGCAATAACATGAGATGACATTAGATCATCAATCACAAATGAATACTTGAATATACACGACTATTTTTTTTCTCAATAATGCTCAAATTTTAATAAATAATGCTTCATAAAACTAAAGTGCTTGAAATTTATTAGGATCATCAAATGAATTGGAAATGAGATCTTTCTATAGGTTTGATAAGGTATTTATTATTTTAGGACAAACTTCAATTATCATATTAAAACATTACGATCATATATCAACTTATAGGAACCAACATTATGATGTATTCAAATGTGGGCCACTTTTCGAGGGACTAGGGGACTAGGCACCATAGTCAAACCAGAAAAGGGAAAAGTAAATGTTGTTGTACAATGCATAAACATACACCATTAGATTTGGTCACCAAATAAGTATATGATGATAGTCCTATAGTCACAAAGCTCGAAGAAGGCTTAATGTCAAGTATGAGAGAGCTTACTCAAGAAAGGGCCTATAAATTAGTGTAAAATTCTAAGGGGTTATAATTTACAAAATTATATGGATCTTAACATGGTATCATGTTCTTAAAAAACTTGGTGCTGATAGAATGGATGCCTTTAGGCTGATTAGTCTTTGTAATTCAATCTATAAGATCTTTTCCAAGGTGTTAGCACTAAGATTTCTTTGTATTCTTATTAATATCATCTCTCCTCAATAGAGTGGTTTCATTCCGGGTCGATAGATTTTGGATTCTATTATCAAAGTCCATAAAGTGATTCACTCTTCTCTTGCCTCTTAGAATCCTGGTTTTATTCTGAAATTGGATCTTTCAAAGGCCTATGATAGGCTGGATTGGGCTTTGTTGTTTAAGGTTCTTAAGGATTTTTGCTTCTATGATAAATTTATTTAACTGGTCAATCAACTCATCAGTACTATTATTGTTGTTGTGATTATTAATGGGTCCTCTTCTAGATTTTCTAAACCTTCAAGAGGGCTTCGCCAAGGGGATCCTTTATCTCCTATCATTTTTTCTATTATGGTAGAGTGTCTTGGGCGTTTCTTTCAAATTTTGGTGGTGAAGGGTTTGGTTAAAGGTATAAATCCTACTTTGACTTTGAATTCTTCTTCCCATGAGTAGTTTGTTGATGACATGGTGATTATGGGCTCTCCTTCTATTTTTGAAGCCAACAATGTGAAGAAAGCCCTCTCTATTTTATCCACTGCTATGGTTCAATCTATAAATTGGGAGAAGAGTTACTTTTTTTTATTAACACACCCTTGGATAGACAACATAGAATAGCCAAGATCATTGGTTGCTCCATTGGTGAATTTCCTACTACTTACCTAGGCCTCCCTCTGGGTGTTAAGCCAACCGATTATTTTTGGTTAAAAATATTGTGGAGAGATTCAACTAAAAAAAATTTGGTTGGAAAGGTGTTCTTTTGAGTCAAGCAGGAAAACTTCAACTCCTGCAAGCCTCTTTAAAAAGTCTTCCTATCTATGCTTTAAGTCTTTTTAAAATTCCCTCTAAATTTTTTGATATTATTGAAAAAATGTATAGGAATTTCCTCTAGTATGGAGTCAAGGATAGAAAAAGACTAGCTTTGGTTTCTTGGGATAAAGTGTGTAAACCCAAAAATTGGGGAGGCTTGGGGATTCATCCAATTAGGGTGGTTAATAATGCCTTATTGGCCAAACAAATCTTGTAGATCTATGGTGAGCAGAAGGAATGGAGCCAAATCATTCATAAGAATTATCTATTCCTTTTCACCCATATTTTTGATTTTCTAAAGTTGGAAGTAAGGATTAATGGCTCGACTATTTGGAATAGTATCTAGCAAGCTAAAAGTACGCCTCTCATTAGGGAAAAGTGGATGTTGGGTAATGGTTGCAAAATTAAGTTTTGGTAAGATTATTGGCTTTAGAGCTCTCCTTTTTCTTCTAACTGTAATATTCAACCTCTCATTGAGGAGTGTATTCAGACATTTTCTTCCTGGGTTAGTAATTATTGGATAAATCAGTCGTGGGTTGATCTGGCACTTGTGGATGATTGCCTCAAACCTTTGATGATGTATCTCAATGTGTAGAGACTTGAGCCATCAGTGGAGGATGCTTGCATCTAGGCTACTCATCCCTTTGTGTCCTATATTATTTCCTTGGCCTCGACTCTTTTTCTGGATCATTTATATCCTCCCCCGTTTTGGGCTAAGGTTTGGGATAAGAGGTTGATTCCTAAAGTTAACTTATTTTATTGGCTGGTTTTGTAGAATAAGATTTTTATTCTAGATAATCTTTGAAAGAGAGGGATGATATTGGTTAATCATTATTTCCTTTGTATGAAGGAGGAAGAAATTTTCTTCCATTTAGCTATTTCCTATCCTTTCTTGTGGGAAGTTTGGAACATTGTTTTGAGTATTTGGAACCAATCTTGGGTTTTCCCTGGCTGCATGCAGGATGTTTTTATTCAATGGAGAAATGAAGATGTGGGACTTTATAGAAACCTTTGGAATATTATTTCTCCTCATGTTATTTGGAAAAATTGGAGAGAGTGTAATGATGAGGTTTTTGAAAACAATTATTTCCCTCCTTCTATGGTTGCAAAGAAAATCAAAGAAGTGTCAAGGAGAATTATGTTTCTATGATGGGTGATAAGCTAGATTTATATGATGGAAACAACCTTAACAAAGTTACCAAAGCCTCTAAGTCTTTGCGAGAGAGTCCTATTTGTCTCTCTCTCCCAAAAGTTTGGATTAAAGTCAATTTTGATGGGGCCTCTAAGAGCAACTTGGGTCCTGCTGGGTATGATGGGATTATTAGGGATGATGAGGTGAACTATCATGCTTCTATGGCCTTCCCTATAGGTATTCAGTCTAACCGCATGGCGGAAGTGGAAATCCTTCTCTAGACCTTAAAACTTATTGATTTATCTAGGCGTAATAAAGTGTGGATTGAGGGTGATTCTATGAATATTTTAGAATCCATCAAGGAAAAATATAAACCTTCATAGAAAATTAAAGCCTTTATTAAATATGCTCTTAAAATCATTAATACTTTTCATGATGTATTAATCTCACATGTGTATCGTGAGGCTAATGGGATGGCTGGTGCTATGGCTAACTTGGTTGTCAAATCAGAGGCTATCATGACTTAGCATGGAGACAGTAATCTTAATGTTGATTTTAAAGCTAAGGTACAGTATGATAAGATTCATAGTTAAAGGGCTGATTTTTCTTATCTTTGTAGTAATAATGACAAGAAATATTTTAACTAAGGGTTGTAATATCATTATGGAAAGTTTTAGATTTCCCAAGACTGAGAGAAGACACAAGTTCATTAGAGTGGTGATGGGTTTTTCCTTTGTCATTATTTTTGTTTTGTGCATACTTCTTGTTGAGAATCCTTTTTGGTTTGAAGGTGTCATAGATAGTATGGGCGGGGATCTAAATCATCGGGAACCCAACAACTACAAGAACTGGAAGGATGAGAAGGAGGTCTGGGATAAGCTATGTAAAGGTGGGCTTACTCTTTTTATGGAAAGATTGCATGGGTTTGATGAAGAGGTCGCCAAAAGATTTGTTGAGGGTAAGAACGATGGTACTGTGAATATTGGGGGAATGGATGTCAAGATTATTAAGAACCTCATTGTTCAAGTCTTAGGCTTAAGCATGAAAGGGATAAAACTTTACAAGGATAAGAAGACCTCCTACAATGTCATTCATCATTTTCCCAAGGATGAAGAGGAAGAAAGCAATCTGATCAAAGATTCTTGGAGGTGCTATGATGTCAAGATGTTCAAGGAAATCTGGTCTAATGTTATGGTGGCAATTATGGAGTATATTACCTTTGATGGGAGGTACAAACGAGCCCATTCTTACCATTTTTTTCTTCTTTGTCATTTTAGGCATAATATTAGGGTTTCCTTTCCCTTCTATTTACTTAGTTCTCTCTACCAAAGTATTTCTAGAAATAAAATAAAAGAGAGAAACTCATGAAGGGCTTATTCTACTTATTATGGATCATGTCAAGAAGACTGCTTCTCTTACCCCAATTGCTCCATAGACTCTAGGTGGTGGGTCTCCTAAGAGTTTGGAAAAAAAGAGGTAGGCATAATGTGTGCAAGGAGGGGTTGACCTCTAAAAGGATAAAATTTGTGAAGAAAAATGGCATGGAGACTGAATCAGAGGGGGAAAGTGTCATGAGGTTTTCAGATATGAAAGGGTATTCTTAGAAAAGAACTAATGATGATAGTGAGGAAACTCTATCTATTACTGGTAGTGAGTCAAAAGCGGAGGATGATAAAAATATTAAGACCACTATGGAAATGGAAGAGAAGAATGACCCTGGTGGTGAGAATGTTTCTATCCTGGTCGATTATGAGAGTTATGTGAACCATGATATTTCTCTCTCCCTGCACAATGAAGCCACCATGGATTTGTTGTCCAAAAAAAAGGGAAGACGGGTGATATTTTAAGAGACTATTCTAGAAAAGGAGATTCCCTCCTCTTCTAGAAATATTCATTTCCTGAAGGTTGTTGACATGCAAGAGAGAAACATTCAACTTCTCAAGGAAGACCTAGAGGATAAAATTGATCCCCTATTTTGAGTCCTAGAAATGGAAAAAGCTATGTACTCCTTTCGTTTGGTTAAATGAGTTTTTCATGAAATCAAGACTCCAAGTCTTAACTTTAGATCCTTTACTGCCAAAGTTGATAATATCCAGGAGAGGCTAGACTCTAGGTCTTATTGGAAGGACAAAGTTGTGGAGAAAAAGGATGACAAGAAGATGAGTCTTTTTCATTTTTCTTAGATTCTATTGTATTGTCAATGTGAATAGGTTGTATTTTATGAGATCATCTTAAAACTCTAAACTTGTACTAGACATAAATGGTCTTTAGAATGATAAATATTATTGTATATTTAATTAATATACAATTCTATGTAAGAGGATTTGGTGAATTACTTATACAAAATTATTCAAATCTAGTGGCCAAAAGTCATTTTTTTCTGAACTCATTATATTTATAATATTGTGAAAACATGGTGTAAGACGGTTACAACTATTTGTTTTTTTAAGGGAGTCAAATTTGTATAATACTTCATGTATGGATGTTTTTTAAAGAGAAGAATAATCTTTATTAATTGATTTAGAAGATATCACCAACAACATTTTTGTGCTCAAATGGTAGCATTACCTTTATCTTTGTGTTTCTTTTAGAATAGAGGTAAGAGGAACGCTAATCCAAGCAAGAAAATGCCCATTCAATGTTGAAATATTTAGTAGGTGTATGTAATTTTACACAAACATCAAGAAGTACAATTATTGTAGCCTAAAAAATACAGCCTATAGTTTGGTGAAATAGCATACACATTGATCAAGCCATTTTATGGCCTATTATGTTCCATGATTTTTTAGTTTGTTAGTCCAGAAACTAGGTTGTTACTATATTTTTTCTAAACTCTTTTATGTCAATGTTTGTATTAGGGCATTATAAGGATCTAGTTTAAGTCTGAATAGTTGTCTCTTGATGATAAGAAAAAGGAACACTTAACTAATATTACCTATTAGTTAACTAATCACTTTTTATATTATTTATACTCTTATAGATGATTGAAATGTGAATATGTTTCTACAGCCAAGAAAAAAATTTCCTACAAGAATGATTTAGCATCTAGATGTTTTATTCAAAGTATGATGATGAGATAATCATATGTTATAAATTTGGCATGTTCTGCTAACTGTCATTTGGAGGACTAAGTCATTCCAGTATTAAAGAAGATGATAGCACAAACGGCTCTGGACCAGTTCAAAAATGGCCAAAAGGAGTGGTCTTCTAACTACCATAAATACATTAGAGTACCACTAATAAATTCAAGTGTGAACTACTACACTTAGGAGGAAATCCAGTAAAGAAGAACCTATATTTTCGGTAGATCATTTAATAAGTGAATACTTGTTCTGTCAGTTGAGGAATTCTCTCAAACATGTTTGCAAAGAGATAAAACTATTGTAATCCCTAATGCTGAGATGGATGATAGTTTAGGAGTTAGTTAGGGAATTCCTTTTTTATAAATTATTTTCCTGTAGACTTCTTGAGGGAGTTAGATTAGCAATACAAACAAAAATCTTTACTATAGTTTTGGGTAATTCTAGTTAATATAATTTTTATTCAGTATGTAATTGGTTTTTTAGTAATGAATAAAACATAGATGTCTTTGTTCTAATAAGTATATACTGAGTTGTTCAAATTCACTCATAAAAGGGGCACCAGTTTTTGAGTGAAGATTACTTTTTATTTAGTCATTATTTAGTACTCTATTGTTTCTGTAACCACCAGGTAGAAAAACCTATGGTTGTTCCTGCAACAAGGCAAATAGAATAAAGACCTATTTGATTTCTATATTTTGTTGAGTAGATTAAACTATTTTAAGCTTTCTGATTCCTGGAGCGACAACATACTTTCCATTAATGTTTTTCAATAATTCATTGCTTTCTTTTAGTAGAATAGTGATGGAAATTACTATAACTTAGTGCATATACTTTGTTTCACCATTTCAAGTTCATGTCCCTAGGTTGATAGATAAATGATCCTATTAAATCAATTTATTTTTTCTTTATGGATGTCCAATCCATAAGTAATAGTTAAAATATCCTAGTTAGTTGTTAGATTAATTTGGCAAGGATTTTTAGCTTCATTTTCAGGGATGGTATCAATCTAAGTTACTGCTAAAATTCATCTTCCAACTTTCCTAGAATAGTATTCAAAACGATCTTAGCATGACCTTTATTTTTGAAATAGATCTTTCTAAGCTCTACATATCTCTATATGAGTTACACAAGAAGAAACATAGATGCCTTAGGTAGGTTTGTTTTAGAATGAAATATTGCTAATTAAGGAGAACCTTCTTATGTCCCACAATCTTAGGAAGACAACCCCTATGTTGATTTCACACAATCTGAGGAAGACAACCATTATGTTGATGCCCCATAATTCTTTCCTACAACGTCTTCATCATCCTTACAAGATGACCCATTTTGATTCCATATATTCGGTGAACCATTTAATCTTGATCTCTATGCTAAGATATTAGCTAGCTTGTATTTAGGCCAGTAGTATTTCAACCAGGAAAAAGAAAATCCTGATAGAGCTCTAGTACTATATAAAGTTCCTCCTAATAGAGAACTACCAATAGAAAACCCAACACCCACCTTTCCTTTTCCAATTTATGACTAGCATGACAACAAAAAACTTAAGAAAATTCTAACTTCAAGTTTTTCAAATGTTTATGGCTTGATTAAATAGGACCCTAACACATTCCTATTTGAATTGATATCCTTTGTAGAAGATATGATTATACCATGGATACACATAAGCTCAAGATGTTTCTAGGTACTCTTATGGACTTAACACTTAGATGGTTTATGGTATTAGGAGGCGATGTCCACAATTGGAATGAGATGAAGACAAATTTATTGGGAAAGTACAAGGAATACTATCATGGAAATGATTTAAGGGGAAATGATATCTTTAAGATGACACAAAAGGAAGATGAGAGCCTGAAAGATTATATTTCTCAGTTCCTATTTATTTTGTAGAAGAATAGACAACATGAACTCAATGAGGAATCTCATAAGTTTTTGTTCCTAAGAGGAATTCAAGAAGAAAGTGTTGGCACACTTGATCTCATGGCTAGAGGAGCTATTACATAGAAAAAATGGGATGATATAAAGAAGATACACTTAAATTATTCAAGAGTTGTTGTGAAGAAGGAAAGAGGATACAAACCCAATGCTAGTAAAGATATCAGATCTAGAGTATCGAAGACATATATTACACATTTTATATCTAATTTAAAAAATGATATTATAAACAACATAGAGAATCAGTTAGATGCCATGTAGTCAAACAAGAAACCTAAGGAGGATGAAGCTATACTAGAAAAATTATTTTCATTCTTCAAACAAAGGAAGAAGGAATGCAAGTGCAAACAAGTTGCAAACCTCGAAACTCACCAAATGTCAACTGAGTATAATCCTATGCAAGGGGATGATGACCATATTTACTTCATTTCTAAATGAATACCATGGGTAAAAAGACAAGGTATGCCTTAGGATCCATTAAATTTTTCAAGTCCTTATTATTTTGGTAATAAATAGAAAACTCAATATACTGCTAATGTCCAAAACCAGTCTTGGAACAATTATCAAGCCCAATAGTCTAATCAACATTACTGGAAACCACCCCCTCCTAACCAATGGAATCAACCTCAAAATTTGAAGAATGATAATTAGTTGAAGCAACCCCAAAAGCAATGGTAATCCCCACAAAGTAACTAGAAATAGTCACCTCAATGGAGGGGTGGTCATCAATGGCCTAACCAACAATTTGGAGTCCTACAAAAACCCCAGTAGCTAGCATTGATTACTCCAACCCAACCTCCTATAGAAAATAATAATCCTCCTAAGTAGACTTAGCTACCTACACAGTCTACACCTAATCATAATAAAAAGAAACCCCTATAGAAAGTCTATTCCTCTGACATGAACCAACAACCCACTTATGCCATTAATACTCACAATATACATCTAAGGTTAGGGACTACTTTGCCTACCCCCACCGGTCTTGTCATAAAAGAGGTCATCAGTGAATAAGCCCCAATTGATGAAGCACAAGTTGAATCTCCTCATGCTTCTACTCCATAAAATCCTGTAGCAAAGGAACCACCATTTCCTCAAAGGCTTAATCATAATATTGCTCCACCCCAAAATGAATCTGCTACTGAACTGTTAAACTAGTTAAACCAGATGAGTGTTAAGATTCCTTTATTGGATGCTATCAAAGAACTACCAGTATATGCTAAATCCATTAGGGATGCATGTATTAAAAGACCTAGAAGGAAATTGAAAGATCCTAAAACTGTGCATGTGTTAGGGAAACTTTCTGACCTCATGCTTGAAAAATTATCCATTCCCAAATATTCTGCTACTGGAAGTCTTATTGTTATAGTATCTATTAATGGGGTAGAGATAAAAAATGCTCTAGTGGATCTTAGGGTAGCCATAAACATTATGACCAAAGAAATAATGTTATAATTAAATATTGATAGTTTAAGAAGAAATCTCCACTATATTGTAGTTGATAGATACTTCAACAGTTAAACTAGATGGGATGGTTGAAGATGTGGTTGTAACCTTGGAATCATGGGAATACCTAGATAAGTTTTTAGTTCTCTCACCAAAAGCCACCCTAGGAAGATATCATATTATACTCAGCAGACTATGGATGGCCACAATAGATTCCTAAATAGCATGTCACATAGGGAAAATGGTAATAGCTTATGGCCTATCCACCAAAATGCTAGCACTGTATTCCCTTCCAAACCCCAGCTAGGGGAGGGTGGAGCTGTATACCCAGATGTAGGTTATAATGAAGAGGAAATAAATTCAGTAATCCATCTTATGATGATTGACATGGATCCTTTTATAGCTACTCAAGAAGAAGATGGCATCTTGAATGCCATCCTTTCCAATGATTAAAGAATGAATTCCCAAGTTTTTAATGATGACCAATGTCCTTTACAAACCACTTTACCAAGTCAACCATTATCCAACTTTTTTGTAGAAACAAATTATTTACATACATTACTACCACATGAGATTCATTCAACCAATTTTTCTAAAATAGCCATGATGGAAAAAGATGAGAAAGTAGAGATCACTTCTGGTAAAGAGCTAAACATCAACCAGAACCTCACTAGATCCAAGCAAGATAGCCTACTTACTATGTTAAGGGAAAACCAAAAAGAATTTGCATGAGGCTATACTGATATGAAAGGACCAGACCCCAAGATTTTTACTAATAGAATATATATAATTCTATGTTATAAACCTGTTCAGAAATATCAAAGAAAGATTAATCTTGTTCTTAGGGATATTGTCAAAATAGAATTGCAAAATCTCTTGAATGTTGGCTTTATCTATCATATTTATGATATTCAGTGGGTGTCACCCTTAGTCATAGTGCTTAGAAAAGGAGGAAAATGAAGGGTATGCACCATGTAGACTATAGAGAACTCAACAATGCAACCAAGAAATATCACTTTCCTTTCCTCTTCATTGATCAAGTTTTGGATAACCTGGCTGGGAAGAATTAATTTTCCTTCTTGGATGGATTTAGTGGATAGAAAAAAATAAGGATAGCACCAAAGGATTAGCATAAAAATAGTTTCACATGTTCACGGGGAACATTTTCCTATTCAGTCCTTCCATTTGAACTATGCAATGCACTGCCATTATTCCAAAGGGTTGTAATCAGTATCTTTTTAGATATCTCCATAGATTGCAGGAAAATCTGCATGGATAATTTTACATCCTATGGTGCCACCTTTGAGAAAGATTAATGCAATTTGGAAAAAGTACTAAAACATGTCAAGAACATAAGTTGTCTTTGAATAGTGAGAAGTGTTATATGATGATGACATAAGGTGTAGTGTTGGGATATTACAATTCATCATTAGGAATCTAAGTAGATCCATCTAAGGTAGAAAGGATCACTACTATACCTACCTCAGATAATAAAAAGGATGTCAGGAGTTTCCTAGGGCATGCAGGGTATTATAGAAGGTTTATCAAGGACTTTAGTTAGATAGAAGCTCCATTATATACGGTCCTCAAGAAGGAAGAAAAGTGCACTTGGACCTTTGAATGTGATATATATTTCTGACAATTGAAAGAAGTCTTAACAAAAAAATCAGTATTAAGGGGTCCCAATTGGTCACTACCATTTCGCATACACACTATTGCATCTGACTATGTTGTTGAAGCAGTTCTTGGGAAGAAAGAAGAAGTAGTTGAGCATGCAATCTATTACATAAATAAGAACCTACAAGGTGCTTAAATTAATTGCACTATAATAGAAAAAGAATTGTTGGTAGTTATCTATGCATTAAATAAATTTAGGTACTACATAACTGGGTATGAGATCTTTGTTCACACAGATCGTGCATCCATTAAGTACCTAATGAACAAACCTTCTATCATAGGATAGTTATCTAGATGCTTACTTATTATGCAAGAATTTGATATCAAAATTGTGGATAATCCACAGAAAGAAAATGTAGTGACATATTTTTTTTTAATCTAGATTACAAGTTCTATATGATCATGCAACCATTGACAATAGTTTTGTAGATGAGAATTTTTCTCTATTTCAAACCCTAACCCCTGGTATGCTGATTTTAAAAATTATTTAGCTACATGAAGGACTCCGGCCCACTTCTCTCCAAAAGAAAAAAACACTGCTAACTCAAAATATTTTAAACTTCTCTTCGATAGCATGTTGCATATTTTATACAAACCTTGATTAGGTAATGAGAAGATGTTTTAGGGTGGATGAGACATATGATGTACTAGGGTATGTGCAGGATCATGGTATGCCAAAATACGCCCTTAAGTGGCAATAAAAATTTAGAAAATCAGGTTTACGTAAGTTGACATAAAAATTTGAACAAGTTATAAATATTATATCAAAAATATGTAAGAAGAGAATCTGTAGAAAATTGAATTTAGTTTTTAGGATACTAGGCCTTTTTTGAAAAACAATTATTCTATATGTTGAAAATTTTAAATTTAGTTTCTAAGATAATAAGCCTTTTTTGAAAAACAATTATTCTATATGTTGAAAATTTTAAATTTCAATGTAGTAGTACAAAAATTTTAGGAAAAAAATAAGAAGTAGGTGTATGTCTGACCACCTTAAACCCAATCAAAGGATAATTTTTTTAACAAGATTCTAGATATAAGTAGTAGACTCATGTCCAGATGTGACACATTTTTTTGTAATTTTTTTCCAAGTATATAATTAATTGTGATTTTTCTTCTACAACTTTTCCTGAATAAAAAAAATCTCATGTCTGACCACATTAACTTAGTCTAAACTTTATCAAATTCAAAAAAAAGTTATTTTCTTCTAGTAGGAAAATGATAGAATGTGACACATATTTTGGATTTCAAAAATTTTATACAGCTTGAAAGTTATAGCTATTTTTCAATAAGTCTATCAATCAGGAATAGAAAGATAACAAGTAGGTGTATGTCTAATCACATTAAACAAAATCAAATGATAATTATTTTTATAAGATTCTAGATAAAAGTAGTAGACTCATGTCCGGATGTGATGCATATGTTTTTGTATTTTTTTAAAGTAAATAATTAATTATGATTTTTCTACCCCAAATTTTCTTGAATATAAAAACTAGATCATGTCTGACCACCTTAACTTAGTCTAAACATCATAGAATTGAAAGATTTGTTTATTATTATTGTATTAGGTGAAGCATAGAATGTGATGTATATTTCATATTTCAAAAATGTTATATTATTTGAAAGTTATAGTTATTTTTCAAAGAGTTTATCAATCAGGACTTCTTTTTCACATCGCCACTTTTTGGCATACCATGATCCTACACATACCCACTACATTCCTACCATGATGAAGCTTGTGGTGGCCATCTTGCATAAAAAAGAACATCACTTAAAATCCTCAACACAGGATACTATTGGCATGCGTTACACAAAGATGTTACAAGGTATACTTGTTGTAAATTTGGTTGAGTTAGATATCAAGCTATTTTCATTATGGAAACATATAATCTGTATGAAAATCACACTATGATAGAAAGCATTTATGATAGAGCACAAGTAAAATTGTCTAAGTATAAGCAATATTTTCCAATCTAACCAGAGATAGTTTTGGATAGCGATGTTGATAGAAGAAGGTTCATTTTATGTGCACTTGAACATGGATACTTCTATGTATGACTAAGAATCATCTTGTTAGCACTTGAAAGAATTTCCATGGTTTTCTATCTTTTATCTGGTCTTTTCCTAAAAAAATTCCATGGCCTTAGCATGTTTCTTCTAGTCCCTGCAGTCATTTTTATGTCCCTGGCTTTTAAACCCTAAGCAAAATTCAAAACTAGCCGTTGGTAAGAAATGCCCTAGCCCTGTTCTATTTTAAAGTTACTTTATTTAGACCACTTAAAGGTCCTAATTTGCATGTGTGTATTTCTTTCCCAGCTTGTCACTTGTTCACATTTTGCCTGGCGGTCACATCTTTTCATTTTGCAAACTGATGATTACTTGTTTGTCGCTGGTTTGCTTGGTTTCCCGACAGTTTATCTTTCCTCTCGATGATTGGGTGGACACTGCATTCACGTATTCTCTTGCATTTTGGGTGGTTATCTCTTAAGTGTTTGTGACTTGGTGTGGTGGCTTCCTTCTCTTTAGTCACATGTTTGCGTGGTCTCCGGGCCCAGGTTTTCTGACAACATCTTGATCTAACGGTGGTCGTATGTTCTCAAGGGATGTGTCAGAGCTATGTGCTTTTACGTCAGTAGTTGATTTTATTGTATGATGTACCCTTTCTTTTCAAGTGGGTCCACATGCCAGGTGTGCTGATTTGGAGGTATTCTATTGGTCAATGGGGTATGAAATGGAATCCTGTCAGTGGGACCATTTTTCTTGGCATCCAGGCAAGTTAAAGTTTGATTTGATCTTATGGCTATTTTTGTTCCACCAGGATGACATGCTCGACTTTTAATGCAGCGATATAGTGATAGCCATTGATTCTCATAAAGGATTAGTGGGTCCAAGGTAACACATAAGCATAGTTGGTGGTTTTTGATTGGTCCATGTATTAATACAGTTGCATGTTGTTAGTGGGACCTAAGTTTCTGGCTTGTTAGAGGGTCTTGACACTGTCAGTCGATCGACAAATGACGTATGTTCTTATCAAATTTGTTAGAGAATTCAGATCTTGTGCCAGCCATTGATTTCATATCTTGTCAGAGGGTTGTCAGGGCAGGGAGGAGATTCTAGATCAATGGTAGGCATGTAATCTGATGGAATCTTTTGGCCCTTTGCAATCTTCAGACGACCGTTGATATTTTGGTGAAAGGTCTATTGACTTGGTGGTTTGGCAAACAGTGTTTGTAGAATCGCTAAATTTTCTAGTGGTGCTCTCAAAGTTCTCGTGAATGGGTGAGGGTTCCTTTGGTCGCGTGTTCACCAAATGGATAGAAGGTTAAAGGTTTTCCAGGATAGTGGGACCGCATGATGATTCATCACTGAGGTGTCAGTTTCTGATTGGCTGAGTTGGAGAATGACAAGGAATACTGCCAGGTGGGGTCATTGTCAGAAAGGTCTGTGATGGGGACTAAATCTACGGCTGGCATAAGTTCTATGGGTTGTGTCAGAGCCATGAGATCTTACACTTGCCATCCATTTGTAAAGGGTTTGGCATGTGGGTCCTATGTCAGAGATGACTGAGCATGAGCAGCCATTGGTGTGGTGAGAAATGGCATAAAGTGGGCCCAGGTGGGGTCAAAGGGGTTTGGCGGTCCTAATAAATGTGTTTAGCGGCCAAAAAATTTATAAGGGTTTCACTCATTCGCAAAAAGAATTAGCAGTGTTCCAAAACTTTCTTTTTGGTCTCTGGTTGTTGATGGTATTATACTAATAGAGGAGTTGCATTTTGGGTCTTTTTCCTATCCTTGTGTTGCTTTGATTGTATATTGATCCTGAATATGTTAATGAGAATACTATTGAGTTCCAATCTTGCATTTGTGTATGTCTTCTTGTTTCGGTTCTGAGCTCATATATGTTAGTGTCACAAAGTGTATTAACATATGGTAAACAAAGAGTATTGTGAAGTCATCTCTGAGTTCCTAACAAAGTTAGGATTAAAGTCTTTTAGGTGAATTTACCGAGTTTACAACCAAATAAGAATCTAATGTCCATGTGTTTGAGGGAGAGGGGTGATAGGAAAAGCACTTATCCTAAGCCCAGGAGTGTTTGATTTAAGATCTTCAGTTGATATATGTAATTGGGTGACTCTTTGCCCTAGGTTAAGGCACTAGTCCATCCTTTGGAGGCATTTCATCATCATCAATCACACACACATTTAAATGATCAAATCCTTAAATCAGTTAGTAAAGAGTATATTGATGTAATATTTAATGATTCCTTTCAAGAAGTGAATAAAGGGTACACCCGCCTGAGCATTGAGGCTCAAAGTGTAGGAGGATCTCTTTTGATCCTTGTTAATTGGCCCTCTTCCTTGTAGACTTTGGAGTGGTGATAGAGTCAAAGTGTTATTAAGGTTATCCATCAAAGTATAAATCTACAAGTTGAAGATCAAAGGGAACTCCCAACACATTTGAAAGCACAAGTCTGTACGACATGTAAGGAAGAAGTTATTGCAAGATTACCAGAATAGGTTTAGAGTCAACTGAGAAAATTAAGAAGACAAAACAAGAAAAATAGTTAAGGGATTATTTATTTTATCAAAATAATGACTTAACCATACGAGGGACAACATACTAGATGTTAACTCTTGAGAAGCAAATGTTAGTTTTGAATTTATGCTTTGTAAAGCTAACTGTAAGGTTATTATTCTTAATAACTTGTATAAATATAAGATATATGTGATGTGAAGACATATGCTCGATGTAAAAAAATATTTTAATAATATGATGTGAAGATATATGGTGTAAGAAGAATGCAAGTAGACCTTGTATGTGATAGTGAAAGCTAAATCAAAATAGGAAAGCTATTCGGCAATAGTCAAAGGTTATGTACTTTACCTTTTTGTAAAACAAATATCATTGTACATTACATGTTTGGGCAGTGAGCTCATCTTGTAATCCTTCTATTTTGTATACCAACTCTTAGCAAGGTTGAGGCTTCTAACAAGGCCTAGAGTCCTTTAATAAGGATAGAGACACTATATGTATGTAATAGACTCTTGATAGGGTCAACATCCATAACAGGATACTTTTGAGCAGTAGATCACTTGTGGGTATCATCCCCACTAGGGTTTTCCCTTGGCCAGGGTTTCCTCGAGAACAAAAAATGTGTTATGAGTTCATTTTCTTTATTGCTTTGCATATTATTTAGTTTACTTTGTTTTTCAAGCATCAAGTTAATTTTCTATATCCATAATTGGGAGAAAGAAAAAGTTTGTAGAATAGTGATTCACCTCGCCCTCTCAGTATTCCCTATTTCTAACAATTGGTATCAGAGCTTAGTTACTTGGAAGAAAGTTATTCAAAGAAATCCTACTAGCTTGAGTAAGATCTCTATGGATATGGATCAATTACAAAAGATTCTTGAAGAAGCTCTTGAAAAGATTGATATTCTTATTGAAGAAAGAGATACTTTGAAAGGGAAACTTAATGATGAGAAGAACTTCATTGAAAAGCTAGAAGAGAAAATGGAAGAACTGAAATCAAAGAAAGAACCTACTATGCAAATCAAAGATTGTGATGAAATTTTAAATCTGAAGAAAGAAAATGAGATCCTTAAACATGAATTAAAGATTGTAGATCTAAACTTAATCTTGAAAGATGGAAATAAAAAGAATTAATCAAATCTAAAATCTGAAAATGAGGATTTGAAGTCTAAACTTTGTAAAGTGACATATGAACTTGAGAAAACCAAATTACAGTATGTTGAACTTAAAAAGTACAATACAATTGTGAAAGGAGAATTGACACAGTCTAAACAACATCTTGAGAAATTGTATTCCACCAGTGAAAATATTGATGAACAAATGTCTTATTAGAAACCATTTTATGATAAAACTAGTCTTGGATTTAACTCACCTAAGATAAGTGAAGAAAGCAAGGAACCAGATCTGAAAGTCTTTGAAAACAAAGATATTGAAAAGAAACTTGATGAAGCGAACAAATCTAACATGGTTTTGGACATAGAGCTATTGATTGTAAGAAGCCTAGATCTAATGATAATAATAGTAGTATAATGTTTAGATCTACTAACCATGCAAATAAGAGATCTACTAAATATATGAATAGAAGAAGTGGAGTTGTGTGTTATAGATGCAACAAGATTGGACACATTGCCAGGAATTGCAGATCACAAATCAATCAGATAGGACCGAGATATGGAAACAATGGAATAGTTTTCTAGATATGTAACAAATTTGGTCATTCAACAATATTTTGCACAATGAACAACATGAGAAACCCTAATCCTAGAAACTATACAAGGAAAAATGAGAATGCAAGCAATAGTTAGAAAGGATGCTATAGTAATTTAGAAGAAATGAAATTTGTCAAAGCCATAGATCAAGCTAACACTTTTAGTACACAAGGTAATCAGACAAGTGAATTATCTAATAGTAAGTGTGAAACACTTCCTAACCCATCTCAAAGCACTTAATTCATAAAGAATGTATTACAATAGGAACTTAGGATGGTGTAGAAATTAGTGTAGCATGAATTGAGTCTTGTGTAGTTAATGTAAGGTAGTATGTGATGTATTGATGCTATGGTTAAGAGAACATGAGCTAATATGAATGTATGGGAGTTTTTGAGAAGTATGAAGTTTAGCAGGAAAGAAGGAACAACTTTTTGGAAAGAAGTGGCAAAAGAATTGAATGCAATGTCAGAATCTTGAAAGATTGAAAGGTTAAAATATTATTCAATTGATATTATTTGATCATTCAAGTGACTTCAAGAGATAGGGAGATAAATGCAGCGGTGATTGGAATTAGTTTGCAGAATTTGATAAAGAATTTCGTGACAGATCTATGCAAAAGCCCTAAATCATGAAATTGAGGTATTTTACTGAGCAATTCTATCAAGCAGTTAAAAGATTTTACAAATGTCATGGATGTATCACCTATTCACCATGTAAGGGATATTATTAGACCTAGAGTCAAGAGGCAAATAGTAGAACCCTTGGAAGAAGATGTAAGAAGTTATTTAAGATGTAAATTTGAAACCCTAAGTGAAAGTAACATGACTAAGGAATATGAGAAGTTATATAATCAGGATATGTCATTGAAAGAAGGATTTGAACATCTGAAGGATCATGAAATTGTAAAGTATTTGCTACATTATGAATTTGATGGTGATGAATGCACTAAAATCATTTTAAGTAGAATTCACAATGGGAAGTTTTGGCTAGATGACAAAGTGATAGATATCACTGTAGACCTAATTCATGTGGTAACCGGTTTGTCTAAAACTAGTGTCATACCCTTTAATGAGAAAAATGTGAAGAAGACTATATTGGATAACATCGAGTCATCCTATAATGGTAGAGAGATAGTAATCAACAAGATATTACAAGATGATGTTAGATTTGTTTGCAAGATCTTAACATCTAAGTTTTGTGCAAACTCTAGAGAAGATGACATGGAAGATGGAATGATTCATGGAACATATTTGATGTGCATTGATAAATTTCAAGTAGATATGTGTGAAATCTTGAGAATTTAGTCATTTGAGAACCTTGAGAAGATAAAGAAAACCAAGAACTCACAGTTTAGATTCTCTCTCTAATTACATACATGTTTTTTCATTTTTTAAGAATATTTACATACACTATTGGAGATGATTGGAATGATAATGGGACTACTATAGACATAATCAACAAAGTGTATCTGAGACACCCTATTGACAATGTTAATGAGAGGGAAACCTTGGTAATCAAAACATTTCAAAATCAAATGAAGAAAAGGTCAAGGATTCCACAAGCTATTGTAGAAAAGTATAAAAATGAAATATGTTTTATGGTTGACACTAATTTTACTTTCATTGAAGTAGTTGAATCGAGAGTTGAGTTTATAGATCCTCTTGGATATGAAGTTTCAAAAGTTGAGGTAGAGGAGTATGTAAACAGATTGCTTAAGTGCAAGCTGGATGTGAATAGTTCTAGATTTGGAACCTATAAGGAGAACTTTAAGTCCGCAAGTTTGAGAGTAGTAAAGGAAATATTCCTAATGAGTTGTTTGAAAAATTAGTAAACAAAAAGAAAAGAGTAGCTGGAGAAGATAAAAAGATAAGATAAAACTATGTAAGGAAGCTCTATGATATTAAAGATGAAGATCATTTCAAAGAAATTTTGAAAGATCTTAATACTCGTTTGAGAATGAAGAAGAGAACCATCTTGATAATAGGAGGAAATTATGAGGAAGTTAACAAAGAAACTGAATAGGCAGTTGTAAAGGTAATGACCTCAAGCCCTAGTGAGCACACAAGTGTATCAGATCACGCATTGGAAACTAAGAAACCAAAAAGTCCTAAACCATAACCGCCACCATCAATCAACATTGAATATGAGACAATGAATGTGGAAGGAACTAATATTATTTTGGATAGTCAAGATAATCCTTTCAGTAATCTTGAGGACATTGTTGATAATTTAGTTATGGAGCAACATGATATGACAATAAATAAGGAAGAAAAGGAAACCAGACAAGAAGAAGATGCATAACATAATCAAGCAAAGACATAAGCTGAAATAGAGGTAGTTGGATAGAAAGAAACACAAGAACAAGCAGCAATTAGTCCCACACCCAAGGTAGCAACAAAAAAACCGCAGACTAAATCCATCTTTTCTAGTCTTGGATAGGAAGTTGATGATGATGATCAAATAGAATTGATCTTGTCTCTGAATAAAATCATTGGAAAGAAAAAGAAAGTTAAAAGCCTTGAAGGATCTCCGATTGAAGTAACAGAGAAATTATAGAATGTTATAACCAGTCAGATCAATGAGCTAGATCCATAGGTCAAAGCAAAGGAAGTCATGAAGGCATTTGACAGTGAATTCACAAATCTATCAAACATGGCTATAGTAAGAGCATAGGCAGCCTATGAAGCAAAAATATTTCAGGATATATGTCAGAATATCAGAAATGATATTCATAATCTAGATATTTGCATAAAAGAACTAAGAAGAAGCTTGGAGAAAGGAAAATCTTTGTATAAACAATGCACAAAATCAGAAGATAATGTATTTGACATAGCAGAGAAGATGAAAGTAGAAGAGGTAGAAATTCAGTCAACAACAAATTGCTTAGCAAGTCCAAATGTGAAGATATCTAATGTTGAGAAAAGAATAAGTAAATTGTATGATGACATAAGGATTCTTAGCGATGAAAAGGAAAAGAAGTTGAGAATATTCTCTCTATTAAGAGAGCATGTTTCAATTAAAATAAGAATTCTTGAATTTCAATTGGAAGAATGTCTTACCTCTAAGACATCTTATGATAAATTTCACTATGAAAACCTTAAGGCATGTGAAATAGAATCTTATGGTTTATGCGCACTTCTTAGTGTTTCAGACACTATTAAGAAATCATTGAAGAAAGAGTTAGAGAGCATAAAGGTAAATTTTGCAGATTGTGTTGCAAGCCTACCGGCTTTGCAATCTTGAATCCAAGGTAAACATTTTTGTAGAACAGTTTTGGCACCCTCTTTTTTTCATTGTTTTCAAAGGGGGAGTGATAGCTGAAAATTATGAATTATACAGTCAATATGATATATTGTATAGAATGTATGGAGGCATACTCCTAGGGGGAGTATAGATATTCTAAATATATTTGGAGATATAAGTATACTAAAGAACTTTTATGGCCACAATTTTTGAAGTTTTGTATGACTTAGCCAATTCTCTTATATGTTGCCACCAATGACAAAGGGGGAGATTATTGGAAATTTGGCTAAGTTAGATATCAAGCTTTTTTCATTATGGAAACATATAATTTGTATGAAGATCACACTATGAAAGAAATCATTTATGATAGAGCGCAAGTAAAATTCTCTAAGTATAAGCAATATTTTCCAGTCTAACCAGAGATAGTTTTGGATAGCAATAATGATAGAAGAAGGTTTAGTGCATGTGCACTTGAACATGGATACTTCTATGTATGACTAAGACTCATCTGAAAGTACAAGTCTGTATGGCATGTAAGGAAAAAGTTATTGTAAGATTACCAGAATAGGTTTAGAGTTGACTAAGTAGAGTAAGAAGACAAAAATGGAAAAATAGTTAAGGGATTATTTTTTTTTATCAAAATTATGACTAAACCATACAAGGGACAACATCCTAGATGTTAACTCTTGATAAGCAGAAGTTAGTTTTGAGTTTATGCTTTGTAAAGTCGACTGTAAAGTTATTATTCTTAATAACTTGTATTAATGTAAGATATATGTGATGCAAAGACATATGCTTGATGTAAAAATATATTGTAATGATATGATGCGATGATATATGTTATAAGAAGAAATCAAGTAGACCTTGTATATGAAAGTGAAAGCTAAATCAGAATGGGAAAGCTATTTGGGAGTAGTAAAAGGTTATGTAGTTTACCTTTTTGTAAAACATATATCATTATACATTACATGTTTGGGCAATGAGCTCATCTTGTAATCATTCTATTTTGTATACCAACTCTTAGTAGGGTTGAGGCTTCTAACAAGGCCTAGAGTCCTTTAATCAGGACAGAGACACTATATGTATGTAATAGACTCCTAAGAGGATCAACATCCTTAACATGATACTTTTGATTAGTGGATCACTTGTGGGTATCATCCCCACTGGGGTTTTCCCTTGGTTAGGGTTTCCTCTAGAACAAACAATGTGTTATGAGTTCATTTGATTTATCGCTTTGTATATTATTTAGTTTACTTTGTTTTTCAAGCATCAAGTTAATTTTCTATATCCATAATTGGGCAAAAGAAAAAGTTTTTAGAATACTGATTCACCCCCCCTCTCAGTATTCCCTATTTCTAACAATACTAAGAAATGTGATCACTGTCAATGTATGGGTCTACCAACCAAATTTGATAAAATATCATTATATCCTCAAGTGGTTTTCATCCCTTTTGATAAATGGGGACTTGATTTTATGGGACCCATTGAATCTTCATCCAATGGAATTTCCTACATACTAGACTATATCTAGATTTTGTAACTAAATGGGTTGATGCCCGACCTATGAAACATGTTGGGGACAATAAGGTAGCTAAATTATTGTATGCGGTAATCTTTACCATGTTTGGTGTACCTCAATAAATAGTAATAGATGAGGGAGCTCAATTTACTTCAACCTTTATCAATGCATTGGTCAAATAGTATACCATTCAGCATGGAATTTTATCACCCTATCATCCACAATCGAAATGGAAGACAAAGATAAGTAACAGATTTAAATTGAGTCATTACTCACAAAGATAGTAGCAATTCACAAAAATTATTGGGCATTCAGGCTTCCTGAAATCATTTGGGCATATAAAATAGTATGGAGAACAACCATAGGTTTCACACAACTTGAGCTGGTCTATGGAAAATTTGTTCTAGTGCCTATTAACTTTGAGCATAAAACCCTACAAATTATACTTGAATCAAACATTAATCTAGACAAAGCCTAGAGGGATTAGATACTACAACTAAATGGATTAGATGAGTACCAAAAATTTTCTTTGCAGAATCCCCAAATAATTCAAAGATAGCATAAAAAGTGGCATGACAAGTTCATTAAAGAAAAAAAGTTCAAGGTAGGTGATTGGACACTACTTTACAACTCACGATACAAAAATAAACCATGAAAGTTTTAAACAACATGGCTTGGTTTGTATGAGGTATTCATTGTATTCAAGATTAGAGTTGTGTAGATTTCAATCATCGATCTTGTTCAATTCAAGTTACTTGTCAATGGTCACAGGTTAAATTTGTATCAAAAACCATAGAGCCAAGAGGAGTTCCTAGAACAATTCTAGCCAATTGAGTCACACACATCTCCTATAGCCAAAGTCATTGCACCATGTGTTCAACTTTGGTCAACCTTGCGATTGATTTCCCAATCAATCATAATAAATGTTTCATGTTATGCGAGAGACCTTTTCTTAGTCATAATAAACCATTATACCTTCTCTCTCCACCCATTTTGTGCCACCAGCCATCAAATTAGTACATGTATCTATAATAACCGTCTCATTAAGATATGATATGAATAGCCTTGCAAATCCAAGAAACACCATAATTGAAATATTTCCATAAAAAGATGGTAGAATTCTTGTTGTTTAATTAATTGACATTTCCATACCTCGATAAGAACAAGACAAATAAGCCTTCAAGAATATTGCCTGAAATGAAGCTAGTTTTTCTTTGTCCAGTAACTATATGTGTGTATTTACTTTTTAAGTAAATTATTGAGAATTACTAGTAATTATTTCTATCATGGGGGGTGATCTAGTTAGCCATGAACCAGCTATACATGATGTAATTTTGGCCGATCAATAATGCATACCAAAATTTAAAGTAAGGGGATGGTTGGATTAAGTTTAGAAGCTTAATGGGTATGATGAGGATATAGCCTTCCAGTTCTTGAATACATTGTAGAATGGGGAAGCTAATGTGAAGGGATTAAAGAAAAACTACAATGAGAAATTAATTGTGGAAGTTACACAATTTCCATGGAAGGTGAAAAATTTCATGACTCACAGGACCCTCAAACAATCAAGGCCCTATTTACTTTGAACTTAGACCCTCCTCTGGATGTTGACAAAAAGTAGGGCACAAAAAGAATGTCTTTGTCCCACCCTTACATGCAATTTTCTATTTATATAATCTATTATTTGACCTATGAGGTTCAGACTACTTTCCTAAATTTTGTACATTTAAATTTGTTGAATTGTCTAAGATATGAAAAAAGGCCACTCAATCTCCCCAAGTTCCTCTTCAATCTTCTTCCCAAGCAAGCGGAGCAAGTGCAAAAAGGTACCTCAAATTATGTATCTCATCATTGTTTGATTAAGTTGCTAGTAGAAAAGGATTTGAGGAATAATCCTACAATTTGTTGGGATGATTTTTTTTCTTTAGAAAAAATTATGCAAAAGGTAGTAGGGTCGAGAAGGATATGGTTAGGTAAAAGGGGAAGCACTGAAGGGGGAACTAAAAAGATAATTGAGAATCCCTTACCCTCTACTAGATTTGAATGTAAAAACCATAGTAGTACCTCAACACATCTAAAAAAAAGAGTTGTGGGGTCTTTTGAAGCCTCATCTTCTAGAAAACTCAAGGAGCAAGCACTCACTGTTGAAGAACACCAAAATCCCTAGTCTAATTTAAAAATGAGGACTTCCACTTAGAATGAGAAAGGAAAAACTATTGAGAAAGAAGAAATTCCCCAAGAAGAACCTATTGAAAATATTCCTTCTCTTAAAAGAAAATCTACATAGGAACAAGTTCCTACATAATCTACAGTAAAAACCTAAAGGAAAAAGGGTAAAAGGGCACTTATTTTTAAAGATAAAATAGAAAAATATGTGAGGAGAAGTGAACGGGTCAAGAAGAAACCTAGTACAAATATTCATACTCAAGAAACCATAACCATCAATGTTGAGACCTTTGAGTCCCTTGAGGAGTGAATGACCAAAATTTATGAAGGTGTTGAGGTACTTGAGGTAGGAGGAGATGTTAAACAAAATAATCCAAAAGGTACATTTGAAGGGGAACAAACTACAAAAGATATAGTTATATATAAAGTGGTGGATTCTATGCCTATTGAGGAAGATGATATTTTTTTATGAGAATCATGAGATTAATATATGAGTTGTATGCATAATGGAAGAGAAAGTTTTTAATAAAGGTGGTTTAGATACCTTAGCGCAAGAGGCCTAATAACTGGGTAAAATAAACACAAAAAGGGCCATGGTGGTTTGGACAGGATCACCAGCCCATGAACAAAAAAATAATGAGAAACTAGTTGATGAAATAGATAAATACATATCTATTAAGAAATAGGGACCTAAATTACCACATGATCTATCCACCACTTTGATAGTAGGAATTAATTTGTACTAGGATATGATACTACAAAGAGCACTATGGAAAGAGGAAAATAAGAAAATTCAACAAATAATTGATGGAAAATACAATGAAATAATTGAAAAGATAGAAGAGGTAGAACTCATGAAGGAGAAGGTTATTAAAATAACCTCTAAAATTCTTGAATTGATGAATTATAGAGCTCCATCAAGGATATATACTCTCTACTTCAAGGAGTAATTCCTCAATCTCAAGTTGACAAGAATAGTGCAAGGTATTAACCCTTTTCTTGAAAGTCTGCATGAGTTTTATACTACATTCCAAACCTCTCCCACAACTATTAAAAACCTTCTATGTGATTTATACCTTCATAATCATGTTGTTCCTCATGACATAGATTAGAATACCTTGGCCTATGTGGGAAATATACAACTCAGATCTTTTATGTCCTGGATTTAGAATGAATTAAGTCAAGAACATCCAACAATACCATACAACTATAAGGATTTGGATGCACCTTTAGGCATCAGGGGAGAAGAAAGAGATGTAGAGAGGGTATATTATGACTAGATGAAACTTAATTTATGCGAGGCAAGGTTACAAATAAAACCCTTCAGGTCAAAGTTGTTGATTCCTAAAGTTTTGTTGTCTATTACTATCTTACACTTAGTCATTTTTTAGGCAATGTTGTTCAATCATCACTATGACTGAGTCATCATATATAGGCCAAGTCATGTGTATTGTACATTTACCAAGTAGTAGTCATTGTCGAGTAAAATAGTGGTCACCAAGTACTTCAATATTAGCCGAGTCATCTTTTGCTGAGTTATGTAAAGATGTCAATGTTGAGCACTATGGTATAAAGAATAGTGAATGTGGAGTGCCAAAGATATCAAATGTCGAGCAAGCTAGAATTGACATATGTGTTTGTTATGGTACAACCACTTAGGTAAACCATTTTGGATGACATTCATATTTCATTTATTGTTTGTTAAGGAAATCATGGAGGTAATTATGCTCTTGTATTGTAATCATTAATCCCTATGTAACACATGGAACCAATCAGAATTAGGGAAATGTTAAGTGGAAAAAGGAGACAATCTAGATCATAGATCTTAAATCTTTAAAAAATTTAATTATCTATATAAGATGTGATTCAAAACCTAAAATGTAGTAACAATAATTAACATGAAGAGAAGAGTATAAAGGAGATCTTATACTTTTAGAGAAGAGAAGTATTTTGATGATCAAAGATAGAGTTCAGTGACCAAGCAGAACATAGAAAAGTAGTGAAGGATAGAACATAGACATATTTGATAGAAGAGATCAATTCTATACTACAAGGAGAAGATCTATAATGAGAATCACATTACAAACCAAAGGATCAGGTACTGAGACATTTTAGTAGGTGTATTAGGGTAAATTTCTTAACAGAGTGGTTTTAACAAACCTTAGTAAATCTCTTAACCGAGTGCTTACTTAGTTGTAACTTTTAAAATCCTTTTACAAGGTATATTGTATAAGTCTCAAAGCTCTTAACAGAGTAGACCCCTCAAAAGGTAGATCATATTTTGCGATCAAACTTGTAGCCATAACAAGAAAACTTTAATAATGCAGTAGTGAAGATTTGTGGGTGTCATCCCCACCCCAGTTTTACCTTTCAAGGGATTATGGGTAACTAAAATCATTGTGTTATGCTTATTTTCATGGATGATGATTATGATATTATATCTGTTACAATGTTAAGTTTAATGCTTATACATTTCAAGTTTGTTTATGTTAAAATAGATCAATTGGTTGATTACTGATTCACCCCTCCCCTCTTAGTATCACACCTCCCAATAGATTTACAACAATTGGTATTAGAGCCTAGTCTCTTAAAGAATTTTAACCACTTGTGAGATAAATATCTTGAGATGGAAGTCTATAAGTTGGGAAAGATTATAGAGAATCAGAAGATTGGCCTTCAGCTTGCACTAAAACAACTTGAAGAAGCTAGAGGTGAACTGAAGAAATATTTAAGGAGAAGAAGAGAAATAGCTATTCAATAGAATGAAACACAATATCAAGAAGAGGATAATATTAGACTATTTGATGGTTGAAACTCTACAAAAAGTGACAAAGCCATAAAAGAATTGCTGGAGAAAAATAACATACTAAATGAGGACATGATAAATCTAAAGAGAGAACAAGAAATACAATCTGTAAGATTCTGTGAAGCTATAGAATAGAAAAAGAAAGTTGATGAGGATAAGACAATGGCTGAAGAAGACAAAATACAAATATTAGTGAGACTTGATGAGAGGACAAGTGACATGAAAATACTGACAAACAATCAAATAGACATGGTTAATCAGCTGCTACTGGTTAATCAAGAATTGGGCAGGAAATATGTGGAAATCACCAATCTAAGATAAAAAAACAATAAACTGACGAATGAAATGAGATCTGAAAATGAGATCAATGAAAGGATAAACAAGCCTAATGAAGTTGTAAGATACTTTGAAGATATGTTAAGGTCACCTAGAAGATCTAGTTATACATCTAAACTTTGACATGATGAGAAATTATCATCTACTAAGGAAGGAGAATCATCAAAGAGTGGAGAGAAAAGAAATGTTAAAACATAGAACAACAAGCCCACATGCTATCACTATGGAAAGCTAGGATATGCAGCTAACATCTACACAAGAAAACATGGTAAGTTTGATCCTAAACCAAAATTCAATGGACATTGTTTTAACTATAAGAAACATGGACATCAGACACATGAATGCAAGACAAAGGTTAGTAATCCACCTACCTCACCTAAATTTCAAGGTCACTATTTCAACTATGAGAAATATGGACATAGAGCATTTGAGTGTAGATCCAAACCCAACTGGTCATCCAATCAACAACCCAAATCACCTAAGAAGGGTAATACACACAATTGGGACTACAATACTTGGTACAGTTGTCATTACCATGGAAAATATGGTCACATTGGAGAAAATCATTTGAAGATACATTTGTGAGGTAAATCCAGGAGTTGGATGAATGGAAGTATGGTATACTATAAATTCAATAAGATTGGTCACCTAAATAGAGATTAAAGAGCACACATACCAAGCAGTGATTAAGGAAAGAATGAAGAAACTATTAAGCATATGAGAAATCATATGAACAAGACATGGAAGAAGAAAGAAGAGGCAAGCAGCAGTGAAGCTAGCACACTTGAGGTCACCCAATCTGATGGATTAGGTGATCACACTACTTCAAATTAAGAAAAGAAGGTATGTATGGAACTAAATCTTATAATGTCCTACTTTATATGAGTTCCTAACATTTGATTGAGAAAAAGTCCATATCTACATAGATTAAGATGCATTAGGTCAGATTTTAGAAAAGAACTACATTGCATATTTGATGTCGAGTGTCAATATTTTAGTCTATAGTGACCAAGTCACTAGTATTCACTGAGTACCTGTGATAGCTGAGATGTGATGTACACCGAGTTGCAACTGAATGGTTGTATTGACAGAGCTTATGTAGACCGAGTTTAACATGAGATTTCCAAGACAACTGTATCTCAAATAGAAAGTGTATGGATCATTACTAAACCGCTAATCTGATTGTTTGAAGTCTATAAAGTGGGAAGTTACCATTTATTTCATTTCACCAATGAATTGAGAACTTTTTTAGAGCGATTCAACTGCAAGTAACTAGTGCAATTAGTTCTAGGTGCAATTGTGAAAATCTTCATAGTGTGCTATCAGAAAATATTTGAAGAGCACTTGTGCAAGGTATTTTACCAAGTAAATATTTTTAATATTTAAACCACTTAAGTTAAAAGATATGACATCATCATCATTAGTTGTAATGAAGAAACAAGCAAAAGAGGTGTTCAATTCTCAATTAGTGAGGAATGAGGCATATAAGCCAAAGAAGTTTCAGGCCATTTTGGAAAGTGCAATCATGCAAGATCTATCTGGAGCCCAATCATCAATTCCAAAGAAATTCTTAATGATCAATGATATCCATTCAGGTTACATGTGTACGATTGGAGAAATCAGTGATTATGAACTCAGAGAGATGTAAGATAAACTATGAAGCAATAGGGTGTTGAAGCTAGAACACCAAAAAAATTTCGATCAAGGGTTGTTTCATGCCCTTGATTTTCCATAAAATTTCAAGGTGGAGTGGATCAAGATTGTACTAAGCAGGGTACATGATATGAAAATTTGGCTGGAGGATGGACAAGTCCAAATCACCAAAGATATGATTCACTGAGTAACTAAATACCCTAAGCTCCATAGAAATAAAAATAGGAGATGTCAAAGTAAGGAGGAAATACAACAAAACACCCAAGTGGTATGGAATAAGTGAGGCATGACTATCTCTACTATCACAGACCTAGAAATTGAATTCATAGTAAGGGTGATAGCACACAAATTTTTTCAATCCAGTTGGTTGGATAGTGTCCCATGTATTGCAGCGGACCAAGCTTGGAAGATAATAAAGAAGGATCATACTTATGACCTTGCCAAGCTCCAACTGACACAACTAACTAAGAATCTTACATCAATTTAGAAAGAAAATAATTCTATGTCTAAGTTTGGTTCCCTACTTGTTTGTTTATTTTTCTATATTCATAGAAGTTTTCCTACTATTGGAGGAGTAGAATGGGAGAAGGATAGACCAGTGACATTACAGGTTAATGAGTTTATTGGTCAAATGGGTGATAATTTTGAAAGGATTATGGACAAATACTTTGTTGAGTTTAAGAAAAAAATGAGGAAAAGAAGTATAATTCTTGTATCATTAGTAGAGAAATACAATTAGGACATATGATTTCTAGTAGATACTGACTACATATATGCACAAGCTATAATACTGAGGGTATCATGGCTAATTCCATTACCTTATGAGGTAAACATTGATGAAATAAGAATAGTAATCACAACCTTACTACCTAAGGAAGTTGATAAGAAGGCCACACATTTTGGAACCTATGAGGTAGCTAAGGCCAAGATAGCCATGAGATTAAAATCTGCTAGCATGGAGATAAAAAGAAAAAAGATAGTGAAAAATATTGAGAAAATGATAGTCCAGGAGAAGAGGAAGATGAACCTCTAGACCTAACTCAAGGATTGGGAGAGGATAATTCATGTGAGTTAAGTGAAAGTGAAGAGGAGGAGAAAGTGTTAGAAAATAAAGGCAAGAAGGCATCAATTGTCGAGACCATAAGGAAGACAATACAAAAACTAAAGCCCATCTCCTCACCAGTACTTAGGCCGAGAACTAGGGTAGCCTCTACTATTGTAGTTGTTGGGCCACAAAATAAATGTAGTGCATTAGGGAAAAGAAAAAAAGTTCAGCCTGAGGTAGTGTCGAGCCATTTAAGAAAGAAACCAAGGAGAAAAATCATTTTGGAGAAGGATGATGAGGAAACTGATAGTAATGAGGAAATAAAGAAGGTACCATCACAGAAGAAAACATTGACTATGGATCAAATATGCCACAACATCAAGAGAACTGTTGGCCTAGCAGGATTCAAACAAATAAGATTTGAGAAGATGAGTAATGAGGATAAGGAGAGAGTAGAACAAGCAATGCTTGAGATACTTTGTATATAATTTAATATGACACCACTTCAAATAGAGAATTTTATTCCTGATGAGTTATATAAAAGGTTAGAAGAGAAATGGAAATATGCCCTCATGATAGAAAATAAAATTAGGGAGAGCACTCTCTCTCAAGTCATACCTAACTTATCCCCATATTACATTCATAATTACATGGAGAAGTACATGAATATATTCATTCCCAAGCTCCGGGCATACTCTATCCTTCAACACAAGGTTGAAGATGTTCTTCAACAAAGCTTAAAGGTGTGGAAGATCATTTCTAGTCTTATAATTGATAAGAGTGCACAACAAGATGCAAGCACATCTATGGGAGTTGAATTAGATAATAAAGAGGATGTAAGTGTACATCAAATTTAGAAGGAAGCAGTGTAGAAGACTGAAGAGTGTGAGAAGAAAGCTAAAATAACCATTGTTGATATCACTGAGCACACTCCAGTGAAAACTAATATATTGACCGAGGAAGAAATTCAAGCGGAGGTAGCCAAAGATACATTTTTTTTGAGCATCAATCCAGTGTTATTACAAGTTCAAGACTATCCACGGATTGAGGAAACATCAATTGTTAACATTACCACTGCCAACCCACATATAGTTACAATTGATCTACTAGCCAGTCAAAGTACTACTACCAAGGAACAAGACAAGTCAACAATTTCACCTAAGCCAATATTTGCCGAGGAGATAAGTAAAGAGAAAGAAGAAAATTTTGCATTGGTTATAATAAGTCCTCATGTGGAGGAAAAGGAAAAGGAAATAGAAAAGAAAGAGATCGAGAAAGCTAAGGATATTCAAGAGCCTAAGGAGCAAGAGGTAATAAAAGCTCTTATATAGATTTTGAGTGGTACAACACCTAGGAAGAAGTCACAGAAAAAGGAGAAATATCCTACTCCACAGGTGACACTCGAGGAAGTTATAGTGATTCCTAAATGGGACATAGATAACTTGACCTATGATCAAATGCAAATCCTGCAAGATGATCCTACAAGATCTACTAAAGAAGAAGAGAAAACATGAATAAATGAGAAGGTAACATCAGCAAAAGAAAGTGCTTCATGAAATAAAAGGTATATTCATAGATGCTTTTGATATGATTGATGTAAATGACTCTAACCCTATTCTAGAACAACTTTTTCACATTGTCAAGAAAGTGACAGATGACAACAACAAGGCTAATGAAAAGTTATTGCATTGGTTAGAAAGGAAATTTGAGACCAAGGTACTTAATAAGGTCTCTGGAGACATTGCAGTAAAACAGGTAGAACTTTCTGCCTTAATAGAAAACTCAGAAGAAGTTGTACAAAATGAACATTCTTTGTACAAGAAATTGTGCAATGTAGAAGAGTTTACAAAGGATAACCATGATTTGGTAGACAATGTACAGTTAGATATCAAGTCTACATGTCATTCATTGAGGGTGACCCCACAATAGTGGGTTACACTTTTTTAGAGATGCTTATTTTTGCTAAAATAACAAATTTTTGATAAAATATGATGATTTAAGCCTTGAGAGGTTCTATTTGTAGGATTTAATTATAAATTGATAGCTCAAAGCCTCTTAGATAAAAAAGATATAGATATAACATCTATACTCCTCATTCATACCTATAATGGAGTCTCCTTTGCACCTATTAAAATACTAACAAAAAAACACTTCGAATTCATCTTTTAGAAAATCAAATGAATCCATTTGACAAAACTATCTATGTAGTAAGGTACTACTAAGAAAAATCTTACCAATGATTATAATTTTAATATATATTAATTTTATTATGACTTTGTATTTTTAGTTTTACTAAACATAGATATTTCACCGTATGTCTACCTCTATGTTTGACGCTTATCACTAGTACATTTGACATCATTTTTCTACAAAAATTATTGACCATTAATGAAAATGGTTTAGGTGGGTTGGGGTATAGAAGGAATTTTTTTTTTTTTTTGAAAACCATGCCCGTGTTGGTCAAAATTTCCACCAATACCATGTCGGTCAAAATTTTGACCAACACGGGCATATTACTTAAAAAAAACATTTCAATTCTCATTTTCATTTTTATGGTTGCATTGCGCGAATTAGGATTTTCATTTCTAAGCTAAGGAGCAGAGCTTATTCCAGGTCATGAAGAGCCCTACACCTGAGGTTAATAGCACATTTCATCATTTATCTTCTGTGGAGTTTGAGGTATCTTTCATGTTTTCTATATTTCATTACGTACTGGATTATCATTTTCTTGTCATCTGTGTTAGTAATATGCTGGTAGGCGATTGAATCAATGAGTATTCTTAGTGGTGACTACGGTTTGACTAGGGTTTGTAAATGCTATGACCGAGAATTATGAAGGCTATGACTAGGGTTTAGGATGTACCATGACATTGTACATCTAGTATAACTAATGCATTTGTAGATTTAAGGTATTTGCAGATTTAAGGGATGCACATAAGAGAATTTTTGGCATGGTTAAACACAAATGCACATATCATTGTTTAGGATGTAACATGACATTGTACATCTGGTATAACCAATGCATTTGCATATTTAAGGCATTTTCAGATTTAAGGGATGCACGTAAGAGAATTTTTGGCATGCTTAAACACAAACGCACATATCATGTTTCACCTACTAGGTCACAAGAGCATATACAAGATTCTTAATAAAATAGACAGCCAATGCATCCTATTGAAGGGAGAGAAAATAAAAATAATAATAAAATAGAAATCAACAACAACACAGGAACCATAACAATGATCAAGTTCCATAAAACTGTTGCCAGTAGCAGTTCAGTACTCAGTAGTGAAATCAATGGTTTGGCAATGTGCCAAACCCTAGACATCAAGTTTGAATACAAGCTCAAAGGTTTGTTTCTTTCAAAGTTCAAACACCCTGTAGGAGCATAAATATATAGACATGAATTGGATTTCTTTGGAATTTCTAATTACCCAAACACAATCCCTAGTGAAATAAAATGAATGATTCATATGTTTCAAGGTAATAATGTAGTAATTGGGGAAGAACATCTAAGTTATTTCATCAATACTACACATGAATATGAGACAGACAATGAGGATGCCATGATAAAATTGTTTGTGAATTCCTTAAAAGAAAGTGCCAAAGAATGGTACAAAAATATCCTAGACAGTAGTACTATTTCTTCATATTCATATTTCTTCATATTTCTTCTAAATAGTGTGATTACTATCCCAACTAGAGAATCAAAACTTTATATTATAGGTTCTTCATGGCACCTTTCAACTTGTCCAATTATGCAAACTGGCTGGCCTGGGGCAGCTGTATCTAGTTGTGAGATTTTCATATCATATTTCTCTCAGTAAAAATAGTTGTGGCATAGGATCCTTCAATTGTTTGTGGACCCTTGTGGACCAACATGAGCCAGGCATTCTCCAATATTAGACTAGCTCTTCTTTGTCCCCTTGATGGAAGTTGAGTCAATCTTCTTTGTCACGAATGAGCATTCCTCTAATATTAACATTCCTTTCACTTCTCACTTCTCCCAAATCTAAGTGAAATCTGAATGTTTTATTGGCAATATTAAAGTCAAATAATTTCCCATTCTTTTTTAATTTCTCAGGTTCCTGTATAATATACTGACACCTTGTTTCCTGGAGTGGCCTTTTGGCTTTCTGTTATCTGGGATACCAAAGCTCTTGCTACCATATTTTAGGAACATCATTGATGAGACATTCATTTCACAACCCACTCATAAATTTTAATTTTTAAAGGTAAGAATTGAGGAACGTAGAATTGTGTGAAATTTAATGTTGATTTGAGGCATATATTATTAATTTTTTTTGGTAAGTTAGTTCAAACATTAGGTTTTTGGTATTATACATGATGAAAAATGTGTGACTATAAATGCACACACATGCATTGACATTCAATAGCTAGCAATATGGAGAGTTAATTTTAACATGATAAAGAGACTTCATGACACATAATATTATAAATACCTATTATAAAGGTAGCTTCGTAGCGTTTATAAATAGCTATTATAAAGGTAGCTTCATAGTGTTATATTGAAACCAACAAACATGTGACCATTCACTCTGGTGGAGATAATTGAGAACGTAAGACTATTATTCATATTTTTCTTATAGAGAATCATAGGTGTGCGTGTATAGTTTTTTTAGACAATAAAAATTGACATTCAAATAAAAAGATATATTGATAGCAATGTAAGTGTTTATTGTTATACATATTCAAACATATACTCAGACATTTATATATGATAACAATAGCTTATTATTTTTTGTTAAATTGGTCTAAGTGTGTGCAAGGTGGGCAAATGTTTGGCTTCTTAGACAAATATTCATTTTTTAGCTTTGTGAAGCTAACTTCATTGCTGAACCAAGTTTAGGATTTCCTACTTAAATGAAAATATTTGTTTGAAATCATTTTGTTATTTGAACATGTGATGAGTACTTGGCAAGCTAATTTTTGACTTACACTTGGATTTGGATTTGGATTTGGTTAAAAGAATTAGCCAGTAACTTGGCATTTAAAAAAAATATAGAATTAAAAATTTCATTTAAAGCTATTTACTCTTTCTTTTCCATTGTATTCTTTATTTAAAGTGCTCAATATGTTTGACTAAGTTCCATATGTCTTGTTACAGTTTTATTGGGACAGTCATCACACTATTCCCCTAAGCACACTATGGCTTTGCCTTCTCATTCACAAGAAACTCTAACATCATTCTAAACTCTTCTATACTCTGCCCATATCCATTCCAATCCATTGATCCAATCCATTCATACTTCTACACAAACAAATTAACTCACCAAAATGCTGTCATTCTGGGATAGTCATACCATGTCCATAAAACTGTACCAATAGTTGAAATAAAAGGAATGATTCATATGTTTCAAGGTAATAATGTAGTAATTGGGGAAGAACATCTAAGTTATTTTATTAATACTACACATGAATATGAGACAGACAATGAGGATGCCATGATAAAATTGTTTGTGAATTCTTTAAAAGAAAGTGCCAAAGAATGGTACAAAAATATCCTAGACAGTAGTACTATTTCTTCATATTCATTTTTCTTCATATTTCTTCTAAATAGTGTGATGACTGTCCCAACTAGAGAATCACAACTTTATATTATAGGTTCTTCATGGCACCTTTCAACTTGTCCAATTATGCAAACTGGCTTGCCTGGGGTAGTTGTATCTAGTTGTGAGATTTTCATATCTGATCTCTTAACATATTTACTAGAAGCCCTCGTATTTCTCTTAGTAAGAATAGTTGTGGCATAGGATACTTCAACTATTTGTGGACCCTTTGTCTATCTAGGAGATTTTTGTACTTGAAACATATGAATCATTCTTGTTTGTGCATCCTCATTGTCTGTCTCATATTCATGTGTAGTTGATTTAAACAATAGATTCATCACTACAATGAGAAAGTTACCACCACACGTCAAACATAAGGTGCATTTGATTGAAATATTGGTCATTTTTTACAAGACAAAGGGTGCACAAACAATTGAAGGATCCTATGCCATAACTATTCAGCTTACTGAGAGAAATATGAGGGATTCTCTAGTTGGGACAGTCATCACACTATTCCCCTAAGCACACTATGGATTTTCCTTCTCATCCACAAAAAACTCTAACATCATTCTAAACTCTTCTATACTCTTCCCATATCCATTCCAATCCATTCATAATTCTACACAAACAAATTAACTCACCAAAATGCTATCATTCTGGGATAGTCATACCATGTCCATAAAACTCTACCAATAGTTGAAATAAAAGGAATGATTCATATGTTTCAAGGTAATAATGGAGTAATTGGGGAAGAACATCTAAGTTATTTCATCAATACTACACATGAATATGAGACAGACAATGAGGATGCCATGATAAAATTGTTTGTGAATTCCTTAAAAGAAAGTGCCAAAGAATGGTACAAAAATATCCTAGACAGTAGTACTATTTCTTCATATTCATTTTTCTTCATATTTCTTCTAAATAGTGTGATGATTGTTGCAACTAGAAAATCACAACTTTATATTATAGGTTCTTCATGGCACCTTTCAACTTGTCCAATTATGCAAACTGGCTTGCCTGGGGTAGCTGTATCTAGTTGTGAGATTTTCATATCTGATCTCTTAACATATTTACTAGAAGCCCTCGTATTTCTCTCAGTAAGAATAGTTGTGGCATAGGATACTTCAACTGTTTGTGGACCCTTTGTCTATCTAGGAGATTTTTGTACCGTGAAACATATGAATCATTCCTATTTGTGCATCCTCATTGTCTGTCTCATATTCATGTGTAGTTGATTTAAACAATAGATTCATCACTACAATGAGAAATTTACCACCACACATCAAACATAAGGTGCATTTGATTGAAAGATTGGTCATTGTTTACTATTATACACTAAGTTTTTTACCTTTCTCTCAAGCTCTCGTAGTCTTGATAACTCAGTATAACTTGGGAATCATCTCCAGGTTGTGGGACCTCTGCTAACTAAGATGAAACCTCCAGGTTCTAGGCTGGTTCCTCTTGGATAATCACCCTGATTTGCTTCTTAACATGAAGATGTAAAACTTTTGAGTGAAAGGATTAGAAGGAGTGCATAAAATGGAAATGACTGAAAGCAAAATCTATCTACTAGGTGATGCACTGAAACTAGGGTTTGGATCTCAGTATAGAGGGATGAAACCAGTGAGGGAAACAGGTCTAGGAGATAACAATTTACTGAATAGGCTTGCATAAGTGTTTCATAAGAGGGCCTAAACAGAAGACACCACTTATGACCTGCAAATAGACATTCACTTCTGTAACTCGGTGTAGGATTGAGACAAGAATGCTAGGGGTTATAATAACATGCCCACAAAACATCTAAATTAGATCAAACATAGGAAAACACACAAAATTGCAGAAAGCAAGAGGTATCAGAAAACCAAAGATATCACTGAAAAAATCATACACTTTAATCCAGTAAGAGATAATCCACACAAGACAAGCATAAGGAAAACAAGAATGTCACAAAATACTTTGCATTACGTGAATTATCAATGGGAGATTACAAAGAGTAGAAAACTAGAGGACAGGAAAGCGTCTCAGATAGCTTTCTAAGAAAGAAATTTTCTTTTTACAAAATGTGAAGTCTACTTCAAAAGCTCCAAAAAAAAAATTATATATATCTCTGCACGCTGGCAGGAATCAAACCTAATTAGGGCAATAAATATCTGCAATAGAATAATCAAAAACCCTAAACTAGTCATTTCTGATCATAAATGCTTTTCTAAAAATATCACGACAAATCAGATATATCTTTCTTTGCGTGTCCATTCCTGTACTGATCTTGCTTGCAGACAAAAAATCTCAACCTGACAACCGCTTGCAAGCCCACTAAGTCATTAAGGCTCCAAATTCGATCTTCGCAATGAATTTGAATTTAAAATACAAACGGTCATAGGTGGCACGAACACATTAATGCTTCATCGGTGTAAGAACACTGACACTATACCCCAAGAATAAGAATTCAACCTATGACGGCCACCCAGATCTCCTTTAACATCTTCAGAAACTTCCACTGCCCTCAAAAATCAATTCCAAGCTACCCCGCCACTTCGCATATGGCCTGCAGACAAGCACTGGAAAAAAGTTGCACCACCTGAATTGAATGTTGGTTGCATGATCACATGAGAGGAAAAATCCGCATGCGATCATGTGACAAGCCTTCCTCGGGGATCTGCTACTTTCCCCCGCAAGACACCTGGTTTCACCTCGAGTTTAGCTTTCCCCTTAGTCACCAAGTCACGTAATATTTTCCTTAACCCCAAGCTCATCCAGTGACCATGCGAAAACACTTAACTGTGCAACCACACACCCGCTAAAAAAGGGGAAGCTTTTCTATCATATCTATGATCATGCGAACAAGGAAACACTTTATCAGACACCTCCAAGTTAGAGGACAAAACCGATTTCCTCTAAAGCTTTTCACTATAAAAATCCGGCCCATTGGTAACTACATTGTCAGCACCACCTCTCGGCCAATCAACAATGAACACACTAGCCAAGAAAGAACCCACTTGCAGAAGAATCTCATCGGATGGTTGTCACATGATCACATGGGGTCGGAAGATCCTATGAGATCATGCGACTGCCATTGATCTTCACCACACTAGCAATGTCATGAGGAGCTGGGACCCACCGACACTAACATCGCATCGAAAGGAAGATCGATGGCCATCATTACACCACGCGCTTTAAACAAGCAACATCTTTCCTTAGTGGTGTAGTGACAACCACAAGATTTTGCCAAACTTTAACCTTGCAGACGGAGAAAGGGCGCGCCGATAGGTGTCATCCTATCGCATGATCACAAGGGCAAGGAATATTCCTTTCTAACATGTGACAACCGCAAGAATTTCAGGAAAGCCAACCACCGGGCCCCACCAGGTCGGAGTTACACACTTAGGGAAATGATGACACCAGAGAAGAATAACTGTGAAGAAGCAAAGGTCGAAAACATCTTGTGTTTTCAGACCAAAAGTTGAAAACATAGAGGGTTTTTGACAATTAGCATGATTTTCTGGAACACAGTCGCAATAGCGCACAAACATTTCCTGTAACATTAAAACTTGGATAACTCTGAGGGCATTGTGATTTAAGTGATGCAATCTAAACTAGGGCATGGTGACATATCAAAGAACATGGGGTTCAGAGCGCAAAGCATAAAACTTCAAGGATCTACTTCGCAAAACAAAATAAGATGCAGCATGGCGGGATAAAAATAGAGACCCTGGAAACTTGGCCAAATTTGCAGAATAGGAAATTTTGGGCAACATTTTGGTGATTTCTACTGGATGTCATTCTGGTAGACATGGATCAGTGGCCTTTACATATCCATTGGGCATGGGGTCATTTCTGGAACACAAAAAACTTTGACAAGGAGACAAAAACTGTGCTCGAGCACTTCTTGGAAAATAGGAAAACTAATCTAGAAAGTAGGGAAGCTAACCTAGCCTAAACTAACTAGTTCATAGCATTGGTCAAACAAAACCATTTACTATTTGTGAGAAATAAGTTCCCATCCTTCTCAGCTTACAATAATCCACATGCTTCTAGAAAGCTATTAAAAGATGAACATAGGAGATATGTAGAATCACCTTCTTGACAAGGATTTGACTGACATAGATTTTACTCGCTTGGTCAATCTGATTGTAGGCACCATCATTTTGAGGAGAAATAGCAAGCAGTGATGAGGCTTTACTTACTTGGCCAATGAGGACAACAAGCTGATCTAGTTGATTTTCAGCCTCAGCTTCTAGTGGCAAACCACATTGGGATGCTGGCACAATTTGTACTCCTTTGATAACCTCCATCTTTGCCAAATATTTGATAGGGCAACCCTGAGAGATGCTGGACCTAGAGCTCTCCTTGATAAACTCAGGCCCCTGAGAGATTAATTTAGTCTGATTGATCTCCTTCTTATGCTGACCGAAAATGACTATCTCCTGTAGATTGTAGCTGTCCTCCAGAAGTGTGGACTTGTCATCAAGATGCAAGCAAAAGTACTCCATCTTGTCCTAGAATTGATCTTCCTCTTCTTCTTCTAGACTCTTTTGTAGGAGAAGTATACTGCTATCAGCATAATCATGATTTGTTGAGGACTTATTAATCTTAAGCTATTTAGAGAGAGCCTCCCTTAGATCAGCAATCTTCTGCTCAATGATCTCCTTTTCTTCCTCCAGTTGAGAACATTTCTCAACCTGCATCTGATAGCCTCTTTTATATGTTTCAGTTTTAGAAGCCAGGGATCCAATATTTTGTTTGAGATCCTATAGCTCTCTCTCATGAAACTCCTCATGAGCTCTCAGTTCCTTTTCTTTCTCAATTTGAAATTCATTGCCTCTATCAAACATGGCCTCCATCAAAACCTTTTGGTCTTGGACCACCTTTTCACAATTATTCTTATGAATTTCCAACTCCTCATAAGCAACCCTTTGAGCTGCTAATGTTCTTTGAAAATCTTCCTCTTTCTCAACTATAGCAGCACTAACCTTAATCATGTTTTCCTTGTAAACTTTGTGTAGTGTTGCCAGGTTTCTTGTAAGGGTTGCTTGACTTTTTCACTGTCCTGCAATGATTTCTTCACACTGCTTCCATCTAGCATCAAACTGCTTTTTTGCTTGTGTTTTCATATGCCTCCTTTGTGTTTCTAGCACCTCCTCATAGTGTTTCTTTTGCACTTCCAGCCCCTTAGCAAGCATGGCCTCATTTCTTTTGTATTGTTCTGCCAGATACCTCTTGTAACCTTGATCCTACTGAGCCAAAGCTTGTTGTTGTTGGATCTAGGCACGATGAACATGCTCTTTTATGGAAAGCATCTCCCCTTGAGGTTGCTAGTATGTGTATTGATGCTGCCATGATGCTAGAAGTTGGGTGGGTGGGGGGAAAGCATGAGATGACTATTGCTGGCCTCCATGAAATGAAGGGATACCCTCATGAAAAGAAGGATGGTAATCCATCCTAGGTACCGAATCTCCTTGAAACTAGTAGATGTGAACTTGGAGTCGCAAGATATGCAAAATAATGACCTCTCAAAGGTTTGCAACTTGCTGGATGCATATCAAAACTAGCAAGAACTATGAAAACTATGACTTCTTGGTCCCACCAGGCGTGCCAGAAATGTTATACACTAAGTTTTGTGCCTCTGTCTCAACCTCTCATACTCTTGATAACTCAATATAACTTGGGAATCATCTCCAGGTTGTGGGACCTCTGCTAACTGAGATGAAACCTCCAAGTTCTAGGCTGGTTCCTCTTGGATAATCACCCTGATTTGCTTCCTAACATGAAAATGTAAAACTTTTGAGGGAAAGGGTTAGAAGGAGTGCATAAAATAGAAATGACTAAAAGCAAAATCTATCTACTAGGTGATGCACCGAAACTAGGGTTTGGATCTCAGTATTGAGGGATGAAACCAGTGAGGGAAATAGGTCTAGGAGATCACAACTTATAGAATAGGCTTGCATAAGTGTTTCATAAGAGGGCCTAAACAAAAGACACCACTTAAGACCTGCAAATAGACATTCACTTCTGCAACTCGGTGTAGGATTGAGATAAGACTGCTAGGGGTTATAGCATACCCACAAAACATCTAAATCAGATCAAACATAGGAAAACACACAAAATTGCAGAAAGCAAGAGGTATCAGAAAACCTAAGATATCATTGAAAACATCATACACTTTAATCTAGTAAGAGATAATCCACACAAGACAAGCATAAGGACAACAAGAATGTCACAAAATACTTTGCATTATCTGAATTATCAATGGGAGATTACAAAGAGTAGAAAACTAGAGGACAGGAAAGTGTCTCAGATAGCTTTCTAAGAAAGAAACTTTCTTTTTACAAAATGTGAACTCTGCTTCAAAAGCTCCAAAAAACAAATTATATATATCTCTGCACATAGGCAGGAATCAAACCTAATTAGGGCCACAAATATCTGCAATAGAATAATCAAAAACCCTAAACTAGTTGTGTCTGATCATAAATGCTTTTCTGAAAATATCATGACAAATCAGATATATCTTTCTTTGCATGTCCATTCCTATACTGGTCCTGCTTGCAGACAAAAAACCTCGACCTGACAACCCCTTGCAAGCCCACTAAGTCATTAAGGCTCCAAATCCGATCTTCGCAATGAATTTGAATTTAAAATATAGATGGTCACAGGGGGCGCGAACACATTAATGCTTCATTGGTGCAAGAACACTGACACCATACCCTAGGAATAAGAATTCAACCTGCGAAGGCCACCCAGATCTCCTTTAACATCTTCACAAACTTCCATCGCCCTCAAAAATCAATTCCAAGCTACCCCACCACTTTGCATACGACCTGCAGACAAGCACTAGCAAAAAGTTACACCACCTGAATTGAACGTTGGTCACATGATCGCATGAGAGGAAAAATCCACATGCGATCATGCGACAAGCCTTCCTTAGGGATCTGCTACTTTCCCCTGCAAGACACCTAGTTTCACCTCAGGTTTAGCTTTCCCCTTAGTCTCCAAGTCGCGTAATATTTTCCTTAACCCCGAGCTTGTCCAATGACCATGCAAATACACTTAACCATGCAACTGCACATCTGCTAAAAAAGGGGAAGCTCTGCTATCATATCCGTGATCATGCGGACAAGGAAACACTTTATTGGACACCGCCAAGTTAGAGGACAAAACTGATTTCCTCTAAAGCTTTTCACTATAAAAATTTGGCCCCATTGCCAACTGCATTGTCAGCACCAGCTCTTGGCCAATCAGCAATGAACATACCAACCAAGAAAGGACCCACCTGCAGAAGAATCTCATCGAATGGTTGTCGCATGATCACATGGGGTCGGAAGATCCCATGAGATCATGCAACCACCATTGATCTTCACCGCACTAGCAATGGCATGAGGAATTGGGACCCACCGACACCAGCGTCGCATCAAAAGGAAGATCGATGACCATCGTTAAACTGCGTGCTTTAAACAAGCAACATCTTTCCTTAGCGATGTAGCGACAACCGCAAGATTTTGCCGAACTTTAACCTTGCAGATAAAGAAAGGGCCCACCGATAGGTGTCATCCTGTCCCATGATCGCAAGGGCAAGGAATATTCCTTGTGAACATGCGACAACAACAAGAATTTGTGGAAAGCTAGCCACCGGGCCCCACTAGGTCAGAGTTGCGCACTTAGGGAAATGATGACACTAGAGAAGAATAACTGTGAAGAAGTGAAGGTTGAAAACATCCTATGTTTTTGAACCAAAAGTTGAAAACACAGAGGGGTTTCGACACTTAGCATGATTTTTTGGAACACAATCGCAGTAGCGCACAAACATTTCCTGTAACATTAAAACTTGGATAACTCTGAGGGCATAGTGATTTAAGTCATGCGATCTGAACTGGGGCATGGTGACATATCTAAGAACATGGGGTTCAGAGCGCAAAGCATAAACCTTCAAGGATCTACTTCGCAAAACAAAATAAGATGCAGCATGGCGGGATAAAAATAGAGACCCTAGAAACTTGGCCAAATTTACAGAATAGGAAATTTCGGGCAACATTTACAAGAAAAAGGGTCCACAAACAGTTGAAGGATCCTATGCCACAACTATTCAGCTTACTAAGAGAAATATGAGGGATTCTCTAGTTGGGATAGTCATCACACTATTCCCCTAAGCACACTATGGTTTTGCCTTCTCATCCACAAGAAACTCTAACATCATTCTAAACTCTTCTATACTCTTCCCATATCCATTCCAATCCATTGATCCAATCCATTCATACTTCTACACAAACAAATTAACTCACCAAAATGCTGTCATTCTAGGACAGTCATACCATGTCCGTAAAACTGTACCAATAGTTGAAATAAAAGGAATGATTCATATGTTTCAAGGTAATAATGGAGTAATTGGGGAAGAACATCTAAGTTATTTCATCAATACTACACATGAATATGAGACAGACAAAGAGGATGCCATGATAAAATTGTTTGTGAATTCCTTAAAAGAAAGTGCCAAAGAATGGTACAAAATAATCCTAGACAGTAGTACTATTTCTTGGGAGGAGTTTATGAGTGTTTTTAGATTACAATATGGGGATCCAATCGATATCAAGTTTTCTATAGATGAACTTACCACTATCAAAAAGGGCACCTATGAGACAATAGTTGATTTAAACAATAGATTCGTCACTACAATGAGAAAGTTACCACAACACGTCAAACATAAGGTGCATTTGATTGAACGATCGGTCATTGTTTACAAGACAAAGGGTCCACAAACAGTTGAAGGATCCTATGCCACAACTATTTTTACTGAGAGAAATATGAGGGCTTCTAGCAAATATGTTAAGAGATCAGATATTAAAATCTCACAACTAGATAGATTACTAATATTGTAAGTACTATGGACTTGTAGAGGCAATTTAATAGTTCAGGAAACTAAGAAATGAGTTGTCACTATGGTAAGCCACAAGAATGGTCTTGGGAGTATTATTGGAGGTGCTTAACTTTGGAAAGTTACCATGTTAATGTCATTAAAAAAATATAAAAAATTAAGGCCTACGAGATTTTATGATAATGTTCTATTTGAAATAGGGTGCTCAAGTTAACAATGAAATAAAAAAATCCATGCTTGTATTCATATGATTAGGAGAGGTTTCTTTGCATTTTCACTACTTAAGAGAAGCCTATATATGGAGGTAAGGAGTCCTGCAATGTTATTCAGTTTCCCTAGTTATTTACCTAATTTTATTGATTTAAATCTACTCTTTACAACTATTTTTCTATCTATACACCCTCTATTGCTATTGTAGTGGCAAAGAATCAGAACCATCCATTTCTAAAATTTGATTTGGTATGATAAATGTCCCTTTGCATTGAGAAAATTATAGTTGAGAAAATGGTTGTTCAGTAACGATTTGTATCTGCAGGTTGCAAACACATCATACTTCTTCCACCAATGAGTCATTTCATTCAAGAAAGACCATGTCTAACAATATCAACATACAAAAAAATAGGGAGACAATTTCTAGACTATGGTCTAACTTAAAAAGAAAAGGTGATGGAAAATGTTATTGTCCTTGTAAAATTTGTAAGGGCTTAAAGACTCGAAAATATCTAATCAAAATAGCTGAGGAACATTGTAGGCAACATGGTCACATTGAAGGGGGAAACAAATTTTGTCCATTGGTATGTATTTTAATCATTTATAAAATACACAAGACATGATTTGATGATGACATCATGGTCATGGTTAATATAAGGTCATCATTTTCATATAGGTCAACGTCCCTGAGTTTCATGTTATATTAGAAGTGAAATGTTGATGCTAAGACAATTACTTTGTGACCATAATAATCCTACATATGTTTTTTTGCACAATAGATAAAGTCTACTATTCAATTCCAAGAGAAACTCAGAATTTCAATTGTGACCACACTAGCCTGATCACAACAAACTTGTTAGAAACATGAAAAGAAAACATGTTAGCAATTCCATCATTTGTCTGTTGTTTGGGATAGTCACCATAGAATTATTTGGACTATCTCTCCTCTTGCCTTGCAAGGTTTAAATGACCTTTTTTTCATCCCTCCTTGAATAGATCCTTACCATCTTGCACTTGTGCAATGATAGGACACCAATGTTGCTAATTAAGGTTGGTGGGATGATTACATCTATCTTGAAAAAAGATTGTTAAATCATTATGCTTTCAAATCAATTACCTATCGACGTATCCCTTGCGAGGGAGAGAATCCAACCACAAAGAACATGCACATAAACACAGCAAATGAAAAACTTAAATGGAATACACCAAGAAGTACCAAATGATGAATGCTCAATTGTTGTAATGGCAAAGCAATATCAGAACCATCCATTTATAGTCCTAATGATTTTGGAAATTGTTGACAAAAAGTGTTACTTTTTTTTATTATAGTATAAATGATTTTTCTTATTTCTTGTCTTTTGTCCCTTTTTTATTTCCTATGTCTGTGCTTTGTGACAAGATTTTGTGACCTTCTTTTGATGTTATATTTCATTCACTCTATGTGGAATACTATTTTGTTCACTATTTTATTTCAGCTTCATATTTCTTTCATTTTTCATATACACATAGACTACACATGCTGATAAAAAAATGAGCTATTTGATTTAGGTTTACTTTTCATTATTGTAAATGGTTAATATTTCTGATGGTACTCCTTGGTGTATTTGGACTGTAAAAACACTAGTAAATTTTACCTCAAATTTTGACGAGAATTGGTCGAATTTTTGACAATAATTGGTCGAATCCATGACTAAAACTTTTGTCATTCTTTTTTCGTCGAATTGTCTACATATTTCCTATTGGTCAAAATTTTGACCATAATAATGGTTGAAATTTCGGCTGCAGCAATCGCTTGAAACTGGAAAAATCACCATCATTTTTTTTGTCCAATGGTCGAATGTATGGCATTGTGGTCGATTTTTTGGTCCAATGGTCAAAATTTAGACCATGCAATGGTCTCAATTTTGACCATACTATTGGTCAAATGTATGGCATTGTGGTCAATTTTTTTGGTCCAAAGGTCGAAATTGAGACCAATACTAAATTTTTTTTTTATAAAATTGTCTATTAAAAAGTGCATTTAATAAAAGGATTTGACCAGACTATTTATTGCTAATATACTATCCAGATGCTATACTCAGTTAATTTTTGCATCCAATAAAAGGATTTGACTAGACTATTTATTGCTGATATACTATCCACATGCTATATACTAGTTGAAGAAAATCAAGCTTTACATATATGTAAATATTTGCTTACTTGATTATCAGTCCGAGCAAGCGGTCGATCTACATCATTGAATTGAAACTTGAACACCTTTTCAACTAGTGGGACATATGGGGAAGCTGGATTTCCACTCTAATAAGTTCAAAGCACAAATTAGTTTTCCCAATAGATTATTGAACCTGATATAGAAAATATATAAATGATAAAATGGAATATAAGCTAAGTAATACTAAGAATTTATTGACTCTAATATTATCATCACAAGAGCACATAAGAATGGCTTCTATGTGCTTTCTTAGTCCCCTATTTCACCTTGGACGAGAATTTTCATGTGATCACTTTTTTGATATACAATCATATTAGTGGATGAGGACCTCAATCCTCATTGACTGATCAAAAAATATATTAACATCACAAGGAAGTCAGATGAAGATCTGAAAATAAAAAATTATTCTTGTAGTCATGAATATAAAATACCAAATCATTCTAAATCCTCATTGAAGCCTCACCAAACTCTTGGATAGTGTGTATATATCAAGGCTCCCTTGACCTATTCCTATTTTGTAACATTTTTCAGGAAAAATCACAATATCTGATATTACTTTGACAAAACAATCCCTAGCTTATATTGTAGGTGTTGTTAGATATACCACAAGCACTAGTTAAGCATTGTAGTTTAACTGTTTATGTCTATGATAAAAAATGAAGGCTTTCTACATGCATTAGTGGCACTTTGAAATCTGACAACTTTACAATATCAAATGGCCATACAATTGTTGATATTAGAAAGTCAATGCAAATAGACGCTGGTATATCATTATTAACTGTGTGGATTTGGAGGTTAACATAATTTTTCAAACGGATCTTTCAAAGTCATAAAATTTTATTATGAAATTGTAGAAAATACCAACCCCTATTCATGGAGTCTTTTTAAAGCATTCAGTGTGCTCTTTATAAAAACTTACTCATGGGTGACTGCATGAATATAAACAATCATGGTTCGTTAATCTTAAATCATATATGAAAACTAGTTAAGACAGCCATGCAAGGGAAGCCTCCGTGAAATAATGTGCCAAAGTAAAGTGAGAAATAATCAAAAGAATGACTTTGATGATAGGAATACTGTAGCCTATAAATTAGGTTGTAGGCAAAGACTCTATGGTCAAACACAAAAATCTATTCACACAATTGGAATGCAGTGTTGCCATCCAAGATTTCCCCCTGACATCCATTGTAGGTTATATGTATCAGCACATACAGCTATTATGGGATTTCAGGATTTGATAAGTTGCATGTTTCTTATAATGACTGAAAAAAATCTTTCAAAATGAAACAAGTCAGGAGACAGGAAGAAGAACATGGAACTATGAATATGAGTCATAAACTGTTCTTGACAGACAAATTCAGAGTCCATGCATACCCACTTATCAACTGGGTAAATTTCAGTAAATGACAATTAGATGTTTGAGAAGTTTCTTTTAATAAATTAGACAGATTGATTCCCTATTTGGAGCTGGAAACAAATAGGATCCATAGGATACAGCTTAAGATTAGTGCATGTTTGAAGGTAAAATTAAAAATCTGAATGTTTTCAATGCCATAAAGTCTCACAAATGTGGACTACAGTCTGTAATAGATCTTTCCAGAATTCTCTGTTGGCTGTAGTAGTGTTTTGGAAAATAGAAAAACAGCTCATACACTGAAATTTGACATGGGAATAAGGTAATTCATTGTGTTATCAATGTGTATATTCATTCTTGAAATTTTAAGCTAGCTTGAGATTGATTTTTCTATTGAATCAGTAATTCAGTTTTCTATAAAAAAATTTGATTGTGGCAAACTCAATAGAAAAGTTAAAACAGTTGAAACATCTCATTACATGATTTCATTCTTGTCAAGTTTCAACAAACCCAAAAAGTTCAGGGGTACTCATTAAATCTTGTCTTTGTTCAAAATTCCATTCTTCTTTCTATCTTGCTGCTGCTCCTCATCGTGTTGCTTATTCTCATAGGCAGAGCTATCTCTCTTAGAAACTTAAGCTGTAAAATAACCCTCCTCTGTATTTCATCAAGGCCTCATGTTCCATGACATCTTCCCCAAATGACAACAGTCTCTTCCAAAATTCACCAGTATAATCTTAACACTTGTCCTTGCATTTGCTTTGAATATCATCATTCCATTACCCTTTCTTTCTCATAATAAATCAGGTCGATGTACTTATGAAAAATCCCCTTATAATCATCCCATTTATAGATTGGTGGCACTTTTCAAACTGCCAAAGAGTGGATAATTATTGTAGCATGTGAGAGCATATCCTGACAACCTCATTCTAGCAAAAGCAACCTGCTGATTTAGAGGCTTCTGTGAAGATTGAAATAAACCTCCATTTGTAACCCCATTGATCAAGCATCTCCGCACTAATGCCACCATTGTAGTTATTTTTGCTTTAGGACTAAAGAACCTCCCAAATGAGGGCTCTCCTTGCTCTCAATCAATACTATCAAAATTCACCTTCTTCTAAAAGCTTTTTGGGACAACTCTCATTCTTCTTATCAATGCCAGTATCATGCTCTCAAGCCCATCAAGCTTCTCTTCAACATTGTTAATCCTTGCGTAATCAGATTGCAACCTTCTGAAACACACCTCACCATCGTCCTCCATATATCTTTCCATCTTGACTGTCCTTAACAATTCTCTTGTTCTGAGATCAGGCTCAAATGGCAATCAATCATCACTCCCTCTCACTCTAATAGAGGGCATAGACCAAAGAATCGACAAACACCTGATAAATTCCACACACGGGCTACAAAACATGCTATCATAATAATATTATCTATAAACCAAGAAAATATTCCTCACAAAAGTTCAGTAGCAACAGATACTCTTGCAGAAATCCTAGAAATAAGCTTCAAAACACAATAGAAAATCTCACAATTTTATAGTTCAATCAGAGTTGCAACATAAATTAAATAGCATGAAAGAGCTAAAACAAGAAGAAAGAAGTGTAACATAACTGAACCAAGAAGCTACAACTAGAGAAACCCTAAAACAAACAGAAACATCTAGGAAATGTTCAATTGCAACTGATACGATGCCTCAATGGGTGCATAGCACTCAAAGATGGTCTACACAAGCTCCCAACACTTCCAATCAGCCTCAACAACTTCAACAACCTACTCTTGTACAATGCAATCTGGAAATATGATCTAAAGAAGGTATATGCATGAGATTTTCCAACTCTATGCTCCAACAAGCAAAAATTGATTGATCACAAATCTAAGACAACAACTAAAAGGGAGTTTGAAACACTTAAAAGGCAAACCCTTTGTATTCTCTACTTATTACCCACAATGATGGTCACCTTTTTATGCATTCACCTAGGATGACAATTCTTCATCATGTCATTCCTTGAGTTCGTCAAGGTAAAACATGTTTGCCAAATGTGAAACCAATAAACTCACCAAAATTTGTTTTTTGGGTGGATTTAAACCGTACAACTATGTCTCAATTGCTCCCGAAAATCATCATAAATTGGTAACTTTTGCAAGTGGGTATATTACATGGGATGCTCTCTAGTCATGTTCTGCAGGAAGATATTGAGCATTCACATTTATTTATTATCTTATGGATTGAAGTTTCCAAAGAAGTGCTATGGTAGTTACAGACAAAGAAGAACACATGGGTAATATCAAATAAAAAATAAAATTCTAATTGAAAATGTCCATTAGAGCCTCTGATAACTTAAGAGGAACAAAAATGTTTGAAAGGGAAGGCGGAAACACTACAAACTTTACCAGCGAAATCACATTGAGGAAGACTGTTGTGCAGGTGACCTTTCAATTATAAGTCCAACAAGATAATATGAAGAGTTTTGATGGCTAAGAATGGTTCTTGTACAAGAAATCATAAAAGAAACCGAGGAACAAAATTTCGAGGCCTTGTGCTCCTAGCCTCTTAATGAGGCCCAACAATAAGCAGATACCTCAGAAAGGAGAGCAAAGTATAATGCCCAAATTTTATAAATGACAAAATGCCAAAACAAGGCAAACAAATATTTTCACATAAAATAATTGCATCACATAGTGAGAAATGCACTCTAACATGTTAATGTTCTCGTCACACAACAGTACATGCAAATATCCTACATTTGCAAAAGGTAACACCATCTCAATCTACAAAGAGGTGGCAGGTATCTCAATGCGGCTGAACCACAAACAAGCAAGGTAATAAGGAGAAGATAATTAGACCCACTTATTTCCCTTAAGCATTAGTTAAGCCAATTAGATTCGCCAAGATAACCATTTCTCTTTCCTTAAACAAATGGACTATATTAAAATGACTAAACAATCAATTGTCCTTGCCTCAATATTTAATGCTAGAGATGTTTAGAGAATGTTCCCCACATTCCTAACATTATAAAAAATGACTCAACTATTGATCATTCATTGATTAATCCAATGATAACAATTTTTTGATTGTCATCCTGCAAACCAAAATGTAAGAATGTCCACGTTAAAACACTGTTAACATATCAGCTGGAAACTATAGCATTTCCAGGCATGAGTCATAATGGAATCGAGTATAGGTCCAAATCGCCTATGAACTCAGGTTGGTTTCAGATTTGTGCGGAAATGGTGCAAGGCGAGCCCGAGTGATTCTAGGGTGGACAATTTCAAATTAGTTCCAATATCATGCAAATTTTTTATCCATTTTTTTCTAATTAAAGCCATACCCTACTTTCGAAAGATTATTTGATATGAGAACACCCAAACTTGAAGAGTAAGTTGTTTGGCTTATTTGGTCATCCCTTAACCAAATTTAGTTTGCATAACACATCAACAATAAGAGGACATTCAGGCAACCTTGTCTTAGGAACTGTGCTTATCAAGCTGCTCCAAAATCAGTTTTTTTGTAAAGAGTTCATGTTTAAATGTTTACTCTTAGAAATCTTTTTTATTATTTAATCCTTAAAGACTATAATCTCAACCTGAATGCCTAAAATTGTATCCCTAGCCAAGCTTTAATTTCCTTCAGTTCCTCATAAATTCTTAACAATGAATACTGCAGAACAAAGCAATTCAAAACAGTATGAAAACCATCCAAGGTAAAGATTTAGAACATAAATACATATAATTGTAATACAATATTATAACAAAAAATAAAGATATAGTTCTTGTACAAATGACAAAAAGAATCCACAAGAAATATTAGCTCTCTAGTGTGCAGGTGCTACATTATAAAACAATACTTGTATCATCTTCACTACCCAAAAAAGATTTGGAATAATACCAATAGAACAAACCAATATGCATAAATTCCTTTTGCAATGCAATCAAAACTCCAACCCATAAAAACTGTAAGGCAAAAAACTATTTCAAGCTAAGCATACTGACCAGGTACACATCCATAATGGATTGAGTCTGTAATGCATGCACTATTGACTTGAGAACGACCAGGACATATACAAAATTTAGTCATGTAGAATTGCTTCTGATAAACAAGCTCTCCAATTGCCCTACTAATGCGATTGTTGCTTATAGCAAGTTCAGTATCATTCTCCCATAAACGTGCTAGAATGACTCTTATTCTAGAGTTTCGATGACCAGCCCAGAAGCCAAGGGTTGTCCTGAAAATGGGACAAATTATATCAACAGCATGCATCCAACAATTTATGAGAAGCATCAGCAAAATATTCAAATAGATATGACAACATCAGCCATGCATTTTAACAGATAAATTCTCAAGAAGTAATAGCTGTTGATGATAATAGCTTCGATCAGATAAAATATCAATGTAATAGATAAATTGAAATATATATGTATATATCAATACATAGATAATAATAATAATATTATTATTATACATATATTAATATTTACTTATATTATTATCTATTATTATTATTAAATAAATTAATATTTATTATTATTAATATAAATTGATATTATTATGAGATATATAATAATTATATATATTGATAATAATTACTAATTAAGTAAATGAAATAAGGGAATCAAATGATATCGATTCTTACTTAGCAATTCATTAATTGCTGTGAGTATTTAGTGAATACTCCCGACTTTGATCGGGGCTGCATGCGGTGGAATAAAGGAATGAAAGGGCATGCCTATGATAGGCGTGACTCCTTGAGGAGTCACGTCTGTCATAGACGTGTCCTCTCCTTTGAGTGATAATACATATTTATACTCCCTGCGTGATACCAATCCATCATCAACTACAGGAATTAATAAGTGTAAGGTTTGAATTGGTATGCTGCAGAGAGTTGACTGCAGATTTATTAGTATAATAAATAACTGATATAAATACAGACAATGGCATAACAGTAATGCAGCATGTAACAGCGACAGCCAATTCATATTAAACAGCAATCTAATTATATTGATATTGATATCAATATTGAATATTGAGTTTCCATATTAGATATCAATTGTAGATCAATATTGATATAAGAATTCAGTGATATTCTTGTGAGACAAATAATCTATACAATTGAAACAATACAGTCTTTCTTCTAAGAAATGCAGAATTATAATATAATACTGTTAGATATATCTGTTAATATATCTGTAATATATATGTACATCTATTGTGATTATATGTATCACACATACTAAGTTGAGATAAGAAAAATTAAAAGCCATACGTTCTTGATCCAAAACTTTAACATGGTATCAGAGCCAGGTTCCTTCGTTGAAGCCTAACTGCTTGAAGGAAGTTCCGATCAGATTGAAGGAAGATCAAGATCAGGTTATTTTTGGAAAACCTTAGAATGGCAAATGGAATGAGACTAGGACAGACTTGAAGACGCCTTCGATTTTGAATCATGGAAACTTCGAATGATGTTGGTATTAAGGAAGAATGACTTGAAGACAATAATAATACTTCAGAGAAATTTTATTCTAAATGGAATTCAAGATACCTTATGATTGAGAGGGAGTTCACTGATAAAGATAAGAACACTTCTAAGGTAAACTTGTAATGATTATTGATTATTATGTTAATGTTATTTTATTATTATATGGGCCCTGTGTAAATCATAAGGAAGTGACGACTTCCAAATGATTTATCACTTGTATTTGTTAAAGGTATTGGAAGGTGACGATCTTGCAATAACTTTTCTTTTGTAATAGATATATCTTACTTGTGGATAGAATCGCCGATAGAGGCAATCCACTCTGAAGCTCATGAGTTGTGGATAGAATCGCCGATAGAGGCAATCCACACAGGAGCTTGTGGATAGAATCGCCGATAGAGGCAATCCACTCTGAAGCTCATGAGTTGTGGATAGAATCGCCAATAGAGGCAATCCACACAGGAGCTTGTGGATAGAATCGCCGATAGAGGCAATCCACTCTGAAGCTCATGAGTTGTGGATAAAATCACCGATAGAGGAAATCCACACAGGAGCTTGCGGATAGAATCGCCGATAGAGGCAATCCACACCATTGCTCATGAGTTTATGGATAGAATCGCTGATGGAGGCAACCCACACAGGAGCTTGTGGATCGAATCGCCGATGGAGGCAATCCACCTGGGAACTGTGGATAGAATCGCCGATAGAGGCAATCCACCTAAGAACTAACCCTCACAATTTATGAACTTATTGTGAGTTACATTTTATGTTCCCTAGCTAAGAGGGAGTGTTGATGATAATAGCTTCGATCAGATAAAATATCAATGTAATAGATAAATTGAAATATATATGTATATATCAATACATAGATAATAATAATAATATTATTATTATACATATATTAATATTTACTTATATTATTATCTATTATTATTATTAAATAAATTAATATTTATTATTATTAATATAAGTTGATATTATTATGAGATATATAATAATTATATATATTGATAATAATTACTAATTAAGTAAATGAAATAAAGGAATCAAATGATATCGATTCTTACTTAGCAATTCATTAATTTCTGTGAGTATTTAGTGAATACTCCCGACTTTGATCGGGGCTGCATGTGGTGGAATAAAGGAATGAAAGGGCATGCCTATGATAGGCGTTACTCCTTGAGGAGTCACGTCTATCATAGACGTGTCCTCTCCTTTGAGTGATAATACATATTTATACTCCCTGCGTGATACCAATCCATCATCAACTACAGGAATTAATAAGTGTAAGGTTTGAATTGGTATGCTGCAGAGAGTTGACTGCAGATTTATTAGTATAATAAATAACTGATATAAATACAGACAATGGCATAACAGTAATGCAGCATGTAACAGCGACAGCCAATTCATATTAAACAGCAATCTAATTATATTGATATTGATATCAATATTGAATATTGAGTTTCCATATTAGATATCAATTGTAGATCAATATTGATATAAGAATTCAGTGATATTCTTGTGAGACAAATAATCTATACAATTGAAACAATACAGTCTTTCTTCTAAGAAATGCAGAATTATAATATAATACTGTTAGATATATCTGTTAATATATCTGTAATATATATGTATATCTATTGTGATTATATGTATCACACATACTAAGTTGAGATAAGAAAAATTAAAAGCCATACGTTCTTGATCCAAAACTTTAACAATAGCAACCATAAATGTTAACAGGTAAAATTCTTAAGAACTAATAAGCAATTATCTAACTTTCTACGCACCTATAAGGCTACAAGCACATCAAAGGTTCACCTTCCCATGGAACAGTGGAATATACATCTTAAATGTGTATTAATTATAATCACAATCCCGTTGATCAATAAGTTATAAACTTCATTCCTTAACATTTCATGGAACTGACTCTCAACTTCAATAAGACTTCTCTTTTCTGTTCCAAAAAAGTGCAAAAAAAAACTCACGAAATCCTTTGTACAAAGCTTAGATACAACTGAGAATGATGTTTTGAATTCAATATCATTGCACTCTCTTGATACAAAGATTATTCAAAAAATTAAATCAATTTCACATCTGACAGTGATACCAAATGAAGGAACCAATTAACTACATCTACAATCTCAATTTGGGTAACTTTCATTAAAAGATAGTTTGTACTCCCAAGTGCAAGTGGATTGGCAACTTTAAGTTTAACTCTGAGTTGGTCCATGAGGTTAAAACCAAGGAGTACAAAATTTGAAAAATATATTTGCATAATATATATTATAAGGTAGATGATTGTCAAAAAGGATGAGATAAGTGGTATATCATCGGGATTTCATATAGATCCATGTTCAAACCTCAAAAGACATGTTATATGCTGGAAAATACAATTTTTGAATGTTCAAGCAGTTAAATTGCCGCATCAAAATCCAAAATCTGGGTGTGGTGTACACAAATGGACAAGGCTAGGTAAATGTCCTGGATGAATCTGGCATAAGTGATTCCCATCTCTCATGGTATCTAAGCCAAAATACAATCCTCAAGGGAAAGCAAATGGATGAATTTGATAGAAATGATATCCATCTCATGTGACATCTGAACCAAATTACAACTTGCAAGGGTAAAGCAGATGGAAAAAAAATCCTCTCATGGGCTTCTGTAAGGGAGTTTTGATGACCAGATTGATGTCTGATGCTTTGTGGCAAAATTAAAAACAACCTTTATCTTTGTCTCAACTACAGAAATCAAGACGATTTAACTCTATGAATAAAATTTTTAGCAAGTCCTGTAAGTTGGTTCATAAAAAACATCAAACAAGGACAACTATAAAGTTTCCCAGAAAAGTACTACAAGTTTACAATATCCAAACCTGTTCTCTATGTCATTTCCTCCAGCTGGCAAGGCAAATGGCTGCAGAACTTGGGGAAGGGCGACATCCTTATGTGGAATATATCCTACATCATAGCTTGGTGAACACACAACTCTAATAGCATTCTTCACAAGATGTGGAAGACCTTCAGTTGCCCTTACCCCAACATCATGGCAAGTGACAAAGAAGTGATTTGAGTTGTAATTTAATCTTTGCTCAAAAGTCAAAACAATGAAATCTGTAAAGACTAATCATTCATAATTATCTTGATCAAACTTTCCTTATGCTTACAATACTACCTGAAAAATGACTCCGAGAAGACCAAGAGAAACTCTAGGATCACAACACTTGCATTCCCTTCTTTCATGGGTACCACCATTCTCATGCCCATTCCAACGCTGCCCCGCTTTCCATAGTGATTCTTATCGATTCCTCATCCACGCCAACCATGCGATTCAGCTCATCAACCGCATACTACAGAGCTGCAGCAGCATGGTCCGGTTCAAGGAAAGAACGTCTTCTTTTGGTTTCAGGATGCCAGGGGCTTCAATACTGAAGGCCATTTCGAGGCTGAAATATACATTTTTAGGTTCGTTTGAATAAACAATGTAACTAAGAATTTTTCAGGCCACTCACATTATTCTGTTTTTTGTTTCTTCCATTTATCTCTCGCACTGGCATTCTGAAACCAGTAGAAGACAGAACCGTGGCACTGCATCTCTTCAATAATGCGGTCCATGGATGGATTTCTTGTTCCACTAGCGAAAAGGGATTCCAATATTCTCTTTTGAGTTTCAAGATTTTTTTAAAGATTGTTATCGTTAACTCTGGTCATAGCCCTATGTGGCTCGATATACTATTTAAACTTAATTTAAGTTTTTCCTTCTAAGTACTTCTTTATGATGGTTACTTATCAAAACTTCTTTTGTTTTGATGATAAACTTCTTTATAATTGGTGGTCTTTGCAAAGTAAAAAAGGGTAGATAAAGCTCTACGATTAGTAGTTACAATACTACAAAACAACTATTTTCTTGACAGTTACACATATACCAGCCTGTTAGATGGCTTTTGTAACTCTTGAAAAAAAAATAAAGTCTACAATCTGTTTGTAGAAATGACGGAGTTTGGTCCCTCGCGTGTTGAAGAGATATTATTAGAGTTATTGATGGACCATGCAAAGATGGCAGCATGGGAAAAGCTTGGGATTCTTTTCGTAACATGTCCAAAAAGGTTTTTTTTGGAAGATTTGACTAATTACAATTCTTTGATATGTAGCCAATGTGAATTGCTTATTGATGGACCATGCAAAGATGGTAGCATGGGTAAAGCTTGGGATTATTTTCGTAACATGTCCAAAAAGGGTTTTCAGGCGGATTTGATTACTTACAATTCTTTGATATGTAGCTAATGTGAATTGCATGAGGTGGAAAAGGAAGCATTTACACTTCTTTCTAAGATGGAAAACAGGGGACATCTCCCTGATGTCATTACATATAATACTTCGGTATGTTCATCCTATACAACACAGTAGGCAAGATGTCAGAGGACATGACAACGATTTTAAAACTGCTGAAGTGACATACATCACATTCATTGATGGTCTGTATAAGATATGCATTGTCATGTATAATATATTACTTTACAAATTCCACAAAAGACATGACAGTGGAAAAGCTTTTTGGCAATTTATTAAATGAAGAAAAAAGGTTGTGCTCCAAGTGATGCGACTGTCCAGTGTATTGACTGGCTGCTTGAAGTTGGTCAAATGAAAATATTAAGAGACTTTGTAAATGATGATTCATTTATTATTTCTAGGATAGTATAGTTCTTCTTGCTGAGTATTAAAATTGCTCTCTGATATATTTTTTCCCAGCTCTAGAAATTGATACTGATGCATTCATTTCTATGTTACTTTGTAATGTCTCTATAGGACGAAAATGCAATATGTTGGTACGCTGTTCCAATTCCAATTTTTTGGATGGACACAAACATGGAATTGACATTATCCAGAATTAGATAATGCCAATTCCAGTCTAATTCCAGCTCCCAAATGGGCCCTTAGTATTTTTTAAAATTAGAAAACTAGTTATAAGGAATTACATTTGGACTGAGTAAAGGATGGACTTGGCGGCTTGATAAACTTGGAGTGATTACTCTAATATTAATTAAGGGGTTGTTAACGTGTGTGCAAAGCTTTTGTAGGAAAGAGGGTGGTAAAGAGAGGTTTTACTTCTCAGTGTCTCACTCATGGGAATATTCACTACAAGGTTGCACAGGACAGGGGTACTTAGGGTACGAGTATGGGTACGGGTATGACTATTTTTAAAAATAGGGGACAGGGGTACTTGGGTATGTCAATTATCTTTTTAATATAATATATGCTAAATGTTTAGATGCTTAACAAAAAGGAAAAACTTATTGAAACATAATGCATGAAATAATGCAATGTTTTAATATCCTATGTTGTATTCATAGCATCTATGGGAAATGCATCAAAGACCATTTTTAACATTGTGCACAATGACTTAAACAAGTATGAACTGTAAGAGACTAAGAAAGAAGGCAAAGGTATTACCTCACTAAAATGATAGTAATAATGAGACAAAGAACCATGAAGACTAAATCCAAGGAGACTAGATCTAAACATCCGGGTTCGATCAAATTCAAAAATTGGTTTGCCTTCATAGCACTGTCAAGTCAACATCACGAGCATTATTTTGTGTCTAGAGTGTCATCAATGTTTTTAAATGTAGAATGAAATGGTTGTAAGTATGTATTTCTGCCACATGCAAATGATTTTGAGATACAGACCTGTGCAATCCAATCTCTCAAGGAATAGACAACACCACTTATCGCCATCTCTGCCAAAATAGCATTTGTCATAAAGTGATGTTAGAATAGTTACTAAAATGGTCATAAATTATGTTCTTATAGTAAAAGAATACTTTGACTTAAGAAATAAACTACACAATATTAAAACATGACATTGTGCTTTAAAAACTAAAAAAGTACCTGTAATGAAGAACTTCATTTTGACTTGCTAATTGGTTGTCACTATTAACTCTAAGCTTGTCTTTAAAGTTTGAGCTTCACTTGGTTTCAAGAATAGTTTAATATTCTCTACTAAACAAGACCAACCACGTGAAGGTGGAAGCTCATTTGGCCCCTCCCCCCTGCCCCCCCCCCTCCCCCTAACATCACTCTAAATTCCCCATTAACATTTAATAACATTCATTCATTCATCCATTTTTGAAATATAACATTCAATCATTATAATCACATGATAACATTCATTAACACACAACATTCACAAATAATTCATTAACACAACATTCATGAATAATTCATTAACACATAAAATTCATAACACACAACATTCATGAAGAATTCATTAACACATCATTCATCAACATTACTAGTACAAAATTACATCCATTAAGACAACATTCTTTAATTATCAATAAATGTTAATTACAATCATTTCTTTTTGGGTTTCTTGCTTTTTTTTTTAATCATGTAATTTCTAAGAGGAAGATCAATGTCTTCATCATTCCCCTCCTCTAGTGATTCTAATTCCAACTTGTGTCTCCTCCTCATCTGTTCAGGAACATGAGGCTGCTGCGCCAAAGGGGGGTCCACTGCAATAACAACTACTTCATGAGTTAAATTCACAACATTTTATATTAGTGAATTACAAGTATTTATGTAAGTTAAAGAACTATAAATCAAAAAATTAATTTAAAAGAACAAAACATAGATTTTCTTTACCTGAATGTGCCACATGATCTACATGGTGATCAGTCTGAACATCCTCCAGCACTCATTCAGCATGACATGATTCTGTATCCTCTAAAATATACACAAAAATGTTACACCAAGTTCAATTTAAGATGTTAAATTGTATTAATAATTACATAATTAGTTTTAAATAGCAAATGAGCACCTCCTTGGATAGTATGATGCACATTAGGGGCTTCATGATGCGGTGTATGATCTATGTCACAATTAAGAGGCTGCATTGCAATGTCATGCACATTATTATCAAATTGATTGTTGCTCAAGTATTTAATTTCTAATATATTTTTTGGCATATTTACCTATGCACATGATGCAGGAGACTCTTCGGTTGAGCTAGTGGAACCTTGCCATAGGCGCTCAGCCATGGCTTGATAGCCTTCCTTGAAGGCAATTTGTTTGTGTTCTTCCGTGGCCTCTAAATTAAAATCAGAGCCCTACATTTTTTGATTAAACAAAATTATTTGCATTTTATAAATAATTTTTCTCTGCATTTCATTTACTACTACTTACAATTCGTGCTTTAATTTTTGAATATCCTCCAGCGCCAAGTCTGTGTTGCCCAATCTTTTGTAGCCTAGCCTTTGTTTCCATTGAAGTGTCTTGCAACCTATGAAAAGTTTGAAATATGTTAGATGATATAGATATAAAGATCACTAATTAGTGCATTATTACATTGTACTAGTAGTTAATACTATTGCATACCTTCTCGCATTTGTTGTTGAAATTTCTCTTTGAGCATCCGCTTTCTCCTTTGCATCCAAAATGAATTCATTCCAATCCCTCATTGAAATAAAGGGAGGATGCTCGTACTTTGGGTTCTGGACGAGACTCTTTCTATATGTGTCCCTCACAGTCTTAAGATGTTTGCAAGCTCTTTCTAAAAAAAATTTCTTGTCAAAAATATTATTACCAAACTCATGCTCTAAATCTTTAACGAGTTGATCTTTTAATTTTTTTTCTTGCAAATTCCACCTTTTAAGAAAAAACACAAAATTGTTAGATATAGCTACCAAAAGAAAAGACCCGAATGAAAGGAAAATACTGTACCAATTAATGATATGAAAAAAAAAAGTGGGATAAAGTTAGTTCACTTATGATGTTCCACCTTGTACGTATGGTGGGCCCAAATATATGCAGTGTGAGGTCATAAAGCTTCTTATAAAATGTATCATTTCTTGCAAAAGATGTCATGGGATAATCAATCCAAAACTTATTATGAATAGGTAAATGCATATTACAATATAAAAAAATAATTATTTAAAGTACCTGGAATCTTAGGACATTTTAAAGGCATTGATTAATTATTGTCAATCAATAATGATGTTTGCATAACCCCCGTGCTAGTAACACAGGTAGATCCAATAAATGGTGGTGAATTATCACCAATAAATGTAGATTGATCTGTATTTGGCGTACCAAATGGTACCACCAGTGTATCTCCTACTCCAAAAAAATAATCCACTATGTGATGCACCCAAGATTAAACTACAAATTATCAAATCATAATTAACACAAAACCAAATATAGCAAAATAAGGATTTACCAGCTACCATAGACCATGAAGGCATTGATGTTTGCATGGCCCTTGTGGCCGACATTGCACTTGGCAATCTTGTATGGATGTCTTGGCTAGGAGGAGTCTCCTACAATTGATGACCTAAACAATACATTGTTAGCAAAGATATTTTGAAATAATAAAAGTAAGAGTTAACTTAAGAAGTTTTTGAATGTTCCAAAGAAAAAATTTCTTGTAACTTGTCAACTAAAGGATTATTTTACCTGAGGCAGCCGAAGGTCTGCTAGTACCGGTCTCACCGCATTGTCCTTGACCAAGTACTAGAGATTCCATAAAATCCTGCAACAAGAACACATATTACATATTTTACTTCACAACATAAAAGAGTATAAAATATAAACCTTTATTGAAATTTTGTTATAACTAAAGATTCATTATTGCTTACTTGATACTGACGTGTGAGCGCTTTCAATTCAGATAGCCTCATCAGCATCTCCTCAGTTGGATTTTTTTCATACAAAATTCCAATTATTTCTAAATTGATTTGTTTCTTTTTTTCTTCAACATAATTGTTACATTAGGCGAATCTGTGAAATGATCATCATCAGAGGGGTAGCTATTGCCTCTATTGTTGAGGGTGCTTTTCCCTTATCCTAAACATCAAATTGTGATAGGAATATCAGTAAAACTATCATAAAAATCCAAAACTATAAATAAAATAACGTAATAATATAACATTTTTCAACTATCTATTTGTACAATTTCAATAAGGTTTACCCTTGCTGAAGAATGGGTGGGAGGAGCATCCTCGTGGCCTCTATCATGTGCGGGATCCATATCATCCTATGACAAAGATTAAATATAAAAACTTTAGCGAACTGAAAGCAATAGACTTAGCAAAAAAAAACTTATTAATAAAATAGTATATAGTACTTACCACCCTCATGATAGTAACTTTGTTTGTATCTATGCAATTTAAATGATAATTTATTAGCAGTTCTTCCCCTGCACTTATTGATTTTATTGCACATACAAAACTTGATTCCCCTCACGTGCCTCAAATATGCAATTGGGTTGCTTATTAGTTGAGGAAGGTCGCATACTATTTATAAAACCTGCAATATTACCTATTGCTTTTGGTCTCCCATCAATGTACATTGCAAATCTTTTACTTTGATCATTTTCTTTCCTTTGTATATAATTAGCTGATAGTGCATACCTACGCATACTTTTTTAATATTGAACAATCCGCATCCAATCATTGTAATTGTAACACGGATCGACATACTTGAAAAATTCAAAAACTTTGTTGTAACATACATTTATCCCATCCATGGAAAATAGGCCCAAACCATGCAATGAGGATGGAGCAATGCAATATATCCTCACATTAACACAAAAATCAGTGTTAATTGGAGGTAGCTCATTGGGTACCCATTCTTTCTCAATGTGTGTGTACCAAAAGGGCACCTTGATGTCACCTTTGGTCTCATCATCATAAGAACATGACCCCCCATTAGCAAGGAAATATTATATGCATTTATCAAATTTTTTTCTAATCTTTTGACCTTTAGTTGATCTCCCTATTTTAGCTGTACTACATGTAGAACTTTCATCTAGCATTCCCTCATTTTCCTCATTCGATGTAGATAGATCTGACAAGTACCTATTTGGTGGGTGCTGCAATCCATCAAATGAGATATTGTCACATCAATATATATAGAATAATCAAGTCGTGACCCATACGTACAGTTCTTCTTTGTCTATATATACATTATATGATTATATAATATGTCTATTTATAACATACGTGCTCAATGATAAACAAGAAGAATATAAGAAAATTATGTCTATTTATTGACTTATACCTGCTGATCCATGTCACTATGTACAATCCATGCCAAAGGGGTCAAATTTCTTGCATATGTTAATCATTTATCTTAAGTTAGCTAAAAATTACATGATACATATGCTACAAATAACTTAGAAGATAACATGAACAATATGCAACATCGTAAACATGAACAAATTTACCTTATATATGGAATGCAAGATCATCAACAGAAGGGGTGACGATGTCTATAGTCAATTGCCTGTTTGCAAAAAGGGTGATAATCAAACACAAATATACATGTATCAGTAGCAATTAATTGAGCATCGTAAGCAAAACATTGGTAATTATAAATCACATATGTTCTAATTATTAGAATTGAACACAATAAATATGTAATCATTACAATTGAAAGCAATACATAAATATGTAATCATTAGAATTGAACACAATAAATATGTAATCATTTCAATTATGTCATCATCATCATCATCATCATCATCATCATCATCATCATCATCATCATCATCATCATCATCATCATCATCGCCATCATCACCATCATCATCGCCATCAACAACATCACCATCATCATCATCGCCATGATCACCATCACCATCGTCATTAGCATCATCATCATCATTATCATCATCATCATCATCATCATCACCACCACCACCACCACCATCATCATCATCATCATCATCATCATCATCATCATCTTGATCTTCATCATCTTCAGTATCTTCGTCTTCCATAACATTATACTTTATCGGCCTTCCTCTTGGATCATGTCTAACAATAAATGACCAACCCTATTTATATGGAACCTCTGAGTAAAACACTTGCTCACACTGGATTGGAAGAACATAGGGCTCATCTCCAACTGGCTCAAATGACCTTGTATTAATCATTGTAAATCCATTATCATATTAAATAATAGTTCTATCTAGATCATTTTGATTCAGTCGTAGCCTGTACCATTTGATGATGAATAGAACTACTTTGAAGGAGTAAAAGTTGCACTCAATTATATCATCCAAGATGCCATAGTATTGATTTTGAGTTTTTTGAGGATGTATGTTATTTCTAGATGATATATTGGTGACCTCAAAAATTGCACTTATCTTAGAATCACAAGTTTTCTTTGTGTCATCCAACTTTTTTATGCGAAATTTGTGGCCATGATAGTACATAGCTTTGTAGTGCTTGACCTGCAATTTTTCAAGTGTATAAATTATTTTCATCGTGAGTTGATACGAAACATACGAGTCATGATCATTAATAAATTTGTACGTACCTCTCCACCTCTTAAACCATGTGCTAGAACAATTACCATTGGCGTAACATTGGAATCTTCATTACGATGAGCTTCTCTAACCAATGAAGCAACACCTTCCCATGTTAATAAGAAACTATTTTTTTGACATCATTCAATCCATACCGTCATCCAATCAAGATTGTTCGTAATATACAAATGTATTGCATCCCACTCTCGACTAGCTATATCCAAAAAAATACACCAATTATAAATAACTTATATTGAAGATTTACAAAAATTAATTAACTAAAATAACATCTTAGATTTACCTCTCACTTTCCTCAATCTACCTTTGCCCATCAAGTACTCTCCTTCAAATTTGTTAATGGAGTTAGGATCCCAAATATGATCTACATGGATCTTTGCTGCAAACTTAAGAAGATATTCACTAATGTACACCATGGTCTGGTATACCATATATCCCTCCACCATAGAACCCTCAGGATGTGCTCTCTGTCAAACCAAGCCTTTCAAAAATTTCAAGTGCCTCTCAACCATCCACATTGACCTAGTTGGTACAGGTCCACACAATTCAATCTCCTCAACTGGATGTATGAGGTAGTGTTCTTGTGCATTGAAAAAAGTTGAAGGTAGACACTTTTGCATTTCACACATAAGAAGAGGAATTTTTCTCCTCCAATATTTTATATCTTCTTTATTGATTTCTTTAGATGACAACCACCTCATGTATTTTCCAAGATCATATATAACTTGTTTGACATTGTTGGAAAAGTGGTGTGGGAGAGATAGAGGTAGAACGTACTGCAATATTTGTAAAATGATCTTGTCAATATTTTATAAAAGAATGCAATGAAAACCACATGCAGTATACAAATATATAGTCAATACAAAATAATATGAATTACCTTAATAAATATATGCCAATCGTGTGTTTTCATCCCTAGCCCAAATTCACTTTTCTTTGATATAAGATCATTTATGTTCGCAGCAAATCCTATGAGAAATCATATTTTTTTTATAATTTCTTTTATAGCATTGCTCTGCTTCTCCGACAATAACAATGTAAGGGCACTTGTATCAATCTAGTCTCCATTGTTATTTGACCGAATGACATTTTTCATTGCATGGTTGAATTCTTGAATGTCACTACAAATTTTGACAATTTGGTCTTTGTCATGCCTTCCATCTAATATTTTCCATAATGTCTCTGTTACATTCTTTCCAATATGCATAGGATCAAACAAATGCATGATTGGGAGTTGCTCATAGTACGACAACCTAGTAAATTGCGTAGGATAACTTTTTAGTCCTTTTGGAAGTTGGTCCTTGATACCTTGACAACCTTCACAAGCATCAATTACATCATCAGTAAACAAAACATAATATCAAAATATAAATTTAAAACAAAAACCATCAGATGGAATGACATTACTTTGATGATTTATTTTATTGTATGCTGACTTACATAGGCAAGGTGTCATTCTCTGTGGTTTTGATGTAGTCTCTTCTTTCCCATTGAAAAGATATTTTTCAGTAATTCGATACTTATGATTTCTGTGGAGAAAGTGTCTATTCTCATTGAACACCTACTTTCTTAAAAATTTTGAATGACGAGATTTTGTCTTTGGACCACAAACTGGACATGCAAATTTTCCCTTTGTCTGAAGACCTACAAGATCGTGTATAATTGGATTAAATGTGTTAACTTTGTGTTAGCACTATAACATACACAAAAAAAGGTGTTAAGAAGAGAACATACCACAAAAATGTGTTAGCCCAGGGGCATCACGTATTGTCCATACAAGCATTGCATGGAATTGAAATTGTCTTTGTCCTATTGGTCTAGAGATGTCATACATAGTGACCCCATTCCATAACACCATCAACTCGTCGATAAGGGGCTCAATATATACATTGATATCTTTAACTTGGTACTTACCTAGTTGAATGAACAAAAATATTACATAATTATTATGACCATTTTGATGGATTATTAATAATAAATTAATTTAGATGACCATTAAATCAAAAAATACTTGGAACAATCAGTGCCAACATTATGTGCTCCCTCTTTATGGACAACCAAGAAGGAATGTTATTGTTGATAACAAAAATAGGCCACACCGAGTAAGTAGATCTCATCTCTCCAAATGGATTGACACCATTCGCTGCCAATGAAAGCTTGAGATTACGAGGTTCTTCTTTAAAGTATGGCCATTTTTTCTCTATTTCCTTAAATGTTGAACCATCCGCAGGCATTCACATAATGTCATCTTGACTTCTATTATGTGCATGGTAATCCATAAATTGTGCCAAGCTATTGCACTTGAATAATTGTTGCAGACGTGGAATAATGGGAATATGTCGAAGAACCTTGCGAGGCACCTTTTTTATTTTTTGATCTAATTGATATCTACTAATATGACAAATAGGTCATTCTATTGCAAATTCATGTTGTTTATGATATATAATATGATCGTTTGGACATGCATGTATTGTTTGATACTCCATTTCAATATCTTTCATAATGGCAGATAATTCTCAGTATGAGCGAGGTAGAATGTTTTATGGTGGTAACAAACACTCACCTATCAACCTACAACCAAAAATATAATTTGTTAATTTAAAGAATATTAATTGCTACATGATTCACCCAATGTTAATTGTAAGGGAATTACGACTAAAATAATGAAAAAAGATGGCATACCTTAACATACGTGTCATTGCTATGTTGGATAAACCATTCATAACCTTCAAGTTCACCAACAACAATACAGCGGCAAGAAGAGTTGTTTCGAAGCCTTCATATAGGGGCTCGTGTGCCTTCTCAAGTATAGGTACATCAAGCTCTGCGTCAACATCATCATCATCATCATCATCATTATCTTGATCATCTTGATCTTCTTCATCATCATGGTCTTCTTCCATGATATCATTACCTTCTACTTCTATATTCACACCTCCATGTTCCCTCATTTGGAAATCCACATTCTCTAGATTGTCATGGTCCATAATATGAAACTTAGGGACATTGACGTATATGAAAATGATGACCTTATATTAACCATGACCATGTTGTCATCATCAAATCATGTCTTATGTATTTTATAAAATATTAAAATACATACCAATGGATGAAATTCGTTTCCCCCTTCAATGTGACCATGTTGCCTACAATGTTCCTCAGCTATTTTGATTAGATATCTTCAAGTCTTTAAGCCGTTACAAAGTTTGCAAGGAAAATAACATTTTCCATCACCTTTTCTTTTTAAGTTAGACCATAGTCTAGCAATTGTCTCCCTATTTTTTTGTGCATTGATATCGTCAGACATGGTCTTTCTTGAATGGAATGACTCGTTGGTGGAAGAAGGATGATTTGTTTGCAACCTGCAAATAAAAATCATTACTGAACAACCATTTTCTCAACCATTTTAATATAAAAAACATCATATGAAATATCTTTATCATTTAGATTTTAATGGTATATTTTAACTTTTAATGACAATTTTGTGTAATATAAGGACCCCTATTCAAAATTATGTCAATACCAACTAAGTGCTAGTAATTTTGAAAGCTGGCATATACAATATCCTTTCATAATAATGTTGACGAGCCTAAAGAAATATATGCATTCAATTTCTTGAGTAAAATGACCAAAAATTGACATGCTTAGTCAATCAATCTCACAAGGATAGGATTATAAAACAAAATAATGTCTAATCTAAAATATTGAAGAATTCGACCTAAGTTTGAAACCTAATCTAGATGCCCTCCTAACATTATTTGAATTTCCACATGCATTTTGGTTTTCACTCAAGTTAGATATTATGATGCATAGAATATGCACCACCAAAATTATATTATGATGCATAGAATATGCACCACCAAAATTATCGAACACTAGGTCCAAGACTCCAAAGAGAATAGATTGTGCTGAACATGGTTGGTTTCTATCTCTATTAAACATAAGAAAATAAAGTTGTACTTGAGGTGGCTCACTTATAAGTGTTACTGGGTCATCAAGGAAAAGCCTCTTGTGTTGTTGCCAAAGTAAGAGGTTGATCTCCTTCTTGAGGGAGTCATTACTTTTGTTATGGCCTTTAGAAGGCCCATTCTCTAGTTTCTCCTCCTATGAAATGGAATTCATGCTCGATGGAGCTTGTCACAAGATACTTTACATCTTTACCACATGTTGGTAGAGGAAACTCTAGCTACTTTAACTCCAACAAATTTCTTCATTTGGCTCTTTCTATTTCTCCTACTTGATAGGCTTACGAAGAAATTTGAGAGGAAACTTCTAATAATTACAATGATAGATGAGACATTCCCTTGGGTATATCTCAAACTCTATTGGTGTATACAAAAAGTTGGTTGATGAGATTTTCCTCCCATCCTTCTACTTGTGTTTTGTTTGTTTAGCAATTTATTAAATTATAGATATTAAAATAATAGTACTACTTTTTAAGTCAATAGAGTAATGAACAACAGTAATTTATCTCAAAAATCACTGATTTATCAAGCTTAGAGCTTCCATAACTATTTATTTTGAATAAAATGAGTGTTCTAAATTAATTATTCTCTTAAGATGAAGTTTAAATATTATTTAAAATATAAGCAACTTTAACTTAGTGTAAAATATTAACCAATAAATTCCAAAAAAATATAATTAACATTGTTCATGAGAAATCCATTTCCCTGTAAAAGTACTTAAGAAAATAAGGAAAAGAAACATGTTTGATTGAACGATAGGAATGTGTTGTAAGTGCATAAATAACACAAAAGTTCAAATCACAATAATAATAAAAGTATTGGATGTGAAATGAACAATAATTAAAACTACCGTGTTGCCTTAGCTCTCTTACCTCCATTGAAAGAGCATCTCAGTCATTCCAAGAAAGCATCAGAATTGTCATTTCCTGAACTTCTAGAAACATTTTGCAGCTGTATGTTGCTGGGAGCACCCTTAATGCCAATAAAACTTAGATTCATAATCTATGCAGATAAGTTTGTACAAGTATGAGCTTCATGACAAGAAATATCTATTGGTCAAAACTACAATTCAATGAGGCTTCCTCTCTATAAAACTCACAACTATGAAGACACTACCCACATTGAATTATTGTATTCTCTCAAAGAATTTGGACTATGATTAGCATTCTCAATTGTCTAATGCAGAAAGCATATTTAAGTTCGAGCAACTGTAATAGTAATACTTTGTATGAGAAGTACACTCACAAGTCGTATACCTATAGAGTTTTTGCATGCTTTCATCTGCTACTTCTATTGAGCTTCTTAACATATTGTTTATTGTATTCCCTCGATGAATATTATGGAGTGATAGGGATCATTTCTTTTTGTTGTGAGCTTTGGTTTGCTTTGTAGTTTGTTCTTTATCTCAACTTGGTATGGTTGTCAGTTGAATATAAAGCATACCCAGAGAGGCTTGCACTCAGGTGAACAAAGAAGAAAAACTACCCATGTATAATATCAGTATTGTAAGACTTGTATCAGTTTAAAATTGAAGTTAATGGACTAGTTTTTAGTTTTTTTTTTAAATTTTTGTTGTAGGTATGAACAAAAAAGAACCACCACCCATGTTTAATAACAGTATTGTAAGACTTGTATTAGTTTAAAATTGAAGTTAATGGATTAGCTTTTAGTTTTTATTATTATTTTTGTTCCAGGTATGATGGAGAATCTACTTCTAAGCTTCCTCCAGTGGATATAATTATCACTACAACCGACCCTTATAAGGAGTTTGCTATAATAACTACCAACACTGCCCTTTCAGTGCTTGCATTGGATTACCCTCTAGAGAAAATTGCATGTTATGTATGAGATGATGGTGGGTCTCCTATTACTTTCTACTCTCTTGTAGAAACATTGGAATTTTCCAAAAAATGGGTGCCCTTCTGCAGGAACTTCAATATTGAGTTAAGGGTTCCATTAATGTATTTCTTAAAAACACCCAAGTCATCGGATCCAAAATTTCTCCAACAATGGCAGGTCATGAAGGTATTATAAGTAGCTATTCAAATTTCACTAGACCTAAGATTGTTGTACAGGATTTCACTTTTTTTTTTCACATCTTTTAGGCCAAATTTGATGTAAACCCACTAAAAGTCTAATTACTTTAAAGATTATTTGAGTAGGTGTTAAGTTTCCAAAATAATCTCCTTTGCTTCTTTAACTATCTTGTTTTATGATTTAATGTACTGTTGATTAAATCTACAAGAAAAGGATGATATATGTCAGCAGCTTTTAAAACAATAGCATTTTTTTTGGCAGGATGAATACGAGAGTATGAAGAAAAGGATTTCTGATGCATTGAAGACAACACATTCACATTGTCATCTGTTTCTGAGAATGGTGTTAATGATTTTAAGTGCAAAAGCTCATATGCTAAAAACCATTCGAGTGTAGTGAAGGTGATGATAAATTACTTCCCATTATAATTGTTGTTTCTTCCAGAATGTTGCCATAGATTGGAGGATAAATGTTGGATGCAAATTTCACAAAGGTGAATTCTAACTGGTCTTCATGACTTGGATGTATGTGCAAAATTTCCTTTGAGGATGTTAAGGAATTGGCGTTGTTTGGTAGATGTATCCTCACTGGGAAAAATGATGAAATGACATTAATCAAATCTCTACATGTTGTGAGAGAAGGTAGGCAATATTTGTGTTCGTATAAGTTGAGCTCAGTGAACTCCAGAACCTACAATTCTATTTAGGGATTATTCTTTTAGATAGTTTCTAAAATTTGAAATTTCAACCTTCTGTGTTCAGCATTCTGGAAACATTGCATGTATCAAACCTCGACTGAATCTGACAAATAATAAACATGAGGGAAGACATTTGGATGAACAACACTAACAAACTACTATTCTCCAATTACACTATTGCCTCTGTGAGTCACTTGTTCTTATATTAATTTCTCAATTTGAGCTCTACAAATTATTCATCAAAACATGAAGTGAATGTTTGTAATTTATCTCTTTCTTTTATCAAAAGCTTGCATCAATCAATAAGGATCATTCTCACATTTAATCAACTCACACAATACTTGATTCAATGTATCATACATTGCATTCTTAAAGTGGAAGGATCATTGCAGTTGATCCATCACAGTGCCAATAACAAGTCAAGGATTGTTGGAGTGGATTCACCTCTATTTTTTTGTACATGAGATCCTAAGTTTATCCTATTATATTTTTCCATGAATGCTTTCAGTTAGAATAACTATAGTCAACCATTAATTAAAATATATTATTGCATTGAATATGTCATCAATAGTCGAATGTCATATGATTAAATCAACACACACACACATATCATAGTTTCTTCATTATCTTGATATCAACAATATGACTGTCCATAGGAAAGTTTATCATCAAAGATAAAACATTTTCTATTATTTTCATGAATCTTAAATATTCAACATGAAGTACGTGCTCCTGGTAAATAGCCAAAGAAGATCATAAAATCAAGAGTATGAATTGAATTGTAACTACTTTGCAATAAAAATAAATCCAGATCATGCATGTTCATATGAATAATGAAAGCTATATACCAAGAGGGATTCAAAGAGTCAGTTATGGCAGTTGTTGGGGCTGTTGAACTATGGACATGAAAGCTAAGAATTTGTGCCTGACTAGAGTCTGTCAGCTGTTTCTTTATTGTTGCCTTTGGATGATTGATCTATCTTTGACAATTGTCTGAGGTTGAGATGGATATATGTATGCAGTAAACTCTTCAGGGTAGTGCCTGGCTTAGCCTGAACATTTTAAAATTTCTGGAAGATTCTTTCTAATAATAAACCCTCTTCTATTATTTTTGACTGCTGAAATGCATGTGATGGAATTTGGGGTTTGGTACACTCAAACCTCATCCTAATCTTGCTAATAATATCAGGAGCATATTCTGTTAAATCAATATGCTTTCTATTCTTGGTTTTCTACTACTAATTGAATGCATGAGTTGATTTTTTATAATGTTAATTGTTGAATTGAATTGGTATTAATGCATTTATATGAAACTAAAATCCCTTAGATTAGTAGTTACTTTTTAAAGTACCTTTACATCCACCATCTCAGTTTGTCTAGATATTATACATCTATTATGGATATGTTTCACTTCTTGTTGAAGTCTCCACTATATACCAAGAGGGATTCAAAGAGTCAGTTATTGCATCTTTCTTATGAGAAGTGTTAAAGGCATTATACTATCTTCACAATCAAGGACAAATACATGGAAATGTCAAGGTAATTATCATTCCTCATTCTAGAGATACTCTAATTCTTTTGATGGATCGTGTGTTTTTATCAAGGCATAAATAACACGTTTCCCCCCCTAAGAGAAGCACTCTTTTCTTGTAGGAAGGATATGTTTGGCATGAATTGCATTGAATAGTTAGGTGTATTGTTTAAGAAAAGGACAACTATAAAAATTAAACCTTGTTAATTAGCGCAAAATAAAAAACATGAATGATCATGTTCCTATTACAAGCATGTAACTTTTTAAAACTAGGTCTATGTATCTGTACAACACCATATTCTGCATTTATTCATGTTTCCTAGAGCTCATAAGATGGGTAAATCTTCTAGTGTAGTTTTCAACCATTAAAGTATTTTGTGTATTGGGTTGTAAGTTTCTAGGTAGTCTACTTATCGATCAGTTTTTTGTTTGGGATGTAATTGTGGTTTTTAGGAAACCATTTGTTGCCCTTGAACCACCTTACACTACTAAACCATAATCAAGCACTCAAATTGATTCAAAACACATCATGGCATCTCAAAATTCATCAAAACCTTAGAACATGATCAATTAACCATACAGAGAATTTAGGATAGATAAAACTTCCTAAAAAGTAGTAACAATGCCTTTGGTATAAACCTAAAACCCTACAAGACAAATACTGACCAAACCTAGGTTTTGTGCACTTGGACACTGTCCATGTGCACTTGGGCTCATTTGGATGTGAATAGTCATATGGGGGTATTTACATACCTTAACCCTATGGAATAGCTCCCTCCATCCGTGAAATAGCTCCCTCCATGCATCCATTGCAATAACCTCCCTCCGTCTCCCTTCGTCCTCTACAATCAAGGATATTGATTCACCGTGTTGGTCGAAATACTATCAACAATACTATCTGTCTCCCTTCGTGATCCATCTCCCTCCATCCTCTGTAATCAACAATACCATGTTGGTCATGGTGATAGGTCCTTTCGCAGTGAAATGAAATACTAAAATGAAGTGTTAGCCCTTTTTTTTTAATTTATGTTATGCCCGCGTTGGTCTCAATTTTGACCAATACCGTGTTGGTCAAAATTGAGACCAACACAGGGATGTATTTAAAAAATAAATAAAATTTCCTTCTCTAATGTGACCAACTAAACATTTTTATTTGGTGGTCAAAATTTTTAGTCAAAATTTAGGGTAAAATGTACTAGTGAAATAATCATATAAAAATAATAAATGTAGTAATGATGGTGCAGTGCATTATTGATATAGATTCGATGACTCTTGTCAAAGTGCCAAACTATCAATGTGGAAGTGGGAAGTGTGTGTTGAAGACTTCACGAACATTGAACAACCTTGGACGACAATTTTGGTGCTGCCCTAATCGAAAAAAGGTTGCTAATGTGTATATATTTAATGTTTCTAATGTAAATATTATTCATTATAATATAAGAACCAATGTAGATTGGGTATCATAGGTAAATAATGGTTGTAGATACTTTAGTTGGGTTGATGACAACTCATCTACATCTATCCACCCATCTCCACTTATCCGCGATGAAGGATTTGATTGCAAAACATGTCAGGCTAGGGCAAATTTTAAAATTATATTTTTACGATGCCTTCTCTATATTGTAATCGCATATCTAATTTGTTGCAACCATATGCAGAGATGAACTCAGGAATTAGTTAATTTAGTATTTTCATATTGTAACTAATATTTTAATATTGATATGACATAACTTCTCTTTTCCTCAAGTGCGCAAATATATGGTTTAAATCTTTTTTTAGAATAATTTTTCATGTTTATGGCTTAGGTGGGCCCTAATCTACTATCAATCACATGATTTAACGCTAATTTAGGCTGGAGGTAAACTACATGTGTCATGTAAACAACATGGTTGAATGCAATCTCCTTTGCATGTTTTCAAGAGTTTTCCCACCAATACAACCATAAATAATGCATTGAACATAATCTACGGATGCTACGTGGTATGAAGTCTCGCTAAAGTTTGAGTGCAACATGGTATGAAGTCTCGCTGAAGAAGAGTACTGCAGAGAGCAGACCTACCGTACCAAGGAAGTTTGACAAGAACAAGGAATATGGCTTAAATATAATGGGAAGACGTCGTTCTAGCCTGGGCTTGGATCCTTCAACAATTAGCCTGATAATAAATGAAGCAAATGAGAGCTGAGAAATTAGCTTCCCAAGAAAAATCTTGTAAATGAACTGTGTGTACCCCAATTCCTGTGCCTTCTCTACATACCTAAATGATATATTTGAAACAACAAGGGTAAATTTAGCCTTACCCTTGTTGTTTCAAATATATTATTTGGGTATGCACAGAGGGCACATTAATTGGGGTACATATAGTTCATTTATGGGATTTTTCTTGGATAGCTAATTGCTCATCTGTCATCTACATTATTTATAAGCTAATTGTTGAAGGATCTAGGCTCAGGCTAGAAAGATGTCTTCCCAAACACATAAAAAACATACACATAAACATGACAATTGAGAAACATAAATGTAGATTTCACAATAGCTGAGAAACATAATTGTAGGCATCATGGTCACAATTTTTTGGAGACAACATAATTGAGTTGTATACCTAGACGATGGAGAGCAACTTTTGCTCTTTCGATTCCAAGTTGACACTACGGGATCCAAAGACCATAGATAAGGAATAAATTGAGAGAGCGGAGGAGGTCCATAATGACCAAAATAATATAGGACAAACCTCAAGTTAAATGAGGCAACTGCAAATATTTTAATAGAATTCTATTAAAATGTTTGCAATTGCCTCATTTAACTTGAGGTTTGTCTTGTATTATTTTTATCATTATGGCCCTCCTCTGCTCTCTCAATTTGTTCCTTATCTATGGTCTTGGGATCCCGCATTGTCAACTTGGAACTGGAGGAGTAGAAGTTGATCTTCATCATCTGGGTATACCACTCAATTACATTGTCTCCAAAAAAATGTGATCATGATGCCTACAATTATGTTTCTCAACTGTTGTGTCCCAGGACCCCTTATGACCCTTTACGACCATTTACAACCTCTAAGAATACATCTTAGAGGTCTTAAAATGTTGTAAAGGGTCATAAGAGGCTCCTAGGAGGGGCTAGATGAGCTTCCACCTTCATGTGGTTGGCCTTGTTAAGTAGAGAATGTTAATTAAACTATTCTTGAAACATAATTGTAGGCATCATGGTCACATCAGGGATGAAACTATTCCAAGTTGACACTATGGGATGTAGAACAACTTGGAACCGGAGGTGCAGAAGTTGCTCTCCATCACCTGGGTATACCACTCAATTACATTGTCTCCAAAAAAAATGTGACCATGGTGCCTACAATTATGTTTCTCAAAGAATGTTAAACTATTCTCAAAACAAAGAGAAGCTCAAAGAGAAGATGGTAACAACCAACAGAATGAGTGTGGACACTTGAAGATAAATATCAAATAGGGGGAAAGCACCTACAACAACAAAGGCAATAGCTATAGATATAGATGAGGATATCATAGAAATCCATAATTTAGTGTTTTAGAGAACAAATGATGGACTGTGAATTAGGCATTTATGCGATATCGTCATCTAAATTTATTATTTACATTGGAATGTAGCCTACGGATATTGATATTGCATCAGTCGAGCACGATGGAGGCATCGATTCTAATGTGAATTGTACTACTCAAGGTATACATTTTCTATTCAAATTTTGATTAATGAATATTTAATACAAGCAAACATATTCAATTATTTAAGGTGGATTAGTTGTGATGATGAGATGCGCCATTTAAATGTTAACTGTGACAGTCTCTTGGTTTCAGGCAATGCAGAAGGAGAAGCCTAGTTCAATATGCACAGATATCAGGTGGAGTTGAAAAACACAACAGGGTTGCATTTTTGATAGAAGTCTTTAATTGCGTATTTTAAGTTATACACCATCACAAAAATGTAAACGTGTTGTATTTTTTCAACTCCACCTGTTGTCTGTGCATATTCTTCTTGTGTTGCATGCGCATTCTCGATTTAGAGTGGGAAAAATCTTATTTTTGATGTGAGGGAGAGAAGCCAAACACAAAGAACATGCAAATAAACATGACAGCTACAAAACATAAATGTAGGTATCACAACAGCTGAGAAACATAAATGTAGGCATCATGGTCCCAATTGTTTGGAGACACAACATAATTGAATGCTATACCCAAAAAATGCAACACAACCACTACTCCTATAGTTCTAAGTTGACAATGTCGATCCAAAAACCATATATAGATTCCTTATCTTTGGTTTTTGGATCCTGCAGTGTCAACTTAGAACTATAGGAGTAGTGGTTGCATTGCATCATCTAGGTATACCACTCAATTATGTTGTGTTTCCAAAACATTGTGACCGTGATGCCTACATTTATGTTTCTCAATTGTTGTGTCCTAGGACCCCTTATGACCCTTTATGACTATTTACGACCTCTAAGAATACATCTTAGAGGTGTTAAAATGTTGTAAAGGGTCATAAGAGGCTCCTAGGAGGGGCCAGATGAGCTTCCACCTTCACGTGGTTGGCCCTGTTAAGGAGAGAATATTAATTAAACTATTCTCAAAACATAATTATAGGCATCATGGTCACATTTTTTTGGAGACAACATAATTGAGTTGTATATCTAAATGGAGAGCAATTTCTACACCTCCGATTCCAAGTTGACACTGTGGGATGGATAACAACTTGGATCCGGAGGTGCAGAAGTTGCTCTCCATCATCTGGGTATACCACTCAATTACATTGTCTCTAAAAAAATGTGACCATGATGCCTACAATTATGTTTCTTAGAGAATGTTAAACTATTCTTGAAACAAAGAGAAGCTCAAAGGGAAGCTGGCAACAACCAATAGAATGAGTGTGGACACCTGAAGATAAATATCAAATAGGGGAAAAGAACCTACAACAACAAAGGCAATAGCTGTAGATACAGATGAGGATATCACAGAAATCCCTAATTTAGTGTTTCAGAGAACAAACGATGGACTATGAATTAGTCATTTCTATGATATCGTCATCTAAATCTATTATTTACATTGGAATGTAGCTTGTGGATATTGATACTGCACTGACCAAGCAAGATGGAGGCATCGATTCTAATGTGAATTGTAGTACTAAAGGTATACATTTTCTATTCGAATTTTGATTAATGAATATTTAATACAAGAAAACACATTCAATTGTTTAAGGTGGATTAGTTGTGATGATGAGACGTGCCATTTAGATGTTAACTGTGACAGTCTCTTGGTTTTAGGCAATGCAGAAAGAGAAGCCTAGTTCAATATGCAATCTCAATTCATATACATAGGATATCAGGTGGAGTTGAAAAACACAACAGGGTTGCATTTTTGATAGAGGTCTTTAATTGAATATTTTAAGTTATAGACCATTGTGAAAATGTAAACGTGTTGTGTTTTTTCAACTCCACCTGCTATTTGTGCATATTCTACTTGTGTTGCATGCACATTCTCGATTCAGAGTGGGAAAAATCTTATTTTCGATGCAAGGGAGAAAATCCAAACACAAAGAACATGCAAATAAACATGACAACTACAAAACATAAATGTAGGTATCACAACAGCTGAGAAACATAAATGTAGGCATCATGGTCCCAATTGTTTGGAGACACAACATAATTGAATGCTATACCCAGAAAATGCAACACAACCACTACTCCTACAGTTCTAAGTTGACAATGTGGATCTAAAAACCATATATAGATTCCTTATCTTTGGTTTTTGGATCCCACAATGTCAACTTAGAACTACAGAAGTAGTGGTTGTGTTGCATCGTCTGGGTATACCACTCAATTATGTTGTGTTTCCAAAACATTGTGACCATGATGCCTACATTTATGTTTCTCAACTGTTGTGTCCTAGGACCCCTTATGACCCTTTACGACCATTTATGACCTCTAAGAATACATCTTAGAGGTCTTAAAATCTTGTAAAGGGTCATAAGAGGCTCCTAGGAGGGGCCAAATGATCTTCCACCTTCACGTGGTTGGCCCTGTTAAGTAGAGAATGTTAAACTATTATCGAAACAAAGAGAAGCTCAATAATTTATATCTGAATACCAATTTTTTTCTTATCAAACCATCAAAACATTTAAATAGTCTTTTAAACTGTTATTAAAAATAAAATATTTAATCAACATTTACTTACAGATTTGTGTGCTTGTCTGAGTTTGATACGTAGATCTGCGTATAAAACTCAGACAAGCACACAAATCTGTAGGTAAACGAAGCTTTCTTAGTCAGTTTGATTTTTCTTGAGGATGTGAATATATAGTACAATGAAAATGCTTTGTTCAATCTAATTGTGCTAAATAGAAGAAAATAGCTAAATCAAAGCTTCATAGATTCATATATGCATACTAATTATAGACAAGAAATATATTCAACTAAAAGTAGGAATATATTGAAAATGGTGTCACATTTTTTTAAAACCAAAGTTAGTATTGGTCAAAATTTCATCCTTTAGACAGTACTAAATTTGACCAGGATGCTATATGTTTGACGGTCCATTTGACGAATTTGGGTGGATAATTCGATGACTGAATGGACTAAATTCAACTAGGATGCTATACATTTGACGAATTGGGGTGAATAATTCGACGACAAAATGGTCTCAATTTCGACCATCACACCAATTGATCAACGTCTTATTCTTCCAGTTCCAAGGGATTGTTGAAGTCGATAATTCGACTAGTTATGGGGTTAAAATTTTGACTATTATTTACCATGTAGAAAATTTGACGAAAAAAGATCGACGACAGTTTTAGTCGCCTATTCGACCAATTGTTGTAGAAAATTTAACTAATTCTCGTCGAAATTTAAGGTAAAATTTACTAGTGTATGGAAAAACAGTAAATGAGAGAAAAAAATTCTAAAAAATATCTATGCCCTAGGTATTGAAGTTATCTTTCTATCATAAAAAATAAAAATGAAATTGGACAAATACACGACAAGTTATGTAGTCAAGGTATGTCAAAATTACAGTTTAGTCAACTTCAAACATTAATAAAATATGAAGTAATCATAATAATTTCATCAAACCAATTACATTCCCTCCATATGGATGTTAAAAAGCTAAATTCAAAATAATCACATTGATATCTATTTTAGAAAAAAATTTATGCCAGATATGAAAACAATGTAACTCTTTGAAAATGACATTATTAGCAACATACTAGTTTTCGTGGGAGAAAGAAAAAAATATTCAAATAAATTCAAAAATAAAAATAAAAAATATATTTAGGATCTAGACAAAAAATTGTAAAAGACTCTAATTTGGGTAAAAGTACAAACCTGTGTCACACTTTTATAAAGGAAAAGGACGATAACATTCAAATTTTTCAACTTTAACGACATAAAAGTGGCATTTGTGTTTAGAATTTGAAGATGATGTAAACTAATGAAATGTGTAAAATTTGATGAAATTTATGCTTATAATTTTTTTAAAAAAAATAGAACAAAAATTGACATAGTTTTTTAATTTTTGAAGTCCATTTTTTTATTGCTGAAATATGCTGAAAATCTAGGGTCTAGTTCACGTTAAAAAACTATATGCAAATAATATTTTTTTCCTCTAATTCCATAATATGTTTTAGATGACATGTATAGCTAATGCATAAAAAAACAAACATTGGATTTTGATATATATTTTGTCTGTTATAACTATCCAAAGTCGGTGTTACTTGAAATCAATAGCTTTTAGTTCGCATCCAATTTTCCCTATCAAATAAATCTACACCATTAAAAAAAAAATTATATATTCTTGAAGAGGACTCTCTCCTCTAGTCTTAAATATAAAATTTTAATTTTTATGACATGATTTATTATTTTTAATATTTTTTGAATGAGCGTGTTCTTAAATGTTAAAATACCTACTTGAAGTATTTTCAACTTATAATATATTATATGAAATCAAAACATGATAAAAATTACATGACCATAATCTTGACTATGAGCTCTACCAAAGGGTATTTTTAGATTTTACAGAAAGGTAAATTTTGACAGAGAATTCAGGTCCAAAAGTGAGAACTTGTAAGAGCCACTCTTTTTGGCTGACTTGGCTGCCAAATAGGATTCCACAAGGGTCCCATGCATGGCCAAGCCCCTTAAATCTGATTTTTCACAATGCGCCTGATTTTTAAAATAAAATCGGTTCTTTTTATAGATTTTTAATAGTTTTTTGAAATTTATAAATTATTTTAATTTTATTTGTAAAAGTTAAGTGGTTTTTATCTTTAATTAAGTGATTTTTAATAGTTTTTTTAAATTTATAAATTATTTTAATTTTATTTGTAATATTTAAGTGGTTTTTATCTTGAATTAAGTGATTTTTAATAGTTTTTTTGAAATTTATTAATGATTTTTATTTTATATTTGAGTATTGTAGGTCAAGTTTTGATTTAGTGTTTTACAGTTAATTGATTCTTTTCTATTTTTCACAGGGCAGTTTACCTATTTATTGTGTTGCATGCATTGAAACTCTTATTCGGTTTTATTTATTAAGAGGATTTTGGCTAGTATTCGATATACAGGTTTATAGATTTTAGCTCTGAGATTGAATTGGAGGATTGTGAAAGCTTTAGGAAATTTTAGGGTTGTTGGATTATTTTTTTCATGGTTTCTGTCAAGTGGTGGTTTAAAATAGGGTTTGAATTTTTTTTTACAATTATTCTTTAGAAAATATTATCTTCATTGTGTTTCCAAAATAGGTTGATGATTTTGGAGTAATTATATTTTTTTCATTATCCTTGAGAAATTTTGCAAGATTAGATTGTTGTGATTTTGTGAATGATAAATATGTATATATTTTGTTTGCTTATGAGCATAAGCTTTTATATAAATGTGTGAGTTTTTCCAGTTAAGTGATTCTTTTATATTTTTCAATCTGAATAGTTTTTGCAATGGGGAATAAAAGGAATATTTTAAGAAAATATGATCGAACAAAGGATGACAGATAATATCAGACAAAACATAATCAAGATCAACCTATTGAAGTTCAGAAAGAACCTATTGATATTCAGGAAGATGCAATTCAAGCAGGGGAACAAATTGATAGTTCTAGAGGTGAAAATAGATCTTTTGGCATGGGCAATTTGATGGAGATGAATGAGGATTCATTTTTCAGTCAAATTCCATCTGAAGAAATGTTATCTAAAAGTACAATTAAAACTCATTGCAAAAAACTTTGGGATGAATATTTTGAAAATAAAAGTATGGTTGCAAGAGCTCAATTATTTGTTAGGTTAGTCAGGAAAAAAGAAATGACTCCTATTTTGGAGTTGTTGGGTGTTGACAACAAGAAAAAATCAGGAGAAAATGTAAATTGAACAATAGTTCAAAATTTGCAAGATGCATTGAACAAGATTAATAACTCAAGTCGAGGAGCTGATTTAAGTGCTACACATAGAGCAATTATGACTACTTTATCTAGTAGGAGGTTGACACAGAGAAAACAAGTGCATGCAATTTTTTATTTACTGAATGTATCTAAAACAACAATTCAAAGATATATCAGGAAGAGAAATATGTTAGATGAAAACATTGAAAAAAAAGGGTAAATATTTGTAGGCTTCCTCGAAAAGATAGAATTTTTGAACATGCAAAAAAATATGTCATTGAATATTGGACCGCACACTCTTGTGTTTCTTCTAATAGGAGGGATACAATATACAAATGAAAGATGAAGAGACTGGTATGAAAACTGCACATCCAAAACATTTTATAGATACAACACAAAGTGAATTATTTGAAGCATTCAAGAAAGAATTTTCAAATGTGAAAATATGTCAATGAATGTTTGAGAGGTTGCGCCCTTGCTTTGTACACATAAATAAGGTTCATGAAACTTGTTGTTGTTGAAATCATGTTGAGTTTCATCTATACTTGCAATCATATAAAAAAGTTATGACAGTTCTTGACTCAAATATAGTCATCCCTAGAAGTACGACACAATTTGTGAAGTCTATTTTATGTGATAAATTAGAAGATTCTGATGAGTTCAAAGTATAGTGTATAAAGAATGCATGTAGTGATTGTGGAGATTTGCATAAATTTCCATTGCAAATTAAGAATATTAATTTTTCAACACCGGTTTTGTGGAAAAGATTTGAATATGAGAAATATCAAACAAAGAGCGGAGATGAGTCCAAAAAATTGCATTGAAGGAGAGTGAATTGCCCTACCTTGAGTTTATGACCAGATTTTGTACTCTAATTTATCCACATATCCAACATTTTCATGGTGCACGATGGCAAGCTAAACAGTTTCGTGATTCCAAAGATTGTTTTCCACCTAGTTGTATTCTTTCAATTGTAGATTTCTCTGAGAACTATACATTTTCCCCTCAAAAAGAGCTTCAAGCTCAATATTATCATTCTAATCAGGTTGTAATATTTGTGCAAGTGACCTATAGACATGCATAATATAATTTGGATGGGGTAGAAACTCCCAATCCAAATGAATGCATTATCATCAAGGAGGTTCATTTATATATCAGTGATGATAAGGTTCATGATAGGAGCTATGTGGCTCATTGTTTTGCAATGTTTTTTGAAGATATTATGAATCGTGGGATAAATGCCTCACAACACTAGATTCAATTTGATGGTTGTGCAGGTATGTGTATAGATCAATTTATTTTCATTGCCATTTAATTATTTGTTAAATTATTAAAGGATGACATGTATCTATGTATGTACAACTTAATTTTTCAGGACAATTTAAATCTGCAAAAGCTTTTAATTGGCTAGCCATGCAACATGCTAGACTCAATGTTAAGTTTTTGTGAAACTTCTTTGAAACTAGACATGGAAAAGGAGAGCACGATGGAGCAGGAGCATGTGTGAAGTGTGCACTTTGCCAACATGAACTTGGAGGTACAAATGGTGTTCAATATATATATATATATATATATATATATATATATATATATATATGTATGTATGTATGTATGTATGTATGTATGTATATGTGTATGTGTATGTGTATATATATATATATATATATGTATATCTGTATATGTGTATGTGTATGTGTATACACATACACATACACATATACAGATATACATACATACATATATATATATATATATATATATATATATATATATATATATATATATATATATATATATATATATATATATATATATATATATATATATATATATATATATATATATATATATATATATATATATATATATATATATATTTCAAATAATATAATTTTAGCTTATATCCATTTTCTTTAAACTGATAATTCAGAAATGTACAGGTAACATGATAGAGAATTCAAACAAAATTGTTGAATGGTGTCAAAGTCATTTTTCTCCTCGGGACACCATATACAACAAACATTATTTTTGGGAAGTGAAGGGTAATTTATATTTTGTTGTAAAATTTTAAATTAAATTTTGATTCCGTGTTCATGTCTATCTTTTTATAATTGTTGATCTAAACATGTGCAACTTTCAATTTATATTTGTAATAGATATAGACCGATCTAATCCTTACAATTGTCAAAGAATTGTTGGTATTAGAAGTTTACATCAATTGATCACTACAGGACAACACAATCCTCTTTTGATTCAAGTAAGAGAAAAATCATGTTTTTGTGCTCACTACATTGAGGACAATCCATTGAGTCAATGTGAGAATATTGCAAATGGATATGTTTCACGATGGGATACGTAGGAGTTAATCAGAATGCCTCCTTATGAAGTTGATGACATTGACATAAACATTCATGATCCTATATGTTCAGTTGATTATGAGTGTGTTTCTGATTTAGTTGTTATAGGTGCATGCACATACATGTTATTTTATTTAATTTTAATTTATTGTATAAGTGATGTTTAATTTTAATAAAATCTATTTGTATAGGTAATATTTTTTCTGTAGTTGTGGATCTTGACAATGTAGAAAGTGTAGATTATTATCTACTAAGATGCACAAAAGCAAAATGCAAGTTGGCAGAACAAACTGTAGATGGTGATGGACAGACATATCCAATTAGTTTAGTTGTTATTGAAGGAACCTATTATCAGAAAATAAAGGTCAATGGAAATGGTGTTCAATTTATTGAATACCTATCTGGCCAAAAAGTTCTTCATTATATTCACTTGGTTATAGCAACAAAGTTGCAATTCGAGACATTGCCAAAAAGAAAAAATGGCAATCAGAAGTGGAGGTTGTCTATTGAAGAACATGAAATTTTTTTGGAGATAATAAAAGATAGAGAGGATCCAAACTATATGTATGAGAAGCTTTAGAACTCTATAAACTTTAGAATAAACTTCTTTTAGTAGCTCTTGTACTTTCATATATTTGAACTCTATAGTTTGAATTTTCATGTTTTAACTCATATATATATTGTATGTTTTTATGTATGTATGTCAGTTAATTAATTGTATGCTTTGATTAATTAGTTAGTTAATTAAATGTATGCTTTGATTAATATGTTTGTTAATTATGTTAGTTAGATTACTTAATTATGTTAGTTACTTACTTAATTATGTTAGAACTACCTAATTATGCTTTGATTAATTATTTAGTTAATTAAATGTATGCTTTGATTAATTACATCACCTTAACATACTGTATACATAACACATGTATAAAACTAAGTCTAAAAGATGAAATAACACACGAACATATAACATGTAACATGTAATGTCTAAAATGTAATGTGATGTATAAAATATGAAACATGTAACATGTATAAAATATGTAACATGTAATGTCTAAAATATGTAATGTGATGTATAAAATATGAAACATGTAACATGTATATAATATGTAACATGTAATGTCTGAAATATGTAATGTGATATATAAAATATGAAATGACACACAACCATATACCATGTACATGTATAAAATATGTAACATGTAATGCCTGAAATATGTAATGTAATATACCATGTACATATATGAAATGACTAAAATATCTACATGTATATATGAAATGTTATAGCATGTTTATATGAAATGTCACATGGAATATCTAAAATAACATGGTCGCTCAACTAGGGCCATGTCCTTATCTGTGACCTGATGCCGGTGCACTTCCTCCTAATGTCTGTGTATAATAAAAAAAATATGTCATGCATACATACATGTATAATAAATTTTAAATACTTATGATCATAGAAAAATTAATTTTTTGAACAAACATCTCAATGTAGTTGTGTATCATGATGGATAGGATCATGTGGAGTCTATATATCTCCATATGGTGTAGCATCCCCGCCCATAACCTCCTGGAGTACACATATATATAACATATATTAATCAAATTTTAAATATATGTGTAAGTTTTTTAAATAAATAAAAATTTAATTTAATTATATATACCACAGTGGCCTCTAATGCTCTCTTGAAAGTGCTCAAACCTGACGATTCTAATGATATAGCCACAGGATCAATCCAGTTGTCTGTAAGCAATGTAGTAAAAAGTTGACAACCTGGACATGATGAAGTGGCCTGCATGGTCTGATGATGTGATGTATGTGGTGTAGTTTGTGGAGGACCTATAGGTGGCGGTGTAGTCATTTGAGGACCTATCAATGGTGCATTCTGCTAAGGACTTGTTGATGGTCTAGTCTGCTGAGGATCTGTTGGTGGTGCAGTCTGCTGAGAACCTGATCTAGTACTAATATAGGTCTTGACAAATGATGGAACCTCCCTGAGTGAAATCCCACTGAGCATCTATAATATGAAGAAATAAGATCATTGGATAATAATGCGCTCGTAAATCATAAATCATCCATATCTGATATAGTTGTAAGCTCCAAGGGAGATGGTATGTCAACTATACCATATAGATCACCACTAGAAGATGCATCCTATGCAAGTGGAGGAATGGTGGAATGAGACCGTAACATGTATCTCCCCACATGATTAGATTAAATCTCATGAACCTGTGTGGTGATACTTGCTATACTAGAATAAACATCCATCCTCATCTTGTCATCTGGCACACTCGCTTTTGCCATTTCCAAACCTTTTGGTATGACCAAAAGGTTTGGACCCACCCTTGCCCAATTATTAGCAAGCATAGGGGCATCAGGCGATCTGAACCTATAAGATAATCTCCCCTTCCCCTACCCAATATAATCAAGAAAATCTCTATAATCAACATCAAGGTGCAAATGAAATTCTACAAATAATTGTTTGCAGAAATATAGTGGCAGCTCATCCTTCTGGGCCCACATGTGGTGAGCAGCCAACCATCGAGGATATATAAATAGTCCCACCAGATTATCCTCACATCTTGTAGGCATGTACCCTCTCACCTTCTTCATGTCTCAATAATGAGGAAACATGCCCTTCACCATAGGGGTGGAAACAGTTGTATTGATCTCACTGTACTTCATAGTGTCGGTAACACTGCGAGACAAAGAAGTATAGAATCTATCAATGCTCATAGTATCATACGGGTTGTATGATTCAACTGTGTCAATCATACATAGAAAATCCTCTCTAATAATGACCACCCTATCCCTATTAGGAATGGTGGTGGATGAAGCCAAGATTTGATCCAAAACATGTAATGCTTGTGTTAATCTGTCAATAGTATCCAAAAATAGCTTCTATCTAGCCTCTGTTGTATCATCTAATCTATGAGAGGAACGAGCACTACTACTATGACTACTTGCCCCCCCCCCCCCTCCCCCCCATGAACACTAGCCTCTCCTGAATCTACTGACCCTCTACCCAATGCCATGTGTAATAGATAAACAAGAATATAGATATAGATCTCTACACATGTACATACAAATTTAAAAGAAACATACATGTTACAAATTTAAGATAATCCAGTTTAAACATACATGTTACAAATTTAAGATCATCTAATTTAAATTGGTTAGGTATTAGGTATTAATTGGTTTAGATAGAATTTTTGTTTATGTTAGTTTCTAGTGTTAGAGTTTAATAGGTCTTAATTGGTTTCTAGAATTTTTGTTTATGTTGTTTATGTCTTATTAATCCTATTAAGTCTTAAGGGGTCATATTAATCATGTTACCTATCTTAATTGGCCATATTAGTCACATGTTAAGTCTTAATTAGTCTTAATTGGTCAATTAATAGGTCCTAATTGGTCAAGTATTAGTCACATGTTAGGTCTTAATTGGTAGGACTATTAGGTCTTAGTAGGTCATATTGGACCTAATTGGTCAACTATAGGTCCTATTAAAGCTCTTAAGGGTGGACCATTAGGTCTTATTAGTAGGTATTATGTCTTAATTGCTCAAATAATAGGTCCTAGTTGGTCAAATATTAGTCACTTGTTAGGTCTTAATTGGTTAAGTATTAGGTCTTAATTGGTTTCTAGAATTTTAGTTTATGTTAGTTTCTAGTGTTAGAGTTTAATAGGAAATATTAATCATGTTAAGAGTCCTATTACATGTTAAGGATCTTATTAGGTTTTATTAGATCTTAAAAGGTTAGATTACATCTTGTTAATTTCATGTTAGGTCTTAATTGGTTAGAGAGAGAAAGTTTATGTTAGTTTCTACTATTAGTGTTTAAGTTGCTTCATCTTCTAGTTTCATGTTTAAAAACATATCTAACATATCTAAAAAAATTAAATTAAAACATTTTAAAACATATCTAACAAAATTAAATTAAAACATTTTAAAACATATCTAACAAAATTAAATTAATTAAATAACTAACACATTTTATTAACTAGAAAAAAAATATTATATTAATTAAATAACTAAATCTACATAAAATCATATTATTTAATTTCTACAATTAAAAAAATAAAACTACATAAACAAAAACAACTATTAAATTAAAATATTTATATTTAAATTACAATTATCTTATACTAATTAAAGAAAAACAACTACTAAATAAACATTTTTAATTAAATTATAATAATTTAATACTAAATATAAAAACAACTTAAAAAAAACATTAAAAAATAAAATTAAAAAAATGCCTACCTCTTCTAGCTGAACCACCCGCTAGCTCTCTCCAAATCGAAATGCCGTTGAAACCAAATGAGACCCGCGTGGCAGGATTTTTGCTTATATAGATTTTGGGGGTCTGGTCAGACCCCCTTCTGGCCGAAACCCTTATGGCTGAACCCCTTCCGACTGGACCCCTCCTACCACATAGACACCACACGGTGCCCAGTGGGCACCACATAGTTCCAGCCAGACCCCCTAGGTTTTTCCTCTAGTGCGACAGAGTTTTGTACTTTTACCCATTTACTTCATCTTTTTATTTCAAATAGTTTAAAGACAATATGAATCTAAATATGATTTTTTTTTCAAAATGTAGAGTTCAATGTCCATTCAGGAAAAAAAGTGTAACCCACTATTGTGGGTTCACCCTTGAGCATGGATGCAAGTTCCAACTCCATGCATTTTACAAGGCTTCTACATGCTCAAGGGAGATTATCCAAGTTGGTGGCTCATGATGGTAAGATAAGGGCTTGACTACTCTCCATTCAAAATATGTTAACACCTCATCAGTAGGCTATGCAAAGAGAGTTAGTTAAGGAAAAAGAATTAGTTCAAAAAGATCACCATGTTTCTATTGCAGAGAGCCTAGTTGACCTAGGTGCCAAGCTAGAAGTAAAGTCTGAGGTTTTGAAGTGTGCAATGTCTGGTTGGGACACTGAATTGAGTATGGTCATGTAGCTTCACAAACCATTCTAGACAAATATTTCAAGATCCCTACACCCCAATAACTTGAAGTGACAAAAATAAGGGGGAAATTGGAATGACATGACATAAAAAGTCACAAGGGGAAACAACATGTGAGATATCACAAAGCAGAACCAAAATGAAGAAGATAGAGATGAATGGTATGACATACTAGTTTGGTAAATGTTTATATGTACTTGAGTATATGTCAAGTAAGGAAGTCTTATGTGTACATATGTAAATTTTTTGTTTGAAGACCAAGTTAAGTTTTAGGGGGAGTATTATGTAAAAAAAATTTAGTTCTAAGTACTCTTGTAAATGTAATAAAAATATCATGGTGAAGTTTTTTTGCCACTAATGTCAAAGGGGGAGATTGTTGATTCCTAAATTTTTTTTGTCTATTAGTGTCTTACACAGTTATTTTCTAGGCAATATTGGTTAGTCATCACTACAACTAAGTCATCATATATAGGCCGAGTCATGTGTATTGTACATTTATCGAGGAGTAGTCACTGTCAAGTAAAACATTGGTCACCAAGTACTTTAGTATTAGCTGAGTAAACTTTTGTCAAGTTATGTAAAGATGTCAATGCCGAGCATGAGGTTATAAAGAACAATGAATGCCGAGCAAGCCAGAATTGACATATGTGCTTTTTATGGCACAAACACTTACGTAAACTATTTTGGCCAACATTTATCTTTCATTTATTGATTTTTGAGGAAATCAAAGAGGTAATTATGGTCTTGTATTGTAATATTTAATCCCTATGTAGCACATGGAACCAATCAGAATTAGGTAAATGTTAAGTGGAAAAAGGAGACAATCTAGATCATAGATCTTAAATCTTGGAGAAAGTTAATTGTCTAAATAAGATGTGTCCTAAACTCCAAAATGTAGTAGCAATAATTATCATGAGGAGAAGAGTATGAAGGAGATCTTATACTTTTAGAGCAGAGAAGTATTTTGATGATTAGAGATAGAGTTCAGTGACCAAGCAGAAGAAAGAAAATTAGTGAAGGACAGAACATAGACATATTTGATAGAAGAGATCAAATCTATATTGTAAGGAGAAGATCTATAATCAGCATCATAGTACAAAATGAAGGATTGGGTACTGAGACATTTTAGCAAGTGTATCAAGGTAAATCTCTTAAAAGGGTGGTTTTAAAAAACCTCAGTAAATCTCCTAACCGAGTGCTTACTTAGTTGTAACTTTCAAATCCTTTTGCAAGTTAGCTTGTATAAGTCTCAAAGCTCTTAGCAGAGCATACCTCTCAAAGGGTAGATCATATTTTGTGATCAAACTTGTAGCACTAATAGGAAAACTCTAATACTACAGTAGTGAAGATTTGTGGGTGTCATCCGCACCCCAGTTTTACTTTTCAAGGGTTTCTAGGTAACCAAAATCATTGTGTTATGTTTATTTTCATGGATGATGATTAGGATATTATTATTGTTATAGTGTTAAGTTTAATGCTTATACTTTTCAAGTTTGTTTATGTCAAAATGGATCAATTGGTTGATATCTGATTTACCCCCCCCTCTCTGTATCGCACTTCCTAATAGATTTACAACACAAGAATCTTACATAGATTATGAATAGATGGAAAGAATTGATGTAAACTAGGCCTTGGGAGCAATAAATTATAGGTGGATGAGCTTACCTATCAATTTAAATAAAATGGAATGATATTCTTCATAGAACTACATTTTGAAAACACACTGAACTACTTGGTACATGGTGTTAAGAAAAGTTAGGCCGAGCCATTAGATTCCTCTTAAGTTTTAGCTACCAATTTTAATGTGGCCCCTTCTCAGTGTGGATAAAATTGTTGAATCCCATAATACACTGTTAAAATTAGCATGATGGGAGAAGCTAAAGGTTACCAAAGGACACTACTGGCCCTTGGAAAAAAGGAGAAGTAGGGAAAAGTTCACCATCAGACTTTTGGATGAATGCTAGAATCATCAACATTGTAGTTACTGAGGGACCAACAATAAATTACATCAGGGAAAATGATGAGGCCATTTTATGGCTTATTTTTCTCCATACTTTCTTAGTTTGTTAGTCCAAAAGCTAGGTTATTATTATATTTTTGCTAAACTCTTTTAAGTTAATGTTTGTATAAGGGCATTATAAGGACCTAGTTTAATCTTGAACAGTCATTTCTTGATGATAAGAACAACGAACAATTAAATAATATCTCCTATGGGTTAAGTAATCACCTTTTATATTATTCATACCCTTATGGATGATTTGAATCTGAATATATTTTTTCTGCGATTATGCGATAATCATATGTTATAAATTTGGAATGTGATATATGTCTAATCATCTTTTGTAGGACTAAGTTAGTCAGGTATTGAAGAAGCTGATAGAAAAAAGCGCTATGGACTAGTTCAACAAGTCCTAGAATGAGTGGTTTTTGTACTTTCATAAATAAATTAGAATATCATTAAGAAAGTCAAGCACAAACTACTATAATGAGGAGGAAATCCAGTAAATAAGAACCTATATTTATGTTGGATCATTTAATAAGTGAAGACATGTTCTGTTAGATGAGGAATTGTCTCAAACATGTTTGTAAAGAGATAAAATTGTTGTAATCCCTACTGCTGAGATGATTGATAGTTTAGGAGCTAGCTAAGGAAGTCCTTTTTTTATAAATAAGTTTCTTGTAGACTTCTTGAGGGAGTTATATTATCAATAATAATAGAATTCTTTACTATAGTTTTGGGCTACTCTAGTAAATACAGTTTATAGATTCATTGTGTACTTTATTTTTCAGTTAAGAATAAAATAGAGATGTGTTTGTTTCAATAAGAATATATTGAATTTTTTCAATTCACTCATCTAAGGGGCCCCACTTGGTGAGTGAACATTACTATTTATTTAGCAATTTTTTATTACTTTGTTGTTCCTACATATACTAGGTAGCAGAACCTGGGTAGTCCCACAATAGTTTGTCCCACTTTTTGGCCAACTTTGACATAGAGATCAACATTCTGAGAAAAAACTTCACTTTCAAACACCTATTACCGTAAACTATTAGGAATTTGAAGATCATGTAAACTAGAGTCTTTTAGAATTTTCTTTCTAGTTTCTAAATATTTATAAAAAAAAAATTAAAATTTATTTAAATTCATTTTTCATGCTCCTTCGAAAAGTGGTTTGTGTGACAAAACTATGTTTTTAAGGAGTTACTGTCACTTGGATCAGAATAATTTTTTTTTAAAATATGATAATGATGTAATTCTTTTGAGATTATATTTCTAGCTTCAATATCTAAAGGATGCAATTGGTTTCATTCATTTTGGGTCAATATTTCATAGTTTATTAAGTTTTAAAGTGACAATAACTATAATTTAGACATAAGGTCACTTGGATCGCTCTAACTTGATCTATGTATATCGAAATTCATTTTTTTTATTTTTATTGAAAGGTAACACAAATAATATTTTCCTACATATTTTTCATATTTTATTTTGTAATTTACTATTTTTCCCGAAGTCTTGAAGAGACATGTTGTTGAATGACCAAACAACCCATGTTTAGGTAAAGTAATATTTAAAAGTGATAATGAACTCAATATTTATTAAAATTATACTCATTAGAAAGCATGTTCTAAATAGCATCATACTACATAGATAGGTTTTTCAAATGGATTTATTTGATCTACCAAAACATATAGTCAAAGTGATTTTTTGTCAACATTTTAATAGGAGCGAAGGAGACTCCATTGTAGGTATGAATGAGGAGTATAAATGTTATATCGATGTTTTTTTAATGTAAGAGGCTTTGAGCTAACTATTTGTAGTTAATTCCTTCAAATGGAACTTCTCAAGGATTAAATCATCATATTTTATTAAAAATGTGTTATTTTAGCAAAATTTATCATGTCTAAAAAAGTGTAACCCACTATTGTGGGGTCACCTGCCTGCATTTATTCCTATAGCAAGGAAATCAGAGTAGAGACTTGTTTGATTTTAGGATTTTGTTGAGTAGAGTAAACTATTTGAAGCTTTCTAATTCCTACAGAGACAAGTTACTTTCCAGTATTTATTTTCAAGAATGCAATGTTTCCTTTTAGTAGAATAGTGATGGAAATTATTGTAACTTACTGCATATACTTTGTTGAACCATTTCAAGTTTATGTCCCTGGGTTGATAGATAAATGAGACTATTATTTCAATTGATGACTATTTTATGGATGTCCAATATGTAAGTTATGGGTAAACTATCCTAGTTACCAGTTAGATTAATTTGGCAAGCACACATACGTGAATGAAAACTAGTGAAAAATTAATTATTGGGATAAATTCAATCACCTCATATTTTACTCTACCATTACCAATCATTGATCACAAAAAGTAACTCATAGCCTCCCATAAAATGAATAAATTAAATATAAATATAATGTCATATTGTACCAATATTTGTGACTTCAATTTCCTCTCTCTAATAATATATAATAATAGATGTACCTAACAACAAAATTCTAATAGCTTGAGTCCATGATTAATTAAAAAACATTTACTTTCAAACGGATTTAAAGAACTTCAATTAAAAACATCATTATTTATATGAGCCAAAAAATTTAAAAAGTAATATATTTCAAAAGTATATCATAATATTTAATCTTAGGGAACTTATAGTAAATTTGGGAGAACTCTTAATTATTTTAAGTGCCACACGGTTCAATTTGGATCAATACTTCTCTTCCTCATATGAGGATGCACCATGCTCTTCATAATTTCCACTATATTATTGATCGTGCCAATTCCATAAATTTATGCATAATCCATTTCTTCATACATGCTAATGCTATAGCTTTCAAGTCACCATCCTCTATCTTTTTTTCATGGCGCACTAAATTTTTGAGTTGTTTTTCTGCATTCTCTTGTTTTGTTTGTTGGAATTTTTTTATATCAAGTTAATAAAATCACGTAGTTATTTTATATATGAGCATGAATTTAAGGCTTCTCTTTTTTTATGGAGAGTCAAGTATTGAGAGTTATCTATTTTTTCAGTTATCTAGGAAGTTATTTAGAACAACTTATCATTTATTAATTAAACAATTTATTTAATCATTTCTGAAGTAAACCTTCAATTTGATTTTGTCCTTTATTAAAAAATTAAAAATTGTTAAAGGTTTTTATAATAAATTCATACAATTATTTAATTGTCTTTTTCATTTAATTTTCCAAAAAATCAACTGATACAGATAAATTATATTTACACAGGAAGAAGAGAGAGATTTTTAGTTGAAAACTTCAAAGGTTTTATAAACCCTACCTCAAGTCAATGATTTGAATTTAAAAATGAAGAACAAATTCAACCCAAATATTCCAAAGATTTAAAACAATTTTCTTAAACCCTAAATTTTTTGAGAGCGACTCCTCCAACCTGATTGAATCCTTCCTAAATTGACCTCCTAGATCTATAATATAGAAAACCTATAAAGCTAGGGTTTGAAATGTGCAACCCTAATTATGAATTAAAATTCAACTTTACAAATTGATATTTAGTCACTTCATTTAATTTTTCAACTTGACTTAAGTTTGAAAAACTAAAATTTTAATTAAATTTCAATTTTAATTTTATAAAATATTTCTACATTCAAAAAGCATGATTTAGTTTTTAATAATATTTAATCTTAATAACTAAAGTATAATTTCAAGCATGCAACTTTTCAAAATAAAAGTAATGTTAAAGTGATAGATTACTAATTTCCATAATTAATATCAATTTTTATTTAATATTAATTAAATCTTCAATTATTATTTTAGACTTTATAACTAAATATAGGTACTTAATTAATAATTTATAATTAAATAACCAAAAATTTAATATTATAACTAAAGTATAATTTCAAACATGCATCTTTTAAAAATAAAAGTAATGTTAAAGTGACACATTACTAATTTCCATAAGTAATATCAATTTTTAATTTAATATTAATTAAATTTTCAATTATTATTTTAGAATTTATAATTAAATATAGGTACTTAATTAATAATTTATAATTAAATAATCACATATTTAATATTATAACATTTAGAAGGTATAACTATTTTACCTTAGTAATTAATCTTTAATTATTTATTTACTAACATCATGATAAAATGCAACATTGACCTAAATGAATGCCTGCATATTGAAATCTAAATAATGACCATTCAGAAAAGAATGGAACAATCTCAACATGATCAAAGAGGGTTCATAGATTCATGTCACCTTGATGAATACAGACAGGGTTTTCAATCATATACTTATCCACTCATAGGAAAAAAAATAAATATTTATGATAAGGCTTTAGGTTTGAATGATACCTCCCCTCTTTTACCATTGAGATATATGTAAGGGAACACTCAATCCTACCAATGAAGGGAAGATGATGTATGGTACTTGCAAACCTACATTGCAAATCCTGACATTTGCACACACACACACACACACACAAAAGAAAAAGAGAAAAAGAAAAAGAAAAAAAAAGGAAAAAAAAAGGGATTGGTACTTGTGTGGATGTTGTAAGAAAGTAACTACAGATTCATCCCTCACACAAGAACATCAAATATAAATATAAAACATACACAATATCCATGTAAATGTAGATATAGGGTCAATGGGTTAGTAAAATCATATATATACATAACATTAACGTATAAAGATAATAATCATTTATCTAACAATATGATATAAAATAAATAACCAATTTATCATAGTATATCATTATCATAAAGTAATGTCATACATAAAACTACAACAAAATCCAACTTAAACAACCAACAAACACATGAAAAGTGGCCTACAAGAGTTAGGCATGATAAACTAAAATAACTAACTATGGGTGGGTATCACACCCTAACAAAAGAAAGTACTTCTAAATCCTCTCAATAGCTTTCACAAACTTGGAAGGAGTCTTAAAAATGCTCATTGGATAAAAAATAAGATTATAAATAGATGCATTTAGTAATTGAACCTTACTAGCATGACTGAATAAATCTTTCTTCCAAACAAAATGCTTCATATTAAACTTATCAATGAGTTTCATCCAAAAGGAACTACGCCCTTTATTGAAAAGTGATTGTCAAATATAAATGGATAGGTGAGAATCATATTCATATCCAAGGATCCTTTCAATCATTCTTTGTCTAGGATGAAGGGTACTTGAGAAAAAAATAGAACACTTATTGAGTCATGCCTTTTGACTAGAAGTAGCTTGACAAGTAGAAATAGTCTTAAAATTCCTAGCATTAAGGATAGAGGATTCTCCAAGCATGATCATATCATCAAAAAACTATTGGTGAGAACAAGTTAGAGGATTTAAGGATGTACAAATCTCTTTCAACTAATCCCTAACCACTCTATGATGCATGAATCGACCCAATATATCTTCCATAATGATAAAGAGGTGAGGATAAATAAGATCCCCTTGTTTATTCCATGTGGAGCTTTAAAAAAGTGATAGAGAACCATTAATGAGGAAGAATTTTTTTGTATTACAAATGAGATACCATATAATAACTTGAAACTTCTTATTAAAACCAAAGGCTCCATGAGTTTTAATAAAAAATATCCAATTGACTTTATCATACGTCTTCATGAGATTGAGCTTTAACAGAAATATTTCTCCTAATTACCTTCATTGGAGTATATATTTTCATGGATAGTCACATTTGAGTCTAAAATCTCATGCCCAAGGAAGAATCCATTTTGTTTCTCAACAATGA
>BSBK01000543.1:1085000-1087799 GCA_027943335.1 Chamaecyparis obtusa
AGAATTAATTGTGAAGTGTTTTATGGTTGACTGATTCGCCCCCCCTCTCAGTCACTTCATCCATATTCCATCAATTGGTATCAGAGCTTTTGGTGCTTGCAGGAAGGGTTTCAAGGACCTAAGCTAAAGATCAGGATGTCTTACAAGAGGGAAATTCCAAAGCTCAACAGAGATAACTTTTCAGCATGGCAAGGTCTCATGCGACTTCATGTGGCTTCCATTGGTGATTCAGGATGCAAATACATTGATGAAGAATACACAATTCCTAATGGCGCATTAACTGTTGAAGACATTGCAGATAAAAAGACTCACAACACCATGATGATAGATATTGCATCTGCTCTCAGCTATGAAGAATTTGATGATATTAAAGACTGCACTACTGCATATGAAATGTGGATGGCACTGAAGAAAATATATGGTGGTGATGCAAATGTGAAAAGAGCCAAAGCAAAAAGCCTAACAGGACAGTTTGACAAGATGAATATGAAGGAAGATGAAAACATTGCAAAATATGTTGAAAGAATCAAAGCAAGTGTGAAGTGCAATTAGAGCTTCTAGAGGAACAATCTCAAATGAAACTGTTATAAGTAAGGTACTCAGAACATTACTTCCTATCTATGCAATAAGAGTATTAGCTATTCAAGAAAGAAGATGTGAAACAAACCACAATATAACTTTGGATGCTTTAGTTGGAAGATTAACAGCTTTTGAATTAGACAACTATGACAACTATGTTCCTAGTTCCAAAAATATTGAATCAGCATTTGAGGCCAAGGTTTCACTAAAGAAGAACAAGAAAATTAAAGAAGGTTCAGTCAAAAAGTGAAGAAGTATCAGAAGAAAGTTCTGATAGTGATCTTGAAATTGTAGAAGCATTACTTGCAAAGAAGTACTCTAGAGGGAAAGGTAAATATAAAGGTAAAACTCCTTTAATCTATTTTTCATGTGAAGAAATTGGACATATTGCAGCTAGGTGCCCAAACAAGCAAGTCAAGGAAGAGAAGAGAAGTCATGAGTACTATGGCAAAAAGAATTTCAAATCATACAAGGATAAAGGTAAGAAATCATGTTTTATGGCTAAAGATTCTGATGATAGTGAAGAAGAAATTGTCTTTATTGCTATAAAAGATGAATCTGATGATGAAGAAGATAAGATGGCACTTATTTCTCATATAAGAAAAGATGATATATGGATAATAGACAGCGGATGTTCACACCACATGACTGGTGACAAGACAAAATTTGAATATCTAGAAGACTATGATAGTGGTAATGTAAGATTTGGAAACAATGAACCTTGTTGTATAAAAGGAAAAGGAAGAATCTCATTAACCAAAGAACTCATATGTGATAATGCTTATTGGGTTGAAGGACTAAAACATAATCTTCTAAGTGTAGCACAGCTAATCAACACTGGTTTCAAGGTTGAATTCATGAATGGTCAAGCAAGATTGCTGGATGGAAAAGGAAAACTCATTGGATCAGGCAAACAAACAAAAGGTAACTTATTTTATCTTGATCTCAGTGAATATTCATGCTTTATTGCTCAAATAGAAGAAAGTTGGCTATGGCACAAAAGGTTATGTCATGTGAATTTTGATAACATGATAAAAATAAGCAAATTCAAGAAGGTTAGAGGAATTCCTACTTTGAAGAAACCTGACACTGGTCTATGTAAGAATTTTCAGATTGGCAAAATGAGTAAAACTAGTTTCAAGAGTAAGAACTATCAGTCTAAAGAAATTTTGGAAATTGTGCATACTGATTTATGTGGACCTATTGGAATACAAAGCTATACTGGAGATAAATTCTTTATTCTTTTCATTGATGATTATTCTAGAATGATGACTGTTATGTATTTAAGAGAGAAATCAGAAGCATTTGAAAAGTTCAAATGGTACTTAGCAAGAGTGGAAAAGGAAACAGGGAAAAGATTGAAATGCTTAAGATCAGACAGAGGTGGTGAATTCATCTCCCATGATTTTAACAACTTTTGCATTGAAAGAGGAATCAAAAGACAGGTATCAACTCCTAGAACTCCTGAGCAGAATGGAATAGCAGAAAGAAGAAACAGATCTATTATGGATTGTGCAAGGACTCTAATGATAGAAAAGAACATCGCTATAAAGTACTGGAAGGAAGCTATCAGCACTACAGTTCATACCTTGAACCGAGTACAATTGAAGAAAGACACATTTAAAACTCGTTATGAATTATGGTATGGCTATAAAACCCAATGTAAGTTACATGAAAATATTTGGTAGCAAGTGTTATATCTTAAAAGAATCCAGAAGAAATAAATTTGATGTGAAAAGTGATGAAAGAATATTCCTAGGATATTCTAGCAAAAGCAAGGCATACAAATGTCTAAACTTATCTACTCACAAAGTCATAGAAAGTATACATGTAAAATTTGATGAATTTGCAGAAAAGACTGAAGAAGAAAGCAAAAGGGAACCTGAGAACTACAGAAGATTCGTTTACATTGAACCTGAAACATTGGCAGGCACAACTATCAATAAGGAAACTATATCTATCGAGCGAGCACAGTTACCGAGTCACAAACCGAGTCACAGGAAGAAGTTCAAACCGAGTCACAGGAAGAAATTCAGACCGAGTCTCAGCTTGAAGTTACCGAGCAAATATCTACCGAGCCCCGAGCAACCTGAAGAAGAGATCCTAGAAGACAACAACAGGAATCATTCAAAAAGCAAGGAACCTATACTAGCCAAATATGTCAGAAGACATCATACACCGGATCAAATCATTGGAAACAAATCAGATGGTACTATGACA
>BSBK01000544.1:0-2500 GCA_027943335.1 Chamaecyparis obtusa
GGAGGTTTTTTCTTCTCAGTTTCTTCCTCTATTCTTGTTGGTTCTTTTTGGAATGGAAAGATTCTCTATGAGGATGGGAGGGGACATAAGGAGAGTGGAACCCATTGATTGTGCAGAGTTGAAGAGCATTGATACTATTCAGAGAATCTTGAAAAAGGGTAGAGTTACTTCGTGTATTGAAAAACTCCATGAATAGGATCCTAAGGTCACGATGATGTTTGCAGAAGGTTGGAAAGATGGTAAAATTTTCCTATTGGGGAGGAAGATCAATATTGATGAAAACCTTATCATTGAGGTCATTGGTCTATCTAATGAGCGAAAAAAATTTATTTAGGCACAAGAAGTTTTCAGACATGGCTGTCAAGAAATTCCCCAAAAAGGACAAGGAGAGAGAGGATTTGGTAAACGATTTTAAAAGCACTTATGATACTTCTTAGATTAATTCAGTTTGTCATGTAGTACTTAAGGTAATTATGCAATGCATTACTCTGGATGGATGCTTTACTAGGGATTTTGGTCATCACTTTTCTCTTCTAAACCATTTCAAACACAAGGCTAGAATTTATTTTTCCTTTCTTCATGTGTGTCTTCGGTGAATGATAGTATTAGGGATCATAGGAAGAACCTGATTCTTCACAAGGGTTTACTATTGTTAATTTATGAGAATTTGAAGTCCTTGCCTTGTTTGTCCTATGCTTCCCATGTTTCTATTTTCGAGGATGAGGAATTGGGTTTGAGTTATTCAAAGGTGGAGGAATGGAATATTGACATGGATGACTCGAGTTCAAATCCCCAGAGTAAGAAAGGGAAGTCAAAGGTGAAAAGGAACATCTCCCCTATTTATGAGAAAGGGAAGTCTAAGGCGAAAGGGAATATTTGCCTATTTATGAGAATGACAATACTTTAGTTCCCTCTTTTGATAATGATTCAAAGGATTCTCATACTGCAACAGATAGAGAAGGGAGACCCAACTTATCCACAGATCTTAATACCAATTCTCGTTATCTCAATCTTGACCAAGAATACCTAGATGATGTTATATCCATAACTTGTAATGGGGATGATGATAATTTCAAACTAATGAAATGAGTATTTTTTGAGATAAAGGAGATTAATATCAAGCTTAGGGCAATTATCAATAAATAAGACAAGGGTATTGAGGGTTCAAGAAATGAAGCAGATAAAGGTAATAATCAGGTTAACAACAATAATACTTTATGGAGTGAAGCTAAGAAGAAGTCATTGATTGGTAGTCTACACATAATGATTGATAATTTGTTAACAATGAAGAAGGATTTGGAAGGGAAGCTTAAGAGCATCAATGATAACCTTCTATCCCTTATTACCTTGAGTCATACAATGATAAAGATCATAATTGAGAGTCTCAACACTATGGTCAATAAGTTGAAGAATATCCATTAAGATTGACTGGTGGTTGATTTGGAGATCGATAGAGAAAAAGGGCAGGAAGAGGATATTGATTTGAGAAAGAGAACTAGAGGAAGTTTGAAGAGGAAGGTGGAAAAAATTCCTCAGGACATCTTTGATGTGAACAAAATGGCCATCAACATGACTCAGTTGGAGGCTGAAGGTGGAAATGCCCTAAAGAATCTTGCATAAGGTTTCTTGGTTTGTACCTTGTTTTGTGTCTTTTGCTAGCTCTTAGCTAGGATTTTTGTTATCTAGTTGTTGTCAGTGTTATGTCTCTGATATTTTTGGAAACGTTATGGTTTAAGGGTTCCTTTTTTGTTCCCTATCTTTAGTATTTTTTTGTAAAAGGGGTGTCAGGTCCCTTCAAACCTTGTTTGTTCCATAATAAAAAATAAGCAAAGTGACCCATCAGGTATTTGAGCCTTAGTGGCAACCTCAAAGTATTTTAACTAGTTTTCTAAAGTGGTCACCCATACATTATATTATTATATTACTTTTATTTCTATAATTATTTTACTATAATATTAGCTTATTATTCCTATATTTATTTATTATATAAGTTATATTAATATTATGTTATATTATTATAGTGCTTTCTTATTATTCTTATATTATCACTATTATATTATTATATCATCATTATATTATGATTATAATAAAAATAATATAATAATTTCTTATTTGATGTAAAATTAGAATAACTATTAAATTATCATTTATGTACATTAAATAAATTATATATTATTATTAATGTATTATAATTATATTATAAATTTTACATATATATTTATTATAATTTTATTAGAAAAATAGATGTGAAATGATTAAAAATATTTATTAAAATTAACCAACAGTGTTAATTTTTTGGCTAGGATCATGTATGACGTCAAAAGTGGGAGATTAAATATTCATGACACAAGGAATGACACATAAGTTTTACTCGAGAAAATTCTAGAGGGCAACTCTATTGGTTATTTTAAAAAGGTGGATGAGGCTACGACTGAAGTGAGTCAATCTACTTTTTCTCGTATTTTGGTTGATCAGGACATCTCCACATCCCTTTCAGGTG
>BSBK01000544.1:7500-25000 GCA_027943335.1 Chamaecyparis obtusa
TTCTGATTTTATTATTGTAGATCTTGTAAAATTTTTATGTATGATCTATATATTTATTATTCATAGCTCTTGGTCAAATTTATGAGTATAAACTCAAATCATTTGAATGAATGTTAAACTTTTAACATCTATAAATTCAAATATTTGTTTTATCAACCATTTCATTGTCTATTGTGAGTCATCCATTCTAAGCCAGTCTAATGCATGCTTCTAGTGATTTAGGTATTACATTTTTGTATTTATAGATATTCATGCATTCATTTGAGAACCATCTAGGAGTTATCAAGGAGCATATTGAGTTATTGATTAACATTTATAAGAGCATTAGACAACACATAACGTCCTAGGTTTATTGCATGATTGCTTGTTATTCTCAATCTTTGTTCATTGTCATTGATTTAGTTCAAATACGGGTTTGACAAATGAGAACATAACCCTCATGATTCAACAAATTTCTTATAGAAATTTTTATAAATATGACTAGTCTTACACACATTTAGAAATAAGAAATTAATTTGAGATAAATCTAATTGTCCATCATTTGCTAGCATTTATGTGGGTAATATTCAAACTTCTATGTGTAGAGTACATTTTTGCACTCACATAATTGATTAGTTTATTCTCATAGTTATGGAAAAACTGCAATTGGAAACTGTAATCATTTGAAAAGTGTGTCTGGAATATCAAATCTTGAAAATCTTGTGTTGTTGAACATTAGTCATTTCCCAGAGATTGAGGAGCTAAATCTTGGCCATGTGAGCTATCTGGAAAGGATTACAATTGTACATTTGAAAAGGGTGTGAGGGAGTCCAGATATTAGGAATCCTGTAAAATTGAATGTAAATTATTCCAGTGAGTTGGTCACATATGACTTTTTCAGTAGTGTGTCAAATAACGGTTTTAGGATGCTGGCCCAGTTAAATATTAGTGACTGCCCAGAGCTTGAGGAACTAAGGCTTGAACATCTGAGTTGCCGGAAAAAATCTCAATTGAAAAGTGTACTCTCTCACCCTTCTCTTAGTGCTACAGGTGAGTTGCCTACACATACTTGATGCGGATCACTAGCTGTGTTAATAGTCTTCTCTTGAGCTTATTGTAATTTGTTTTACCTTTTTATGCATTTAGACTGTTATTTTGTAAGTTAAAACACCCCTTATTTTATTGCTTGTAACATCCACTTTTACTAAAATATTAACACAAACATTTATTATAGAAATAAGATTTAAAAATATTTAACATAAGACCAAAATAAACTCTCCACCTACAACTTGCTTTGTTTAAAAAATTGTGGCAGGGAATTCTACGCTCGAATGGAGTTTGTTTCAACTCTATGCTCCAACCATGTTTATTTTTAACCTCAAAGTTTACCCATCTTTTACTCCATAATGAGGGTTTTTGAAAAGAATCCCCAAAACTCGACCAAATTCAGCGAAACCAAAATGCTTAGCTGAAAATAAAATTTCCAAATATTCTACCCGATTCACCTTTGAGCTCGAAGGATTCAGCCTTCTGCATGTAAAAAATGATCAAAATCAAGAATTATGCAGTTAAACATGTAGATTAAATACGAATCCAAGTGAGTTTCTCTTGTTTGCATTTCACACAACTGATTTCTTAAATGCAAAATTTAATTTCTGGTCTTATAACTTTCATAAGACTGGAGAATTGGAGATGTAACCTAATGAAGCCTCTGTTAACAAAGGGATTACTATAACTATCCTGGAGGATAATGAGGAAAACCATGTAGGAAAAGCCAAGGGTATTAAAATTGAAGAGATTACTTCTGGAACTAGGAGCAGAAGATTGGCTAGGCTGGCCAAAAAAATTGTCAGACCCTTTGTAGGTATCTCTTCTGAAGAAGAGAATGACAACAAAAATAAGTTGTATGTTGGGGAAGAGGACCAAAGCATGACTTCTTCTAACTTGTCAGTAGACCAAGATATGGATAGTAAAAATCAAGATAATGAAACTCCTAATAAGGACAACTCTGGTGACTCCCAGGAAGATGAGGAAGAAAACAAGGATATGCAGGTGATGGAGGAAGAAGAGACAACTCAGATGATCCTTTGCTTGGTATTATAGAAAGATTGGATCAACTTAAAAGAAGGATGATAGAGAAAAGTCTTGCTATTGATAAAGCCTTTGATTCTCTCATTTGGATCACTGTGGGTATCATGAGCGGAGCGATTATGGGCATTACTAGTGGAAAATATAAGATCAAGAAATAACTCAAAAAGATGGGATACAATGTTGGCACTACTCGCAGACATCTGCAGACAGGGAAGTTGGACACCTGGTTGGAGCTGGAGAAAGATTGGAACCTAATTGAAGCTCTTGGTAATTCAAAATGATCTTTTATATTTGTCTTAGTCTGTTTCATACTCACTACTTCTAGAGGAAGCTGTTTAAAAGTTTTAAGATTTGTTGGACTGTTAGTATATACTTAGATTATAATATTGTTAATATTGTTAAGTGGTAAGTGGATATAGTTGTTAGTTTAATTTTAAATGATAGTAGAACTTTATCTTATAGGTATAATGATTTGTTGATTAGATAAGTCAGATGTGTTTTTGTTTTCTGTTGGTTTGGGTTTTTGATAATCTGGTTGTTTTTAGTCTTGGGGACCCTCACTTATTTTGCGATGTTCAGTTGTTGTTTTTGCTATGTTGTGTCTTTTTTTGTATGGGATCAGAGCCCTTTCTCTGCTTATCTAATAAAAAATAATGGAGATGTTCAAAATATAAATATAAAATTGTAACACAAATAAATTGTTATAGTGATTAGATCACAAAAGTTCTTTGATCAAATAATTAAGAATCATATTAATTGATAATGAATTAATTTCAATTGTAGGCTTACAAATAAACCAAAAAAGTAATAACAAAAAAATCTGCATGTAAAAAGAATTACTGAATAGTTCATGAAAATGTTGAACAATTTATGTTTAAAGCTCCTAATCATATGTCAATATAAGAGGAATTGCTATAAACATTGTTCTAGCTTGTGACATATATCAATGTGAAAATAAAAAAAGTTGTCCATAGAATTTTGGTCTACTAATGAAGTTGAAAGATTCTCAATGAGCCCACTAGAAATCAAATCATGATGAATGAAAAACTCCGACATTTAAAAATAGAAATCTATCAATCCTTGACATAATCATCAGACCATCAACTTCTTAAAATTTGAAATCTATCCAACGTAAGACCCAATGATACTTTGTACTTGCAACTTAACTTTTCCTCGAATGTTGGCAGAGGCAGCCTTAGTCTCTTCAAATTTTATTCTCATCATATGCTCTTGGGTGGGTCTGTCTGCAATTGGATTTTTGAATAAAATCTTATCATATGCTCTTGGGTCTATCTTATCCTCATTATAAAACTGATTTGCATATGCGATTCTATCTTGTTATTCCTATTTTGAATTCTTTAAGCCTAAGCCCTATCCTCATTGTGATTGACAGAGATAATTGGGCTTTTCTTTCTCTATCAAAAGCTTCTGGATAGAGAATCATAAATGCCATGACCTCATCTTTATCATAGAAGAAACAGTGCAAAAAGATTTAGCTATAGCCATATGCTTTAGCATAAAAGCTTTAGTAATATTATATTCTGGTCCATTTGGGGAGCTTTGTCAGCATATGGGAAGTACATCCACCTTTTATTAAAAACCCAAAATCTTTAAATACAGAATATGTTTTGAGTTGACACAAGTAAAGGAGCTTTCAGAGACAGAAACCATGGCCCATTGCTTTAATAGAAGCTGCCAAAATTTGTGTTTTAATTTGCTGGAATCTATGTAGGTGTTGCATTTTTGTCCCACTTTTAACAATGTTTATTTGTACTCTATTTTGACTTTGCTTATGTTTCTGGCATAAATTTGTGTCAGTGAAGGGGCACTGAGTTTAAAAAGTTTGTAAGTTGCACATGGTTTGTTGCTGTACTTAACATTCTGATCAATCCAAATGTTTCAAAACACTTCCATCTTAATAAAATTATTCGTTTAAAATGGGTTTGTGGTTTCTTTATCTGCATAAACAGGCTTTACAACATTCTTCCCCACAAGATCTGAAAAGGCAGTTTATCAAGACTGCCACATTTTAATTTCTTCATTAGCTGGTTGTTCCTTGTTATCATTGTTAGAAGGTTTGTATTTGAGTATTTAGTAGGTTTTTAAATTTTTTCAGTTACCAAAAGTGAGGCTGCAAGCTAAACAAGGTTTTTTAATACAAATTTTTCTGTACCATGCCCGTTTTCTCTTATCCGAGTTACTTGTAAAGCGTATAAAACAAATTTGTTCGTGATTGTATTGTTTCCTTCCCTTGGCAAAGACTACATATCCATTCATTTTCTTTTAACACTTTTAATGATGAAAATTGAATGCCCATTGTCTTATTACAGTTTGAATGTTTTAAATGTAATTAGGGAAGGGTATTGGTAGTCATTATATTTATTTTGGGCATTTTAATCTTTTAAATTGTACTTTAGATTTTGAATTTTTTTAAAAACAGTCTTTTGTATGCAACTAATGTTTTGGCTTACGGTAGTAAAAAAAAAATTGAAAAAAAGTTGTCATTTAGAAGTGTCACTGGATAACTAATTAAAGATGCCTCAATTATTGTACATGTACCTCAAAAATTTGCATAATGAATCCAATACATCTTCTTGAACCAATACAATTTCCTCTAATAACTATTTTTACCAATACTTGTGTGCTATGGTTCCAATATAGTACAATTATTCCAATGAAAGTCCTCAACTTTTAACTACTAGAAGTACAAGTAGATAGCTATTGGTACATGTGAAATTTATTAATGATTTCTTTAAAGTGAGTAATTAGAAGATTGGGTAAGAAATAAGTGAATGGTAATTGAAACATAGATTGGACCCCTTCTTATAATAAGTTGGAGAGATATTTTAGTGTGAAGTAAGTTTATGTATCATATTCTGATTTTATTATTGTAGATCTTATAATTTTTTTTTATGTATGATCTATATATTTATTATTCATAGCTCTTGGTCAAATTTACAAGTATGAACTTGAATCATTTTAATGAATGTTGAACTTTTAATATCTATAAATTTAAATATTTATTTTATCAACCATTTCATTGTCTATTGTGAATCATCCATTCTAAGCCAGTCTAATACATGCTTCTAGTGATTTAGGTACTACATTTTTGTATTTATAAATATTCATGCATTCATTTGAGAACCATCTAGGAGTTATCAAGGAGCATATTGAGTTATTGATTAACAAAGAGCATTATAGTAACATTATTCAACACATAACATCCTAGGTTTATTGATGATTGCTTGTTATTCTCAATCTTTGTTCATTATCATTGATTTAGTTCAAATAAGGGTTGGACTAATGAGAACATAACCCTCATAATTTAATAAATTTCTCATAGGAATTTTTATAAATATGGCTAGTCCTTACACACATTTAGAAATAAGAAATTGATTTGAGAAAACTCTAATAATCCATCATTTGCTAGCATTTATGTGGGTACTCTTCAAACTTCTGTGTAGAGTACATTTTTGCACTCACATATTTGATTAGTTTATTCTCATAGTTATGGATGTGATTTAGACAAATTCTAAGAATGGACAATTTTGAGTTTACAATTATGTTTATTAACTAATTGATATTACGTGATCCAACATAGCTCTAGGTTAATTAAACTACCTTGTTTATTTTATTTGTTGATATTAATTTTAGAAAATAATTTTATTTTGAATTTCCTTACAATTTGTGAATTTGACGCTGCTTGACAACCTAGGATTTTGAGTTTATGGTTTATTTTTATTATCACAAATACTTTTAGATTTAATTCTCTATTTTCATTCATTTTATGCTAGATTTGGTAAAGGTATAAATCAACTCTTATGTGTGGCTCATTGAATCAATTAATTGATGATAAAAATTTCCTTCCCTTTGACTTTCCCACTGCATATGATAAGCATACACATAGATATGGGACATTTTGAGAATGATATTTTTCCTTATTCAAACTAACTCATTATTGAAATTTGGCATTTAAAATTTTGTATTAACGATTATGCATAAAGATTAAAAAATAAAGATATTATTGAAACAATAATGCACAATCCTTTGGCATGTGACATTTTAACTTATGTTGCACTAAATGGATTTATGGACTTTCTTTGTAGAAGTATAATGGTAATCTTTTATGACATCTCATTAATTTTAAATTGTGTGCCTCCTTTATTTTCATGATGATCAATTAATTGCTAGAATGTTTCTAACAAGATCAAGTTGTTATGAGATATTTTTCCAAAGTGATAAAATGTATTTTCCATAAGTAGCCCTTTATAATTAAAAGGGAGATAGAAAAATAATGTTATCATTACCCTTTAGTGAAAAGGGTAGATAAAAGTGAACAATTTTAATGAATTTCTCTTTAAGGAGATGACCACTTCTTAAATTTTTATGAATTTAGACACCTTTATAAAAGGGCATGATGCTTTAGAAACCACCCTTTGGAAGGTTATAAAGAGAATTTGTGTAAGATTTGGAGATGGCACAAATATCACTTAAGGAAGTTCAAGAAGGTGGTTAGTGAGAATATGGGCATAGAAGGGGCATATGAGTTGTGTCCAACTAAGGTATACAATGTGTTTGAGATTGTCTTGGTTGATGTTGTTGCTTGGGAAGAAAGTATGTTGGTTCTTAATAAGAACTAGTTCTTTCTCAAGTGTGCCATTGATATGAGAGTCAAGATCACTAGAATCTTCCTAGGGTGAGAGTTACATTTTCAAATGCTTTGAATTAGATATGTATTAAACATATTTTATTCAATGATATTCAAAATTTGATAAAAATTAGATGTATTTATTTTAATAGGTCTAGAATATTTTGTTCAATTGAAACCTGATGTTAATATATTTGAATGATAGTTTCTATATTGAAATTATTGATCTTAATTTCTTCCTAAGTCTTATTGGAGTCGATGATGATAAATAAGAGGTTTGGTGCATTTATATTTGAATTATAGATATACTTTATAATTTCTAAACTTAAATAATAGTAATAATAAATATGCTGCCAAATAAATAAACTTTAATATTTTAAATCTATCCAATTTTATACTCGGAGAAAAGTTGTATTACATAAAAGGTCATGCATTCACATAGTGTTTTGATTACGTAAAAATAGGTTTTGAAAGGACCTGAAACCTTTTACATTGAGATTACAAAATAAGAATTAAAATCCCAAGAGAAATAGTGCATCATCACAACAAAAAAACACCAAAAATTGACAAGTCCTCCAAAAAATAGAGAAAAGAGGATAGCAAAAAACAACAAGACATAAAAAAGACAGCTAGATAGTCTTCATAAGTTCAATTGCCTGATCAGCCAACATCTGCATATTTTCTTAGGAAACCTTAAGCTCCTCCAAATCATTGTTCTTGTTGGTCTCCAAATTTTTGAAGCTTGATATGCTCCTCTTACTGGGCCCCTGACCCTCCTTAACCTCCTTAGGCAGCTGGTCCTCTTTACCCTGTTCCATCTTGTCCACAAGGATTCTAACATGCCCAGCTGAGGCCTTAAGGATGCATTCACACAGTGTTATTTATAACCACATGATTAAATATTATTTCTCTTATGGATTTGGGTACTAATTTCATGAATATTTTCATTAGGATACTAGACCTAAGATATGTGTTGCTAACCTCGTATAATACAATATAAAGAAGAAAAAGAGATAACTAAACATTTCATATTACAATTTCAAGTGTTAATTACTAATTTGAATTCCAATTTGAAGAAGATAACATATTTCAAAACATGTTTATAGATGATTTCTTCCCCTATTTAAAATATAAGAACATTATAACCCTCATCATTCATTTCCATATTCACATGCCAAGTATTAAGTAAATATGAGAATACTCTATTGAATTATCTTCTCTTATATCAAGATGTAATAGCATTGTCACACTCAAATAATAACATAAATGAAGATGTAGATGTTGATGATTTTCATGCTCAAATTAAACCAAAGAAAAATAGAGTTAAATGCAATTTGTATTGGAGAAACTTTTAGAATGCATGGTGATAAATTGTAATGCCCCACCAGGGAACTCGAGAGGACAAGACATCTAACCACTAAAAAATGCAAGTAATTTTTTTTTAATTAACTTATATGATATGCATAATCTTTTATACATAAATAAACATTGGTTTACAATACTTGAATTTAAGATTACTAACCAACCTAAGTCCTCACACGTTCCCTAACGTCACTACTCAAGAAACATTATTTAACCTATTCACCTTTTTTTTTTCTATTAATTATAAGTAAAGAACCAATAGTTACATACTAGTATGAGTATATGATCCACTAAATATAAAAAAAGATATGGGTCCATCTAAGGAGGGTAGTCTTACGACTGTCTCTAAATTTGATCATGATATTACATTACTTTCTTACATATATCAACATATGAGCTTGTTGTTTACATATAAAATATAATGACAACCTGCTGGGAAAGAGACACTATTACACAATGGTTGAATGTTGTCATTTATGGAAACTACACTCGCTCCATTTTGTTTCCTAACATATTGTGTATACACCAAAGGTTAGAAAGGAAAAATGACTAAGTATGGACGAACAAACAATAGTACACAGGTTCGAAAAAAGGTTCGGTATGAATAAGTATGGTTAAATTATAAGTAGAGAAGCTAGATGAAGTTTGTTTGAAGTATATTATATGGTATTCTGTATTTGTAACATTTGATGTTATGTTTTGATTAAGTTGTGATACTCTGAGTATCAGGTTGTTAGAGAAGTGTAGGAGACAAAGACAATCAACAAGTGGATTGATCAACGATCCTATTGGATCAATGATCTGATTAATTTGATTATATATTTTGGTAAAGAAGACATGTTACACATTATCTCATCTTGGTTGAGGTTAGCATTGAGATTTGATCGATGTATTGATCAAAGTTTCACATGCTACATATTTTTCTATTGTAGCTGAGAATGAACTTATTATATTTTGATGATAGGTATATAAGCTCAAGTTATTGTGATGATTTATATTATGTGATGGTTAGGTATATTATGAGAAGGTCAAATATATTATGTACTTTATTTTAGAGGTTATATTGATGTATATCTGATGTACTTTCATGGAACTGCAGTGGCATGTAATATCATGCTATTTTTTTAGTCCATCATTTTGGATTGTAGTCCAACACAATTTGTAAGTAGTTTTCTTTGTAAGGGTTGTACAATCTTATTTTTTAATTGAGTAGTGTGCTCCATGTTGTGTGCTTGAATGTTAGTGAATTCCAATTTTATATTATTTCCCTTAATCGAGTTAACTATATTTCTGAAAAGATATTTGTGGGTTCCATCCCCACTATGGTTTTCCCCTTAACTGGGTTTCCACATGAAAATCATGGTGTCATGAGTTTGTGGATGCTTAATTTTTTTTCTATCTGTTTACTTTTCATTGTGGTTAGATTATGGTTATGTAATCAGTTTAATAAAGTTAAACAGTTTTGAACACTAATTCACCCCCTAATACCAACACAACCATATAAAACAACTAGTACCAGGTAGCCACCCATGCTATCAGTCCCATGGGGCCTTCATACCATTTGAGGATATTACCATTAAGTTTAACGATAGCATATAGATTTTCCATTTCTTAAGGACTTGGAAGCGGATTAGTTAGTGGAGGAATAACTAAAATTGGCGCAGTAGGTATAGGGTTGGGAGCCTCTTGTATCTCTTTGTCCTTCCTTTCTCTTATATGCTCAAGAGATTCCCTCAATGTAATATAAGAGCCATCCATCTCATCATCTGGTGTAGCACTTGTGTACCCATAAGATACCTCCTTTTTTAGCATGAAGGTAGAGCCATCATTAATCAGCTCCAGGAACGTTTCCTCATATATCTTCAGAATCAAATTCACTTGCACATAGATTTTATGAAGAATGAGTCTCTAGAGAGATTTAGTAATGCACCTTATCCTACCATTGAATATATCATTGTTACGATATTTCCAAATATACCATAATATATGAACAGATAAAATGATTACTATTTTTATTTAAGCTCAAGAATTTTCCTATTAGAACATCAAATATATTGAAGTTTGTATTCAACACTAAGACAAATAAACTCCATACCTCTTTGGAAAAAAAAATCAAGAATATTTGTGAAAATTAGTCATCACTTCTATATAGTGAACAGATGTTTGGTTCCACATTAGGCTTCTTGACATGTAACCTATGTAGGAGGAGACACCACATGAAACATAATATTTTTGGCCCAATAGGTTTATGCCACAAGTCAACCAAATATTTGGACCAGGAAGTTGGGTCAAAGGAGAGTATCCAGGCACCATTAATATGATCAAGGATATCATAATTATCAGTGAGAAGCTTATAGATGTATTTGGGTTTGATTAAAGGAAATAGGGTAGGATATGGACATCTCATAAGAACAATCCTATTGGAGTAACTACCACATTATCTGGGCAGGTTCAAGATTCTCCATGCATCTCTCATTATGGAATAGGTCCTCCAATGAGATTGGGGTAAATAAAACTTATATTCCAACTCCTTCCAACTAATAAGGTTACCATCCTTGATGACATCAGAAAAGAATCTAATCCCCTTATTAGCCTAGCTACGGGAAGAACATCCTTGAATAAGGGATACAAGTTTCTCTCCATGATCAATATTACACCACATATATTTCTCACCATATATAGTATTATCCTCATCAAATAGGCTATTATTTATAACTAGGTGCCTCACTCTGTCCCAACATTTCCAAATTGATTTGAATACATTAGACTCTGCAATTCTAATATCAAATTCACTAGATAATAGGTCATTGATATGTATACCTTTCCAAGAGGAGGTTCTCATGGGGGTATCTCTAGAAATGTTATTCCTAACTAGAACTTTCCATGGTTCTTCTCCTTATAAGAAGATTTGTCTATCTATTTGACAACCATAGTGATACCTTGAATCATCAAGTTTTTTAAACCCTGTATCCTCTTAAAATGGAAGCACTTCCATGATAAGAGCATTTAGCCCTCCGAGTGAGTGGTCTGGGGTCATGTCAAGCACCTTGATCGGGTCTTTTCTTGAGTCTAGCTTTCTCTCCCCGTTTTGCTTCTCTCTCCACCTATTTTCACTATCTTTTTGCATTTCCTAGCACTTTGGATTGAGGTCCTGAGGTTTTTGAACTCAAGGTCAAAGAAAACCTTGAGGTTCAATGATGACCTTGACCCTGACCTAGGTCAGGGATGACCTCGACCCTAACCTAGGGTGGGGTCTACCTCATCCTTGACCCAGGGTTCAAATTTTAGATTCCCGTGATTTATGGATGTCGGGTTTCAGAAAGGTTTGTTTTCCCGCTTCCGGGTCGGCCATTTCGGGTTTCAAAATGGTAAATCCTTATATTTCATTTAATATGGGTCCATTTCTAGTGGTTAAGGTTAATTGGGATTTAATTCCCCAATATCGGCCTTCTCTAGAGGTTTGTGCCCTAGATCACTATAAAAGGAAGCCTTCCTCTCTCATTTTCTCCATCACTTTTTCATATCTCCTTTTTCCATCAAGCACTCAAGCTCTCAAGTAAGATCAAGAAAGAATTTCATCAAGCATTTCAAGAAATCATCCATTCAAGTCCTCTTCTCCATTCAGGTTCTCTATTGAAGATCAAGGATTCAAGCATTCAAGCCTTTGAAGGGATTTGGTTCAAGCATGCAAGATTCATCATTCAAACCCTAGATCTAGCCATCATGGTGGTGTGATCTTCCTTCAAGATCCTTTGTTCATCTTTTAGATCCATTCATTCATCTATCAAGGTGGATTCCAAGCATACAATCATGAAGGTTTTGGATTTACATTTATGATTTATATTTATATTTGTCATTGTTATGTTCAAGATTTCATATCAATATACTTGTTTACATTTGAAATATGATTGCATATCTATTGAATTACATAGCTTCATTATTAGATCTACTTCTACTTCTTTCTAGCATTCTCAATTTCAATATTAAGGTTGATTCCAAACCGGGGTTTGACCAAGGCAAACCCCTCAAACAAACAACAAAAGCTCTCTTTTTCTTACAGGTACAGGTGCAAAACTGTAGATCTAAGCTTGGATTTGGATACCCTTTTCGGCAAACTTCTGAGATCCCTGAACAAAGTCAAGGATGACCTTCAAAATCCTAAAGTATTCTTTGACCTTTTATCAGGATCAAAGACTACCTATTGTCAGAAAGATAATTTTTTTTTGGGTTTTCTTTGTCTCGACATTTCCAGTCCGAAATAGGTTACAGAATTGCCCTAAACTACACACATGCATTAGAAATCAGCATTTTCTAGATCTATCCTATCTTGAGGTTAGTATTTGCCTTTCAATTATTTCAAATTTCAAGCACGTTTTCTTTATAGGGAAATATAAGGTTTTCTTCCTCCTTCATATTCTCCATAGATTGATTCAATTGTGCATTAACCTTTTGGTTGATCAATTTGGATATCTCCTTTTGGAATTTGGATTTAGAAGTAGATCTCATATTTCCCTCATTCAATAAGGTGATACAATTTCACCTTATTCATTTTGGTGAACCCGATGAGCTTACTCTCTTTCTTTTATGGTGTTAGATTTCCCTTTGTATCATCTTGTGTGTTCACCTTCACTATTCAATTTGGTGAACCCGACGAGCTTACTCTCTTTCTTTTATGGTGTTAGATTTCCCTTTGTATCATCTTGTGTGTTCACCTTCACTATTCATTTTGGTGAACCTGACATACTTACCTATTTTCTTTTTTGGATTTTGATGCCCTATTGTGTTAGATTTTAGGTCTTTTCTTGTATTTAGATTAGATCTAGTTTATGCTGTTGCATTTTAAATTCAACAAATACAAAAAAATCTATATATTCAATAAAATATAAAAACATTTCTATGGAGATTTTTAAGATGCTTTGGTGTGTGGTCATGTTCCTTATTACCCTTTTAGCATCTCTTTACAATACCTATGATGCTTATGAGAGTATCATTCACTTCATTGTGTTGATGAATCTTCATTTTTCTCTCGGTTATGCTTTTGTGAAGTTTACTGACACTAGTCTTCCTACATTTGAAACTTTCATTAAAGATTTATGTGATAGCCTTATTACTCTTTTGGATTATGTGAAGAATTTGGTAGATGATCTACACCATTTCCTAATCTTCCTAATCCTATCAATCCTAATCCAATTCCTAATCTTCCTATTCCTAATCCGATACCTAATTCTCCATTTTCTATCCCTAGTTCTTCCCGTACTTATGATGGGATTTAAGCTATAGTTCAAGATGCAGATGTGCAAGACTTCTTTGATTTACCTTCTCCTCTGATTCATGATGATATTAAAGGAAAGGGTAAAGAAACTTCTTCAAAACCTATTATTCCGCCTTATACAACCTTTACTCATGAACATGATAAACAATCACCTCCTATAGAAGGTTTACATAATATGTACACTACCGGATATAATATGGTGACTAAACAAGGTTATAAAGGTTTAGGGCTTGGAGTTAATGAGCATGGTATTATGTTTCCAGTTCATATACCCCCTAAACCGGATATGTATGGTATTGGTTGTTCAAAATCTCAAGTCAAGGTAGGTGATGTTAATCATCATCCTCCTCTTCACATTCTTCTCCCCACACCTATCTTAGATATCCCTAATGTTCATCAAGAAGTGGCTAAGAAGGTATATATTGAGTTAATCAATTCCAAGAAAGAAATCTTTAGACCTATGCCAATAGATGCTTTATACAAATATAAATGTCCTTTTCATTATAGAAACACACATTTACTTGCTGATTGTAAACATTTCAAGTTATATGTTAGAGAGAAAGAGTTGCTTTAGGAATTATATCTCACTCTCATCCAATTTTATAATTCCTTCATAATTTTGATATAGGGGATTCCCCTCCTTCTCATATAATGTATATTTTCTTCCCCTCTTTTCTCATGACTGGGGGGCAAGAGGCTTATTTTCATCTAGTCTCCTAGGATCCATTAGGTTTTTTATTGGGGCTTAATTGGTATTCTTTCTCTCCTATCTTTCTATGGTTTTGTGTTATGTTCATCTATAGATCTTTTTCAAGATATCTTTTCTAAAACATGTGTTTTCCAAAGGTATCCCTTGTCTCTATCCATTGGGGGCAAGGTTATTCCTTCTTTATCTTAGTCCAAAAAATTGCTTTCCTTAGCTTAGTGGTATTTGTTTATATTGCAATATTATTTCATCATATTGATAGATATTTTGACTATGGATGAGAGGTTGTTGTCCTAAGTCATCACTTATTCTCTATGTTGTAAATTATGTTCTTTATAAACTCTCACCCTTGCTTTGGTGTTGGAGTTATTTCCCTCATTCCAATGATTCCTCTTGCTCTTGTTTGCAGGGGGCTTGATGATTGAATCTTTGTTCTCATTGTTGAAAGACGATATTTTATCTAAAGCACTCCTCTTTGGTGAGGGTCTTCTTGATAAGATCTTTTTCTTTGAGGATCCTTTTTCCATGAGTGATATATTCTTTTCATGATGATCTATAATCTTGGATATTGGGGTCAATATCCCTCGCTAAGAATATGATATACATTGTTGTAAACATGATATCTCCTTGTATTATGAAGTATCATCTTCCTCTTCCTTATCATGTCTAGTAGATTGCCATGATAAGGAGGGGGGCATATATAGGGTCTCCCTTGTACTATAGTTTTTATTTTTACATGCTAAATCTTGGAAGGTAATGCACATAAGTTGCTAAATCCTAAAAAGACACACATTTATATGCTAAATCTTCCAAAGGTAATGCACATAAGTTTCTAAATCTTGAGGAAACAAGCATTTTTCAAATTTTCCAATATGCTAAATCTTGGAAGGTAACACACATAAGTTGCTAAATCTTGAAAAGACACATTTATATGCTAAATCTTTTGAAGGTAACACACATAAGTTGCTAAATCCTGAGGAGACACATTTCATATTCATAGTGATACAAGAAGGTGGATCTATGAGTATTCCAGAAGCTGTTAGAAGACACATTACAATTGCAAGCACAATTGATGGGTGAACCTGTTAGGGCTCTCCCTCCAAGGTGATTCATGGTAAGGTGGGCATCTTACTAGGTGAGGTAATCACTCTTTTCCTTTTCTCTCTCTTCACTTTAATGCTAGTAGGACTGTATCATGAAGCTATGTTATTTATAGTGTTTCTCTTGCCTTTCTTATGTAATCATTTATGCTCTTAAGATAGCTTTCCAAATATGATATTAGTATGAGAAATGTTTCTTGGCAAGGTTTCTTGTGCTAGTGAATTTGGGTTTGTTTTAGTACTAACCCCTCTTTTGTGTCTTTTTCCTTTTTTGTTTTTGCACCCTCGTGTGTGTATGTTGAGTTATAATCCTTAGCCTAGGGGCTTATGTCCCTAGCTAAGTGTTATCCTATCTTGTTTTGAATCCACGTGGATCTCTTCTTTCTTCTCCTTTACCAAGAGTTTGCATTGAATCCATACTCTTGCTAAAGTGGGGGCTTAATGTATCATCTTAAAATGGAAGCACTTCCATGATAAGAGTGTTTAGCCCTCTGAGTGAGTGGTTTGGGGTCATGTCAAGAACCTTGATCAGGTCTTTTCTTATATCTGGCTTTCTCTCCCTGTTCTGCTTCTCTCTCCACTTGTTTTCACTATCTTTCTGCATTTCCTAGCACTCTAGATTGAGGTCCTAAGGTTTTTGACCTCAACATCAAAGAGGACCTTAAGGGTCAATGATGACCTTGACCTTGACCTAGGTTAGGGATGACATTGACCCTGACCTAGGCCGGGGTCTACCTCATCCTTGATCCAGGGTTCAAATTTTAGATTCCCGTGATTTTCGGATGTCGGGTTTCAGAAATATTTGTTTTCCCGCTTCCGTTTTAGCCATTTCAGGTTTTGGAATGGTAAATCCCTAAATTTCATTTAATATGGGTCAATTTCTATGGGTTAAGGTTAATTGGGGTTTAATTTCCTAATTTCAACCTTCTCTAGAGGTTTGTGCCCTAGATCACTATAAAAGGAAGCCTTCCTCTCTCATTTTCTCCATCACTTTTTCATATCTCCTTTTTCCATCAAGTACTCAAGCTCTCAAGTAAGATCAAGAAAGTATTTTATAAAGCATTTCAAGGAATCATCCATTCAAGTCCTCTTCTCCATTCAAGTTCTCCATTGAAGATCAAGGATTCAAGCATTCAAGCCTTTGAAGGGATTTGGTTCAAGCATGCAAGATTTATCATTCAAACCCTAGATCTAGCCATCATGGTTGTGTGATCTTCCTTCAAGATCCTTTGTTCATCTTCTAGATCCATTCATTCATCTATCAAGGTGGATTCCAAGCATACAATCATGAAGGTTTTGGATTTACATTTATGATTTTGATTTACATTTGCCATTGTTATGTTCAAGCTTTCATATCAATATACTTGTTTACATTTGAAATACGATTGCATATATATTGAATTACATAGCTTCATTATTAGATCTACTTCTACTACTTTCTAGCATTGTCAATTTCAATATTAAGGTTGACTCCAAACTGGGGTTTGACCAAGGAAAACCCCTCAAACAAACAACAAAAACTCTCTTTTTTCATGCAGGTATAGGTGTGGAACTATAGATTTGAGCTTGGATTTGGATACCCTTTTTGATGAACTTCTGAGATCTGCGAACAAAGTGAAAGATGACCTTAAAAATCCTAAAGTAGTCTTTGACCTTTTATTGGGGTCAAAGACTACCTGCTATTAGAAAGATAAAAGTTTTCTGGGTTTTCTTCGTCTCGACATTTCCAGTCCAAAACAAGTTGCAGAATTGCCCTAAACTGCACATAGACATTAGAAATCATCATTTTCCATATCTGCCCTATTTTGAGGTTAGTATTTGCCTTTCAATTATTTCAGATTTCAAGAACATTTTCTTTATAGGGAAATATAAGGTTTTCTTCCTCCATATTCTCCATAGATTGATTCAATTGTGCATTAACCTTTTGGTTGATCAATTTGGATCTCTCCTTTGGGAATTTGAATTTAGAAGTAGATCTCATATTTCCCTCATTTAATAAGGTGATACAATTTCACCTTATTTAAACCCAAACCACCTAGCTCTTTGCTCATAGTCCACCACATCCACCTTAGCACATGCGTGTTCTTTAACCCTTTCCATTAGACCATAAAAATCCCATATTTTCATCTAAACACAATTGAGTTGGTCTTGAGTAAAAACCCACGTGGAAGGATAGTATATGGTATAAGAGGAGAGTATTTTATGACACACTAGAAACCTGCCAGCTAGTGGAAGGTATTGATTATTCCATTTATTCAAAATTTTATCAATCTTTTGTTTGATGCAATCCTAAATTTCCTTAAAATTGGGATCAATAGAGAATTGGATACCAAGATATCTGA
>BSBK01000544.1:680000-713256 GCA_027943335.1 Chamaecyparis obtusa
CTATTTTCCCTTAGGTTCCCTCTGAGACATCATGCACCCTTATTTTTGCCTTGGCTTTTTGTTCCTTTATAAATGGTGGTGCTTTGGCTATTTTTGGTCCCCTGTGTCTATTGTAGGTGTCTGTGGCTCATCCTATGGATGCAACCACTCATGCACACTACTGTACGTTAGGCCATAGGTAGCCCTATTGTCATTTTTTCCCATGAGCAAAGCTCACCATCGTCAATGATGCGTGACTCTATGGCCATCTGTGCTGATGGAAAAAGCCACTTATTAGTTGAAAAATCGCTCCACAGTCATCAATTTTGGGGGGTAGAGCCACTCGTTGGTTGATGGGTGGCTCCACAAATACCTATGGCCATAGATAGTTGTGCAACCACCTATTGATTGACAAGTAGTTTTGTAGTCGCCCATACCGGTGAGCGGAATTGCCTGTCAATTAATGGGTGGCTCTACAACTACCCATTTTTTGACAAGTGTCTTTTTTCCACTCATATCGGTAGGTAGAGCTTCCCATGTCCACATGAGGCTCTGTGAGAGACCTTACCGATGAGCAGAGCCATCTATAGGGTAACGATCAACTCTACCCCATAATCTGGGTTTGTGTGTGGAGATGCTCGATTAGACAATGGTTGGATTCACTTGGGTTCACCCCCAAACCCTAACCCTCATATTTTCCCCTCATTTATATTTTAATCTAAAATATTATTAAAAAATTAAATTCTTAAACCAAAATGCTAGGTGGGTTTTTGAACTTAAAAAATTACCCCAACTTGGAGAGGTCATAACTTTTAACTCAATGCTCAAAATTTTGAACCATTTTCATTGTTGGAAAGGTCTCCAAGAAATATAATTTATGTCTTTAAAATATCTTGCTCTAGCAACCCAATTTTAGAGACCGAAAAAACTCTCAACTCCTAAAAATGATCAGAAGACCTCCAAAAATGCAAATCACTAGAACCTAGAAAAAAATATTTAAAAAGAAGAAAATGTGTATTTTTTATTTTTCCTCAAAATGATCATACACACTAATCACCTCATTTGTACATCAAATTTAAGGTATCAAGAGAAAAAAATCATCACAAGAAACTATACCTACTCATCAAGATGCTCAAAACAATCATACCATGGCTGAAAACTAGTGGTCTAGATGTCAGGATCATGACAACAATGAAGAAGAGAATCCCATCACAATCCTAATGAATCATATTCAATATTTGCAATCACAAATCCAAGATATGAATAAAAAAGAGCACACATCATCCAAAGAGTACTCATCAAGATCAATCTTTCCTTTTCTCTTTGATCCTAATATACATATGTCTTCATCTCCTTCAAATAAAGAGATGCCTAAATGTGACAATCCAATCTTTGATCAAGAATATATTCTACAACTTCACAAAAATCCTATCTTTGATCAAGAAAATTAACATTAATTAGATGAAGACATTTCAAACCATGAAGAATTGGTCCTATCACAACATCAACCATCTCAAGCAAACAATGATGGAAATGAATCAAACTCTCATGATCTTGAATCCAACATCTCTTTGGAAAACACAAGTACATATAAATTTCCCTTAGACCAAGAGTTTACTCCTTTGGGATAGTCTTTTGAATCATCATTGGAAGAATTAATTGAACATAATCTCATCACATTTCCTCAAGTCACTTCATGTGGATTGTCATTCTTGAGAAACTATTGTGAATATCATCAAAATAATGAACATAAGACTTTGGATTCCTTTGAATTGAAGAATAAAATTGAAGATCTTATTGATGATGACATAATGAAAATATAAAATCCTTATGAGTCATCTAATGAATAACAAGATACTACTCTCAAGCAAGATCTAAATCATTAATCGGTGTCTAGTAATAGTCCTCATATAGCCTCTACTTCTTCCACCATTCATTCACCTTATAAAGCTTTACACATAGTCAAAATACCTCCATTAAAAAAAAGATCTTAATGATGATACTTTTCATGTTGAATATGTTTACCTCCAAGGACTACCTCTAAAATAAATCCAAGCTAAAATGCATCTTGCTACAAGTCTCTTCCATGCCTCAACGATCATAGATCCCAAACTCTTGTGTGCTTAAATACCTATCATACCTACTCCAAATGATCCTCCATCAAACCTTCAAGAATTCCTCATGCAAATCAAAACTCCTACCTTGTCTAGGTGGCTCCATCTCAAGATGATAATCCAAACTATGAAGAAACAAATCTCAATAAAGATCAAGATCAGGACATTGTCCATTCTTATCAATTATTTGGCCAAAGTCCCATATCCCAAGAGTCTCATGAAGATGACACCCTTCCACCTCAAGATAAATGCATCCCTCCACCTCTTATATCTTATCCATCTCCCAAGCATGATCAATATATCCCTTCTACCATCTCTAATGAGCCTATTGAAAATCAAGAGCAAAGTATCCTTTTTACACCATCCAAAGATCCTTGTCAAGATCAAAATACCCCAGCATATTCTTGTCATGATACTCAATATCTACTTTGGAAACCTATCATTCCTCCTAATCTCATCCATGATAATAAATCTCCATAAGCTTTAGTCGCTCCTATCAAAACTACTCATGAGCTTATCGGTATAAAGATAAATCTTGAAGATGAGAGCCTTGGCCATGAAACTTACTCTAAATATGTTTATCTCCCTTTCCCACCTTATCTCCCATCATTTTCACATATACATATACCTTCACTATCCTCCAAATCCATACTTGGTCCCTATATCTCAAAGTTGAAACCTTTAAACCTTCCATCTATATTGGGTCCCTATATTCCTCTATCTGCCATGCCTATCACTCCTAGATTGTCATCCACTTACCCCATCATACCTCAAGATCAACAAAGACATACATACTTGAGAAACCAAATACCCATCCATTTAAACCCACCATATTAGCCACCTTCATCCATGATTCCCAATACCTTTGGAAGCATTTTGGATGTGCAACAAAAAAATCATAAATTTAAGAATTGACTTTTATATGAAGATCATCGTGTCTAATATAATTGACATATGAATACAAAACAAAAAGAGATATCAAATAGACCACAAAGGTCCTGTTAGGGATTTTTCTTGTAGGGTCAAACTTGGCAAGTTATGGGCTTGATTCTCATTTAAAAGGGGCTCCAAGTTTGCAAGAAAAGCCTAATTGATGAGGATTGGATAAGATACCCGTTCTACTTCGAGCTCCATAGGACTCAGGTAGGTATTGCCTATGAAAAGGTTACTATATTTCAAGTAAGCTTTTGATTAGTGGATTTGTTCTTCATTGTCATGCTATCTAGGCTTAAGATTATTTAAACAAAAGATCACTCTGTAGACAACTAAGAATCTCCTAATACAGAGCTTGACAATAGAAACTATAAATGTGATAGCATAGACAATGGGATAAGGATGTAAATCCTTCTTTTTATGAGTACAACTCAAGGAAGGTTAACCTCTGATTCTTTCTTTAAGGAATCACCAAATATGAACTGGATCACCTGGATGAAGTCCTTTCACAATGTGCATAAACTTAGAAAATGAAATGAAATGGTAATGAAATTTAGTGTTTGATGACAGAAAAATAACTACACAACAGACATCTAGCCAGTGCCTATTCCATTGGGCAAATAGTTACTGTATGTAAATCCACAGGAAGAGATCAAAACAAATACAATGAAATGCCTTGCAGATTACTCACAATTTGAATAGAGTGCCTTTACAAACCATTTTGTCACTCCCATACTATTATCATCAAAATCCTGATAATCATGTTCACTCTCTAAGACTATTCATGAAAATTTAATTCTTTCCTTGAAAGAAACTCATAAATAATCAGACAAGCTTCCTTGCAATTGGTATGTTTTACATGCCTGACAAATAAAAACATACAAGAGTATAACATAAAAATGAGAAGACAACAACAGAATCTGAGAGAAACTGCAATGTATTTCTTTGACAATAATCCTATTTCAATGCACACAGAATTTAAAGTTCAGGAGCCTAGCATAGGAAAGAAAAATCTATTCTATAGAAAAGATATTCAACATTTATCATCAAGGGACATGCTCACAATAGAGAAATCACAGGAACCCTCCAGAAATAGGAACAGGAACCCCTAACATAGAGAAGAGAAGAAGATAAATAGAAGAAGAAGAAACCCTAAAATCTCTGCTTGATCAACACCTGTCTACTCTGCAATCTAATCTCATTTGTCCTCTCTCCTCATAAAATATGATATCCTCGGGCACTTCAAAATATGAATTTATTTGCCCCTTCATATTTGATCTACTTTGTCCTTTTTCTGTCACTTCATATCTAATCTTATCTTATTCATCTGCTTGCAAATCTGATTCAACAACCCTCTATCGGATCTACAAAATCAAATATGCACCGAATAAAAAATCTCTACAAAATTTGTCCCCGGATGCAAATGCCTTTACTACTCTAAGCAACTCATTCAAATCTGATTTTAACCACCATAATTGCATCCATCATCTTTTGGCATTTTTGGAAATATATCACACTACAATATTCTGATAAAAAATGAATCTCCAACATTAAAAACTCTGAGCAGGTTGCTGGCATGAGAAATTTTGAAATCTGAACTTTATAACATTTGAAATTCTTTATTTCTAGCTTTTCCCCAAACTTCGCCAGATTTCACCACTTGTCACCATTTTATTGGATTCTTAGACTTGACCTGTAAACTCACCTTTAACCCATTTGATATGGAGATTTGGAGACTACACTAGTCTCTGAGTCTCGGAGTGAAATTCTTAACCATAGTTAAATTATGAGACCTCACAGCACACTTTAGTCTCCAAATCTCATGATCTTCACTTGGCGACCTGGCGACAAATGCTAGTGTCACAATCTCTAAATCCTCTGCCTCTAACTATTAGCATTAAGAGACCTAGCGACAGCGGCTAGTCTCTAAGTCTCCAAACATTTTGGCTCTAACCGCTGACATTATGAGATCTAGCAACCTCCTTAGTCTCATAATCTCAGAATGATCCTCCTTAACCGCCAACCATCTCACAACCTAGTGACTAACCACCACCTCCAAGTTGCTGAATTTTCATCAGCCTCGCAGTTTCATCTCACGACTTCATGCACGTACGCCACGTGTCACTTTTTTCTAGCTCACCGTCACGTGTCCACTTCTGCAAAATTTGTTTGGACCCGCCCGTTGGCATAGAAACCAAGGTGGTGGCAAGCCTACGCAAATATAGCTTCCTCCATTTTAATTTACTTTGATTGTGAGTGTCTATGCATATAAACAACTTAGACTCCGAAATTGGTAACAATGTGGGACTATTCGTTTGAGGCTTTTAAATGTGCTTTGCATCAAAACTTATCTTTGGCGGATAGCTGCCATGCATGTGTATGTGGGCCCGCAAGGGAAAGAGACAATCACAGTCTCTTTTTACTTGCTTTACTCTTTAAGTGAGCAGCCAGGCATATAAACCATGATAAAATCCATCCCCTTGCAAATGTGGGATAATGCCTTATAGAGAAAAACTAATGGAAACTCCATCTTTCTAGCTTGCATACCTGCATTTCAATGCATAAAATGGTTCCCCTTTCTTGTGTAACCAAATGTGTGGGTTCCCAGTATATATGTGAGCCTCCAGATCTAGCATTGGACAGGCAGTTACCTCATGAATTTGTGCAAAGTTTTCTCCCTTGTGTTGGCTGCATCCCATTCATTTGTGTAAGGCTTTTGACTCTAACACCTACGTGAGTCATTAATACTGGCCCCCCAAACTAATGCTGGCCCTGTAACTTATTGCGTGAATTACTTGGTTTGGTGCACGTTTCCCTTCATACACAAAAACTAGTCAACCCCATTTTATGTGCCAGTCCAATGGATTAATGTTGGCTTATGTTCAATCTTCACATGAAGCCTCCAAACTACAATGTGAGACTGCCACTTACTATTTGTATTATGCACAAGTCTCCCTTATCATTTGTGCAAGACATCACTTCATTAGTTTGTGTGTGCTCGCACCCACTTTGTGTGAGCAGCCTCCTTACTAACGCAAGCATTTCATATTAAATGCAGAGACACACATTTTTTTCATCCTATCACACTGGCTCCCAATCTCCATGCTTCTTTTCTCTTTGCCAAGTGTGTAATTCAAGTAAGCCAAGGTGTACCTCCTCTTCTATATTTGGTGCTAGCTATCTTCCATTTGCTTGTGCGAGGCATACCCCAAATCTGATCACGCAGATCCTCTTCATTCCTTGTGTAGCAACAGTGTATGGAAACAAACTTAAAACTATAGGAAATGAAACATGACCCCTTAATTGATTAAATCGCCAAATTCATTGATAGAAGTACATTGTAAGTGAATACACAAAACCTTTGGACAGCGGGCTAATCTTAATTGTTTGCAAGCATTTTTATAAACAAATGGCCAAGACAATCCTTCTTTGGCAACAAGCGCTCCACAAGAACAACTGTCATCATCACTACAATCTTTAATCTTCTGAAAAATACCCTCATTTACTTCAAATTTTAAGGACAAAGCTTCTCATTGCAGAGAGATATGAACAATTATTGCATTGATAATTCTAAATCTGTTTAAGGGCAGTGAATTTTTTTTTTTAAACAATTGTCTAAAGTACATCCTTCTATAATGTCACCATCACTGCCGACTATGGGTGCTACTGGCAAGTCATATATATAAAAAAAACTCAAACTGTGTTGAAGACTGAAATGAATAGCCTTGACATGTCAATACTCTTCCAATGGTTCCATCTAATGGCCTCTTAAGGTAATGGTCCCAAATCTCTAGAGAAATCTGTTCGCCTCTATCTTCGTGATTGGTAAACTCACTATCACAAAAGGGCCAAAACACTTGACAAAGAACCATGGTGTGGCATGTATTGCTCAATGTATTGAAGGCATTCTTCTTCCAGTGCAGATAAAAGGTGTCCCAATGCTCCTGTTGCATCTTGTTTCCTTATAAGATCAAAATTAAGCACATGAGCCTCTAATGCCATCATAGGATCATGCTACTAAGAACACACATCCACCCTTGATAATACAACACGTCGGTCAAAAGACAACTTCCCAGAAGATTAGAGTCCAAAGTATTAATGGTCAAAGATGGCCACTTAAAAATGCCTCCTATCTTAATCCATATATAAGATATCCCTGATCAAATCTGACAACCCCAAAAACATATGTAGATGCAGATGTGAAAACATCATAGATTGTCTCTAGATTTTCCCTTGAAAAGACATCAAATTAACTCAGGAAGATCTAAGCTTCTAGATTTTGAAAATATGTCATATGGTGAGTATGAATCAAGAAGGGAAACTCATGATGATCATCCAGGAAGATTTGGTAGACCCTCAAAAATAGCCACTTGGAAAAACAAAATAGGAAGACATGAGAAATATTGATTTCTGCCAATGAAAAGCATTTGGGATAGTGTGCATATAAAACCCTCACGACCTGAGACATTGCAAACTGGAAGTGAACTTGGTCTACAATAGAGGGGCACCATTCTCTTGGTATGACCAATCACGCTATCCAAGATACATGATTATGAATAGGGCCTCCGACTAAAATATGCAACGGATCTGCATCAAATTACTAGAAACTGTAAACGAAATCAAATTGGCAAACTAAGTAATTGGATTCATCATGGCCCAAAAATCTTCATGGCAGCACATTTCCATGTTCTGAATGCTGAACAACCTTCAATTCTTCAAAAACTCAAACTGGGTGCGAACAATGAAAGCTCAAAGTAGATCACTTAATTCTGAAATCTGCTACTTTCAGTGAAACTTTTAATAAATTGAAAATGAAAATGATCTGGCAAAGTGGTTAACTGAATTGTATGAGTCTGAAACTCCTTAGGTAGGTACATTTTCATGATTGCAATACAGGGGAAAGCTCAATTGTGCAAGGCATTCACCCGGGTACAAATAGCAGAACCTCAAAGTAGGCTACTCCATATTCTGAACAATGCACTCTATCAAAACTTCACAATTTGCAAATGAAATGGTCCCGACAGACAGGACAGACGGGCACATGGGAGGCTTAAATTTGGCAAGATGGTTCACTCCCATGCCTACAACATGATGCCACAACTGGCACATTATGATCAATCTCTGGGAGAAAGATGCAATCAACTAAACAGGGCCTCCGGCTAAAGTATGTAACTGATCTTTATTAAAAAGTTAGAAATTGCATATGGAATCAAATTTGCAAAGTGGGAAAATGGATTCACCATGGCCTAAAAATTGAAACATAGGAAGTATTTGACCATTAGAATATAGTGTAAAAGGAATTTTCTCAATTGGGTCAAAGGTTCAAAAGTTATGATCAGTCAAACAAGGCCTACTACAACAATTTGACACTTAGGGACGAATGCAGATTTGGGACAAGTGCTCAAAACAAGACATCATGCAACAACTTGAAACTTGAATGGGACGATTTGAGATGTCTTCTAATGATAAAACAAGGGTAATGAACACCTGGCATACATGGGGAACTTCAGAAATGCATCCGGGAAAGTAGGCATCAAAGCACCTAATGGAGTCAGAAAGCAAAATTTTTAACAAGGTGCTCAAAAACCCATGCTGTATTTTTTAGTACCAACAGTGGCTCTAACTGTGGACGTATGCCCCTTGCGGGCATGCAGAGAACCTCAAAATCTCATGGTAGAAGCAGACCACTCATAAAATCAAATCAGATGTTACACTTCTCTTCTTTTCACCTTGCCTCCCTAACATCTCTTCTCAAAAAATGGGAAACTCTACTAAAAGCAAACACACAACTAAAAGAAAAGCAACTGTACATACAAGGGAATTATTTACAAAAGGCCCAAAGCGTCAAACTGGATTCAACTCTTACCTCTATCTTACATTTGGTTTTCATCTCCATAGATCAAAGGCAAATTGAAGTTATTGCTTCCATGTGTTTGATCAAAAACATTGCCATTCACTTTCAATATATCAAACAAAAGATAATCAATGAACTCACCATCACTTGGTAAAACAAAGTCACTGAAATACTATGAATGTGGATCATTGTATGATATCAAAACATCACACCCTTCCTTATTGTTGACTTGTTGAATGAGAAAAAATTCTGGCTTCTTTTCATAGATGAAATCAATCACCTCATGAACACTAGTTTGCAACAAAACATAAGCTTCATTCACAATACTGGTTTGCAAACTAGGATGGAATTATTCCACATAAACATTCGATTGCATAAGACCTGATATAGCTTGTTGATCAGAGCTTTTACAAGCATCCTCTAAATCTGAAAATGGATCATCAAATATCAATTCATTTGTCATTGGCAAATCTGAAAACATACATGTAGATCTCTTACTCTCCTCAAGAGAGTAATCAACACTCTAATGTACACAAGAATCATCCATATCAAAGTCATCAAAATCTGAATCCACAGCAGCATATGAGTCATCATATTCATCATACTTAACATAATCAGATTTTTTCCAATCATATGCATTTTCATCTTGCACATTGTTTGCCTCAGAAGTAGGAAAAAGAAAATTAGTATAAGTTTCATACTTTGCATCCACTTACATGTCTTCACTATCAAAGCATATATCAATTGGGCATTGCAAAGTAGGGTCTACATTTGGTGCATACCTCTGAAAATCAGCAGCTAGCAATTCTGATATTTCTTCACTACTTAATGAACCTTGGACTTCGCTTTCATTGGTTTCAACCTTTTCTTTGTTGTTGAAAATATCTTGTTCATTAAGAAAAAGGATTGAAGTCCCTCGGCTCACACTATTTTGAGAAAAAGAATCATCATAGTCACTCTCATCTACATAATAATTGCTCTCTTGCTGATCACAAGACGCTTCCCTAGACTGAGAATAGAGATCTGTCCTGCCATGCTGATAATTAAAAAAATCTTTAAATCCAATGGAAACATCCGCAACTAGATTTTCATCACTAACATCTTGATATTCATCCACTTCACTATCAGCATCATAGTCAGCATTTTCATCACAACTAGAGTCAGCATCACTAATACTTTCAGATTCACATTCTTCAAACTCATTTATCCATTTTTTAACAAGTTCAATGCCTTCCTCTTTACACTTTGCAGACCATTCTACTAACTTAGGCATATAAAGTTCTAAGAATAAATGAAAATATGCAAACTCTTGGAGTTCCATCCCTTTCGGCAACTCATCATATGCATTGGCAAACTTCTCATAAAACACATATATGGATTCTTCACTTATTTCTCCTACATGTCTTTTCAAAAATAATATAACTTGGTCTTGTACTTTCTAATTTAACAGTGCAATATCCTTTTGAATTTCTTCAAGATCTACTGGACAACTTTTAGATATAGAAAACATATCCTAGTCTATTGGATCTAAGATCTCCATTGCACTATTTATCACAACACATCTTCTCTATTCACAAATATTTCCATCTGATTATGCAATCACTTCACATAAAATCATACCATACTTCTTAATCTGATGTTTGAAAAATGTAAAACTAGAAGTATGACCAAAGCCTTCAAACCTATATTCCTTCTTTTAGTGACTTCTTCACTTGGCAAGGAAACAATTTATTTCATAAAACTTTGAGGAATACTTGGGAAAATTATTTTGTTGGTGTCCTAAACCTCTTCCTATTTTTGTCTTCCACCATTGAATCTTTCAAGCATCCACCAGATCCTTGCTGCAAGTGTTCCCAACTGATCATAAATCTTCTTTCATTTAAGTACGCACTGGTGCAAAGATCTTTCAGAGTCGCCACTCACTGCTATGAGAATGTATAAAAATTTAATGGAACAAGGACAACTTGGGTTTCAACAAAGACAATAGACTTTCATCAAGTCAATAGGATGTGAGATACTCCTTCACCAAGAAGATATTCAGAATCACTTGTTAATAACAACAACCAGGCTAGTAAACATGATTTGAAGGACTTTTAGATTTACAAAGATGTATAACTCTTTCCTCAGATGGATATGGTAGATGACTAGATTTATGAACAAACAGGCCAGGATTCAAACTCAACTAGGAACCTGTGTCACTTGTCTGATTTCAAAACTAATCCCCAGTAGAGTCACCAATTTGTTAGGGATTTTTCTTGTAGGGTCAAACTTGGTAAGTTATGGGCTTGATTCTTAGTTAAAAGGGGCTCCAAGTTTGCAAGAAAAGTCTAATTGATGAGAATTGGATAAGATCCCCCTTCTGCTTTGAGCTCCACAGGACTCAGGTGGGTATTGCCTATAAATAGGTTACTATATTTCAAGTAAGCTTTTGATTAGTGGATTTGGTCTTCACTGTCATGCTATCTAGGATTCAGATTATTTAAACAAAAGATCACTCTATAGACAGCTGAGAATCTCCTGATACAGAGCTTAACAATAGAAACTATAAATGTGACAGCATAGATAATGGGATAAGGATGTAAATCCTTCTTTTTATGAGTACAACTCAAGGAAGGTTAAACTCTGATTCTTTCTTTAAAGAATCACCAAATATGAATTGGATCACCTAGATGCAGTCCCTTCACAATGTGTATAAACTTAGAAACTGAAATGAAATGGTAATGAAATTTAGTGTTTGATGACAGAAAAATAACTACACAACAGACATCTAGCCAATGCCTATTCCATTGGGAAACTAGTTACTGTATGCAAATCCACAAGAAGAGATCAAAACAAATATAGTGAAATCCCTTGCAGATTACTTGCAGTTTGAATAGAGTGCCTTACAAACCATTTTGTCACTCCTATACTATTATCATCAAAATCCTGATAATCATGTTCACTCTCCGAGACTATTCATGAAAATTTAATTCTTTCCTTGAAAGAAACTCATAAATAATCAGACAAGCTACCTTGCAATTGGTATGTTTTACATGCCTGAAAAATAAAAACATACAAGAGTATAACATAAAAATGAGAAGACAACAACAAAATCTGAGAGAAACTGCAATGTATTTCTTTGACAATAATCCTATTTCAATGCACACAGAATTTAAAGTTCAGGAGCCTAGCATAAGAAAGAAAAATTTGTTCTGTAGAAAAGATATTCAACATTTATCATCAAGGGACATACTCACAACAAAGTAGTCACAGGAACCCTCCAGAAACAGGAACAGGAACCCCTAACATAGAGAAGAGAAGAAGATAAATAGAAGAAGAAGAAACCCTAAAATCTCTGCTTGATCAACACCTGTCTGCTCTGCAATCTAATCTCATTTGTCCTCTCTCCTCAAAAAATATGATATCCCCAAGCACTTCAAAATTTGAATTTATTTGCCCCTTCATATCTGATCTACTTTGCCCTTTTTCTATCACTTCATATTGTAATACCCCAAAAATGGGCTATAAGTTCATTAATCTTCTATATCAACAATTCGAACAAAATCGACATCAAAGTCCTAATCTAAGGCACATCTAAACATCATCGAACCATAATTCATTATCTTAAATTTTGCATCAGGGAATATTCCTAGCAATATTCCCAATTATCTTAATTATCTTTAATTTAATGATTATTTGGCAATAAATCACATTTATCCTAAGTTTGATTAATTGATTTTTTTCATATTTAATTAATTAGATTTAATATCTTGCCACTTAATTATGTAATTAAATTTAATTCTATCTATTATTAATTGTATTATTTAATTTTGACAATAAATCTAATATCTTATGAATAATTGATTAAATTCTTATTTAATTAATTAAAGCAAGTTGTCATTATTTAATAATATAATTTTTAATAAAAGTTTCATTAAATAATTGATTAACCCATAAATCAATTATTTATTTTCAAAAAGCAGTTAAGTTGAGCATAAATCACTTTATTTATTAAATTAATTCATAAATAAAACATGCACAATCATAAAAGTAGACAACTATCAATTATCAATTAAAGCTAAACTCTATTTTGAGTTAAAACTTAGCTTTTGCATGTTTTTGTGAATTAAATTATCTTTATTATCAGATAACTCAAAAATCAAGTTGAGTTAATCTAAGTGATTTATGGCTTTCTTCCATGCACCTCCAAAGCCTTGGATTTCTATAAAAACAAGGCTCAGCTCTTCATAATTGATCTCTCTCAAATCCACGAATTTGCATTCTCACGCTGTCGAATTGGAGTCTGAAGAATCATCTTTGCAAATCCAAGCTATTGTGAGATCTTTCTAGTTTTGAGCATTGCATATCATTTAGCATAGATTTCATATCATTTATCATTCTTATTGCATAGAAAATACCAAAAAAATAGATTAATTACATTCATATTTCATATCAGTTTTGGATTCAAATCCTTCGTTTAGGTGTCATCTAGGTCACTGATCTTGATAACAATATGAGAACATTGATCTCGCACCTATTAGAAAGCAATAAATCGCTTGGTTAGATTAGATTTCAATTATTGCATGATTTTGTTTTTGCTAACCTCTAATGTTTTACTAAAGTGTTGTGTCTACAAATCAGGTACAATTTTCACCCACACATTTCTGGCGCCCATCGTGGGGCCTTGAGCCTCATTCTCTTCATTTTTATCAAATTTTATATATTTTCGGCATCACTTTTTCATCATTTTTGCACAAATAGGAAAAATGCTGCTTACAAGCAATCTGACGCCACTTATGAGAAATTTGTTCATGCCTACAAACATTCTGCTCACGCCTTAAAGCATTCTGCTTACGCCTGCAAGCATTCTACTCACACCTAAAAGAATTCTACTCTTGCCTTGAAGCATTCTGCTTATGCCTACAAGCATTCTACTCATGCCTATGAGCATTCTGCTCACGCCTATGACAGTTTCAATCACGCATCTGCCAGTTTTAGTCATGCATCTGCCAGTTTTAGTCACACCTATGCCAATTTCAGTCACGCCTATGAGTATTTAAATCATGCCTTGGCACATTTCAATCACGCCTGTGCTCATTTCAATCATGCCTATGCCTATTTTGATCACGCTGGCTTTTTGTTTTCTGATTTGTTTTTTTTTTAAATTTTGGCATTTTCAAAATCCGTGCACCCTGGAAAATTGGCACCCATTTTTTGTGAAATTTTCACATATGGTATTGAAATTTTAAGTGTGATATATCATTGGAAAGCTCTTTCCAAGCCAAATCCAAGCATGTTGGTTTCATTTTCAAATTTTTCCATTTGATCACAGAATTTGCATATTTGTACTTTTAGATTATTGATTTCTAACGCTTACAGTTTGCTGTTGATTTGTCTTAGTTTTGTACTTTTAGACGTGTGCTACATTATGGATTGTAGAGTGTTGGACCTAAGGTATTCTTCTCAAGCTGATAATATTTCAATTTGGATCCTAAAATAAATCTCTTATGTGTCTGGCTTGTGTGCATCTTTTCATGCTTTGATCTATTTCTACACACTTGCATAATTGATACTAGGTTGTGACCCCTTAAGGATTCATTAAGTAGTCTTAGATACTTGTGATTGATCTTGATTACTATCTTGGGTTATTGGACTCGCTAATCTATTGGCCCCTCATTCCACCCCGTGGTTGCAATCTCAGCACCATAAAGGGGAGGGGTCAACAGGACAGAAGCGTTAAGTGCTCCACTTGGCAACCCTTTTGTGCTTTTAGGAACTCACTTGTTTTCTAAGTTGGGGACTCATTTTCAGCTTGTGTGAGGTGTTAAGTGTTCCACCTTGTGGACTCATCTCATATTTGCTTTAAGCGTTAAGTGTTCCTCTTTCTACTTTTTGGGTACTTTTGGTAGATTTACTTTTTGGAAACATACATTTGTGCTCACATAGTAATTAGGCCCTATGAACACTATTTGTGATTCTTGAGAGATTGGATTCCCAGCAAAATCCTTCTTGATGACAGAATCCATGTAGGTAGGGAGGATACTTAGTGAGTTTCACATTCAACTTGGTTAGTGTGTCTTCTCTTATTGATCGATACATTCTCTCCCAGGAGAGGTTGATAGATCATGTGGGGTTGACATCATGAGCTTTGATGAATCAAAATTGGTTAGTGCATCTTCCCTTATTGATTGATACATTCTCTCTCTAGAGGGGTTGATAGATCACGTGGGGTTGATATCATAGACCTTGGTGAGACAAACTTTGTCTTAGCGTGTCGGATTAATCTGCTTGCTTTGTTTGGGTTAAAAGTGAAAAGGTGTCAAAAACCTTGGATCTGGAGCCAAGTCCCCTTGTGGTATACTATTGTGAGTCACCTTTAGAGAGGGTTAACTGTAGCAGACAATCCCTTCACAGGGAAAACTACGTTGATGGAACCTCAAGCGGTAATAGCCATTTTCACCGTGGTAGTGACAGCCGCTATTTAAATGTCCTTGTGGAAGAAATCTCCATGGGTATGGTTCATTGTTGGGTTGTCAGATCTCCCTAGCAGCTCTTGAAGATTAAGTTCTTGGACTGTGTCAAAACCCTGGTGCACCGGGATTGGAGTTCACCCCTTTGGATCATAAAAGTTGCAGAGTCAAACCATTACTAAAAACCCTAGCGAGGCCAAATTTTCATTTTATAGGGTATATGTGCATTATTGCAAAACATTTTTGGAACATACACAATTAGCGCTTCTGAGAATTAGAATGAATAAGTCAGTTGATTGTTCATGCACAAGGTTTCTTTTGCCCTTATCCATTGTCTTCAGACATGCTTGAAATCACTTGCTTGCTATTTTGCGTGCTTGTTTATCTATTTGGTTATTGAAAATGGACAAATCTATTATAATCCTCAAATCTGGACAGTCCATTTTGCAAACAATCCGAATCTGAAAACTCAAAATTTGCAAAATCTGAAGTAAAATTCTTTTTTGGAGTCAAAAGTTGTCTTAGGAGGTTAGAAAGTCATACGAGTTTTCTCAAAGTGTCATTTCATTACAGCCCATCAGTCATATGGTGAACTACCCAGTGTCATATGAGTTTTTATGCCAAAAAATTCAAAAGTCAAAATCCTACTTGCAATTGTCGTATGATATTTTCAACTATCATTTCATTGCCTACCAACTGTCGTACGAGTCTACAGAAAGTCATTAGGAAAAATTTTGAAAAGTTCTCAGAAAATTGTCAGAATTGCCAGATACTTCAGCTTTTACAACCTATTTCCAGAATCTGTCATACAAATCACTGTGTCAAGAATAGAGCAGTAGCTATTGAGAATCATTACACATGTCTCAAAGAATTAGTACACATGAGGAAGAAATTCTAATCGCAGATATGATGAAATAGATCCACGCTATGCAAGTTGAACTTAACAATCTTAAGAAAGAGAAGGAGCCCAAGGAGTTCTCCATGGAAGCTCTATGCCCTTTTCCATTTGATAAGGACTTGTACATGTCACCATGCCCCCAGACAAAATGTGAGCAATGTGACAACCCTTATGATACCTCTTCCATAGAGAGTGACACATCCAGCTTTGAAGACTATGATGACTATGATGATAGATAATGTAATGATACCTATGACACCTCTGTTCCTAAGAATCCTCCTCATCGTGTGTTCCTGCTTATTACAAATGGGCCGTCACATTGGATAGATCATGATGGTGATCCATATGATTCTGATTTTGAAAGAAATTTTGATGGCTTTTGTGGACAATACCTTGATTATGATCCATCTACTACTACTGAGGACTATAAAATGCATCATGCTAGCTTGAAGCATCAATACTACAAGGATCTCTCCTCTAAGAACTCTCATGCTAAAAATAAAGATTATCTTCTCAAGCAAGATCATGTTAATGTTGGACCTTTGTCTTGTGATGGTTCCCTTCCATCCCCTACTTCTTCCAATATCCATACATTTTCTAAAGCTTTCGAGTATTTCAAATCTTTCACAGAACCTTCATTTGACACAAGCCCTAATACTTTTCATGTGGTTCCCTATAGTTATCCTCCAGGGCTACCTCTTAAAGAAACTCAAACTAACCTTCACTTGGCTGCAAATACTTTCAATAATGATAAACCTAAAGAGCCTATGCCTTCATATGCTACAATGCCTACTTTAGTTAGTCCTCCACCATCTCTTCCAAAGTCTTCCATACAATCCCAACATGTTTCCTTGTCCTTAGAAATGGCTCCATGTCAAGAGGACTCTAATGATAAAGAAAATAACATAAAGAAAGATCAAGATCAAGAACCCTCCATGTCATCCACTTCTTTTCACGATGTCTCTTATCTACCTCAGGGTTCTTTTGATCCTACACACCCTTTTTCATGCATTCCACCATGTCTTAAGTCTTCTCCTAAGCAAGATCAAGCTACTACTTACACTGTTGAGCTTATTGACAATCAAAATAACCTTACTACACTTGCACTTTCCAAAGATGATACTTCCATTAAAGTTGGTAAAAATGGTGTTGTTACTTTCAATGTTAAGCCTATTGAAAATCAAGAAAAAAATTATGAGCTTATGCTATCCAAAGATCATTGTCAAGATCAAAGTCTTCCATCTTCTTATTCTACCACTCCATGTTCATTTCCACTTTCTACTCTTCCTAAGTCTTTGCAAGCTTTGAACAATCCTATCAAAGAAGGTGCTCATATTGAAGATGTCCACGATTCTATTGAAAATTCTAATGCTCACTCTAAAGATGTTGATATCCTTGGTTGTCATATAGATGCTGATGAACTTATTGATTATCCTTTTGTGTCTTCCACTTCCATCCTTGGACCTCCCCACCACTACTAAGGGCTTCACATCTGCCTTCCATCTTGGGTCCTTATGTCCTTTCACTTTCCCCTCCTAACTCTCCTAATTCACCATCCATCTTGGGTCCTTACATCCCTCCATCTCCCATATTTCTTCAAGATCAACATAGATGCATACCCTTGAATCCTTTTCATCCAACCACCCATCTAAACCAATCATATCCTCCTTCTTCCACAAGTCCCAAGTCTTTTGGAAGTAACTTGAATGTTCAATACAAGAAAAAGAAGCAATACAAGAATCCATCAAAAAAAGAAGATCACCATGTCTCCTCTAATAGACATGGAAACATAAAGTCAAAAGAGATATCTAAGAAAAAAAATACAAGACAAGTATGGGTTCCAAAATCCATCATTGAAGATATTCTCTCTAGATCATCAAAAGGAAATAAAAAGCCTATGACTATATGGATTCCAAAGTCTCTCTTGAAAGAGTCTGGTGTTGAAAAAAAAGTGAAGTTGACATTCAAGCTTCCAAAGTCTTCCACTTCATCTCCTTCCAAAAACATTCTTCCATTCCATGTGCCTAAACCACAACCTCTACTATCCATTCACCATATTCCTTCATGTATTCCTTCATTCATGATTCCTCCATCCTCTCACCACCCTTCAAGGTATGTGTTGATGTTGAGCTTGCTTTCCTTTCCATCTACCCTTTCACAATCCTTCCATGCATTATCCTTCTACCTTCTATCATTTTTCCTCATTTGCCTATTCTTCCTATCTTCCAACCTCACTTGCTTTACATAAAACCCTATCCTCCATTTTTCTCTTCCATCTCCCTTTCCCTATCAGCATTTTTGAGCATATCATTTTGAATCCTTGGCATATCATGGTTTATCCTTTCAAGGAGCACTATCTAAAAAGCTTGCCTTCTTCCAAAAATTAAAAACAAAATTAAAAAAAAAATTTTAAAAATTGAAAATGTGCCTTGGTGGAAACTTGGAAACAGGCGCCTTAGTAGAAAAAGTAAAGAGAAATAAATTTGTCCTATGGTGAAAACCACTCCCTTGTGGCACCTTGGATAAGTATCATGATGAAAACCTGGCAATCAGACATCATGCATAGTTCTTCTACATATTTCATCCATTTCATCTTCTCTTTGATCTTGACAATGTTGATCTATACACGAATATTTGGCTATTTTGTGAGCTATCTTATGATGATCTTGCTTTCATTCCCTTGTTGTTTAGCCTTCATGTCTATTTTCCTTCATTCATTCTAGCCTATCACTATCCTCTTCCCCTTTGGTCTTGATCTAATAAAAGAAAGAAAGAGTAAAACACAGTGCTATGAAGCCTCTTGACATGTCTACTCTTTTGGACTACATCCTTTCCTTCTTTGGAATTATGTTTCTGTGACTTATCCTATGCTGGCCTTTCATTGCTTGTCCAAATGAGCTTTACATGAAATTTTTTCCCTAGCTTGGATATTCTTGAGGAGTTTGCCCTTGTGGATTTCTTCCCTTCATTCTCCTTCATTCTATTATCTTCCATCTCTTCCACTAGCTTGCTAATCCCTCTTGTTCTCCACCTTGCTAGACATTGGGACTGCACAATATGATCTTGCTTGGGAGTTTGCAATGGAAAAAGATTCTATCAAGTATACCAAGTATTAGAATAAGTATCAGAACAAGTATCAGAATCACTATCAAAACTAGTATTAGAACAAGTATCAGAACCAGTATCAGAACAAGTATCAGAATGCCTACAGGGGCTACACCTTTCACTTTAGTTTATGGGTCTAAGGTGGTACTACCTATTGAGGTTAAAATCTTACCACTAAGAATCAGAATGCATGGTCTAGTAACTGATGATGACTACAGAGTGTCTAGGTTGTAAGAACTTGAACTACTAGATGATCGTAGAAAAGTAGCATATGATCATCTCAAAGTATATCAGAAGAGAATGTCTAGAGGCTACAACAAGAAAGTCAAACATAGAGAATTTCAGGTTGGCGATCTAGTCTTGAGAGAAAATCCTAAAAATCAATCCCATCGAGAACGCAAGGGGAAGTTTGAACCCAATTGGCTGGGTCCCTTTGTTATCACTGCTACTTTTGGCTCTGGTGCCTATAGACTCTCAATGACTAAAGGAGAACAGCTCTGAGAACCAATCAACATTCTCCATCTGAAGAAATTCTATGCCTAAGGCATTCAGTCTATGGTAAAATGTCCTGAAAAAATTATAAAAATCAGAAAAAGTCCTGAAAAAATGAACATCTTGGTGAAAACTTAGCAATAGGCACCTTGATGATTCACAAAAAAATCAAAAAATATTAAAAGTACAAAAAAAATTGAAAAAATGAAAAATCACCAAAAAAAAAAAAAAAAGTGCCTTGGTGAAAACCTGGAAACAGGTGCCTTGGTAGCAAAAATAGAATCTCTACCAAGATGGTGAAAACCCAGCAAACGGGCACCACTTGTTTCAAAACACTCCATCTATCAGCACAATCTTGATCTTTCCCAGCTTTCAGTTTTGCTTTAGTTTGTACATATCTCCTGGTTTGTTTTTGCATTTCCAATTTTCAATAAGTCGATTTGTCCACCAAACTGCTCAAGTGTCTGTATCCTATCAATGCTTAACACTTGGGGGAAATCAATGCCATATCCTATGGTCTCCAGTATATCTTAGACATGTCATATCCACTCAGAGTCCTTTGACGCTTCATGTGAGTCAGTCAATCAGTCTTGTCTCCAGAAAGGATTTTGCATCTACAACAACGCAATCAACATCAAACACAAACTGAAAACAATCTATGCTTTTTTACATGCTTTTATCTCCTTGTATGCTTACTAATTCACATTGAGATTTTTGCATATTGTGTCCCTTCGAGCTCTTCGATGATGTCCTTTATAGGATTTAGAGAGTGATGACTAGGGGCATAATCTTTTCTTTGTCTTCTGCTTGTATGTGAAAAGCTAACATCTTTGGAAATTTTGGATTGAAATGGTGTCTGACTGTAAGAGCTTCTATCTCGAATTGGATGGCCATGCGTACCTTGACCATTGATACCCAAAAAATTCAAGGAAGTTTGATCTAACTATTGTCTTTTTGAGTGAGTTCTTTCTCCTACTATGAAACACGATCTTACCTAAGGATGTGAACGATAAAGGGTCACTACGGGTAATTCACATTGGATTTAGAATGATCTCTTGGTTGTTTGATGTGTTTGTCATGCAAGGCATATTCAGGTCATCATGACATTCATGTTTTGATGCTTCTAAAAATTGCTATATCAAAATGGACATGATATTCAGGTCATCTTGGCGCTTGTGCCTTGGTGCTTGTATCTAATCTGACATTCTGAAAATAAAACCAATATTCATCTGTCCATGGTTGTTTGACCAGTGGATGTTGTATTGGTTCTTGAGCGTTACAAATCGATATTCATATGTCTATGGTTCCATAGCTAGTGGGCATTGTATTGATTTATCTGGTTACCTAAAAGTTCAATGATGATAACAAATCGACACATGATCAGTGACTAGGTCCTAGGTCTTAGGTTACATTTCATCCTGCATGTTTCTTTGCATTTTTGCACTTTGCATGATCTCACAAGAGTTGAATCCCACACAAAGGTTCCTCCAATCAAACAACAAGTAGAATCCTTTTTCAGGATCAAAATCAAAATCTGAGATCATTCATATTATTAGCTACTTGCATAATCGACCTTCAATCATCACAGAAATCCAAAATTCAACTTAATTGATTATCTTCCATCAAACTATTAAAATTTCAACTTGGTCAACTATGGTCAACTCATGGTCAAACCTAGTCAAACTTGGTCTTTTGGACCTCTAAACGATGCAGAATGCATTCCCAGACATGTTTAACCACTTCTCAAATCAATTAACATGCTTCTAAACTATCAACACTAACTTTTATTATCAGATTTTGATTTTAATCCCAAAGGGGGCATGGTAGTACACATCATTCAAAGTCTGTAATCTAATTTGAAATCATATCTTTGCTAAAATCATATCTTTCCTCAGTAATCAAGACAACAACCATGTCTAGTTACTGATTCATCAAAAAAGACCTCATCGCTCGGGGCAAATCTATCATCACTTGGGGCATATCAAATTCATCAAGATCCATATCAATCTGGTATTCTCTTAATCTTGTAAATTGTATCAGTTTTTGCAACCATCGGATCATAGTGTTCTTTCCTTGGTTCTTCGGCAACTGAAGGGTTCAGATGTGATACCTGCTAGTTCTGCTAAGACAATCGAGTCTAGAACCAATCACTCACTTCTTTGCAATCGTAAGGTTTGGAATCAGGCATTTTGACACTTTTTCACAATCATCGGTTCATCGTTGCTACAGTGAACACTATCTTTGGTCATTCAGGACCTATTATCTTCTTATCAAATCAATATCAATCAACTTCTGTCTCATATCAGTTATCAATTTTGAATCCGTTTCATATCTCTATCAAACACAGACTGTCTTTGAACCACTATGCTTTGCACAACAATTCAAAGAGGGGCAAAATGTAATACCCCAAAAATGGGCTATAAGTTCATTAATCTTCTATATCAACAATTCGAATGAAATCGACATCAAAGTCCTAATCTAAGGCACATCTAAACATCATCGAATCATAATTGATTATCTTAAATTCTGCATCAGGAAATATTCCTAGCAATATTCTTAATTATCTTAATTATCTTTAATTTAATGATTATTTGGCAATAAATCACATTTATCCTAAGTTTGATTAATTGAATATTTTCATATTTAATTAATTAGATTTAATATCTTGCCACTTAATTGTGTAATTAAATTTAATTCTATCTATTATTAATTGTATTATTTAATTTTGACAATAAATCTAATATCTTATGAATAATTGATTAAATTCTTATTTAATTAATTAAAGCAAGTTGTCATTATTTAATAATATAATTTTTAATAAAAGTTTCATTAAATAATTGATTAACCCATAAATCAATTATTTATTTTCAAAAAGCAGTTAAGTTGAGCATAAATCACTTTATTTATTAAATTAATTCATAAATAAAACATGCACAATCATAAAAGCAGACAACTATCAATTATCAATTAAGGCTAAACTCTATTTTGAGTTAAAACTTAGCTTTTGCATGTTTTTGTGAATTAAATTATCTTTATTATTAGATAACTCAAAAATCAAGCTGAGTTGATCTGAGTGATTTATGGCTTTCTTCCATGCACCTCCAAAGCCTTGGATTTCTATAAAAATAAGGCTCAGCTCTTCATAATTGATCTCTCTCAAATCCACAAATTTGCATTCTCACACTGTCGAATTGGAGTCTGAAGAATCATCTTTGTGAATCTAAGCTATTGTGAGATCTTTCTAGTTTTGAGCATTGCATATCATTTAGCATAGATTTCATATCATTTATCATTCTTATTGCATAGAAAATACCAAAAAAATAGATTAATTACACTCATATTTCCTATCAGTTTTGCATTCAAATCCTTCGTTTAGGTGTCGTCTAGGTCACTGATCTTGATAACAATCTGAGAACATCAATCTCCCACCTATTAGAAGGCAGTAAATCACTTGGTTAGATTAGATTTCAATTATTGCATGATTTTGTTTTTGCTAACCTCTAATGTTTTACTGAAGTGTTGTGTCTATAGATTAGGTACAATTTTCACACACACACATATCTGATCTTATCTTATTCATCTGCTTGCAAATTTGATTCAACAATCCTCTATCGGATCTGCAAAATCAAATATGCACGAAATAAAAAATCTCTGCAAAATCTGTCCCTGGATGCAAATGCCTTTACTGCTCTCAACAACTCATTCAAATCTGATTTTAACCACCATCATTGCATCCATCATCTTCTGGCGTTTCTGAAAATATATCACACTGCTATGTTTTGATAAAAAAATGAATCTCCAACATTAAAAACTTTGAGCAGGTTGCTGGCATGAGAAATTTTGAAATCTAAACTTTATAACATTTGAAATTCTTTATTTCTAGCTTTTCCCCAAACTTCACCAGATTTCACCACTTGTCGCCATTTTAATGGATTCTCAAACTTGACCTGTAAACTCACCTTTAACCCATTTGATCTAGAGATTTGGAGACTACACTAGTCTCTGAGTCTCCGAGCGAAATTCTTAACCATGGTTAAATTATGCGACCTCGCAGCACACTTTAGTCTCCAAATCTCATGATCTTCACTTGGCGACCTGGTGACAAATGCTAGTCTCACAATCTCTAAATTCTCTGCCTCTAACTGTTAGCATTAAGAGACCTGGTGACTGCGGCTAGTCTCTAAGTCTCCAAACATTTTGGCTCTAACTATTGACATTACAAGATCTAGCAACCTCCTTAGTCTCATAATCTCGGAATGATCCTCCTTAACCACCAACAATCTCATGACCTCGCAACTATCTGCCACCTCCAAGTCACTGAATTTTCATTGGCCTCATGGTTTCATCTCGTGACTTCATGCACGTGCGCCACATGTCACTTTTTTCCAGCTCATTGTCGCGCGTCCACTTCTGTAAAATTTGTTTGGGCCCACCCGCCGGCATGGAGACTAAGGTAGCTACAAGCCTACACAAGCATAGCTTCCTCCATTTCAATTTACTTTGATTGTGAGTGTTTATGCATATAAACAACTTAGACTCCGAAATTGGTAACAATGTGGGACTATTCGTTTGAGGCTTTTAAATGTGCTTTGCATCAAAACTTATCTTTGGTGGTCAGCTAGCATGCACATGTATGTGGGCCCGCAAGGGCAAGAGACAACCATGGTATCTTTTTACTTGCTTTACTCTTTACGTGAGCGGCCAGGCATATAAACCATGATAAAATCCATCCCCTTGCAAATGTGGGATAATGTCTTATAGACAAAAACTAACAAAACTCCATCTTTCCAGCTTGCGCGCCTACATTTCAATGCATAAACCGGTTCCCCTTTCTTTTGTAACCAAATGTGTGGGTTCCCAGTATATACGTGAGCCTCCAAAGCCTCCAGATCTAGCATTGGACATGCAGTTACCTCATGAATTTGTGCACAGTCTACTCCCTTGGATTGGCTGCATCCCATTCATTTGTGTAAGGCTTTTGACTCTAACACATGCGTGAGTCATTAATATCGGCCCCCCAAACTAATGATGGCCCTATAACTTATTGCGTGAATTACTTGGTTTGGTACACATTTCCTTTCATACGCAAAAACCAGTCGACCCCATTTTATGTGCCAATCCAATGGATTAATGCTAGCTTATGTTCAATCTTCACGTGAAGCCTCCAAACTACAATGTGAGACTGCCACTTGCTATTTGTATTATGCACAAGTCTCCCTTATCATTTGCGCAAGACATCACTTCATTAGTTTGTGTGTGCTCCCACCCACTTTGCATGAGTAGCCTCCTTACTAACGCAAGCATTTCATATTAAATGCAAAGACACAGTCTTTTCATCCTATCACACTGGCTCCCAATCTCCATGCACCTTTTCTCTTTGCCAAGTGCGTAATTCAAGTAAGCCAAGGCATACCTCCTCTTCTATATTTGGCGCTAGCTATGTCTTCCATTTGCTTGTGCGAGGCATGCCCCAAATCTGATCACGTAGATCCTCTTCATTCCTTGTGTAGCAACAGTGTATGGAAACAAGCTTAAAACTATAGGAAATGAAACATGACCCCTTAATTGAATAAATCGCCAAATTCATTGATAAAAGCACATTATAAGTGAATACACAAAACCTTTGGACAATAGGCTAATCTTAATTGTTTGCAAGCATTTTTATAAACAAATGACCAAGACAATCCTTCTTTGGCAACAAGCGCTCCACAAGAACAACTGTCATCATCACTACAATCTTTAATCTTCTAAAAAATACCCTCATTTACTTCAAATTTTAAGGACAAAGCTTCTCATTGTAGAGAGATACGAACAATTATTGCATTGATAATTCTGAATCTATTCAAGGGCAGTGAATTTTTTTTTTTAAACAATTGTCTAAAGTACATCCTTCTATAATGTCACCATCACTGCCGACTATGGGTGCTACTGGCAAGTCATATATATAAAAAAAACTCAAACTGTGTTGAAGACTGAAATGAATAGCCTTGACATGTCAATACTCTTCCAATGGTTCCATCTAATGTTCTCTTAAGGTAATGGTCCCAAATCTCTAGAGAAATCCACTCGCCTCTATCTTTGTGATTGGTAAACTCACTATCACAAAAGGGCCAAAACACTTGACAAAGAACCATGATGTGGCATGTATTGCTCAATGTATTGAAGGCATTCTTCTTCCAGTGCAGATAAAAGGTGTCCCAATGCTCCTACTGCATCCCGTTGCCTTATAAGATCAAAATTAAGCACATGAGCCTCTAATGCCATCATAGGATCATGCTACTGAGAACACACATCCACCCTTGATAATACAACACTCCGGTCAAAAGACAACTTCCCAAAAGATTAGAGTCCAAAGTATTAATGGTCAAAGATTGCCACTTAAAAATGCCTTCTGTCTTAATCCATATATGAGATATCCCTGATCAAATCTGACAACCCCAAAAACATATGTAGATGCAGATGTGAAAACATCATAGATTGTCTCTGGATTTGCGCTTGAAAAGACATCAAATCAACTTAGGAAGATCTAAGCTTCTGGATTTTGAAAATATCTCATATGGTGAGTATGAATCAAGAAGGGAAACTCATGATGATCATCCAGGAAGATTTGGTAGACCCTCAAAAATAGCCACTTGGAAAAACAAAATAGGAAGACATGAGAAATATTGATTTCTGCCAATGAAAAGCATTTGGGATAGTGTGCATATAAAACCCTCACGACCTGAGACATTGCAAATTGGAAGTGAACTTGGTCTACAATAGAGGGGCACCATTCTCTTGGTATGACCAATCATGCTATCCAAGATACATGATTATGAATAGGGCCTCCGACTAAAATATGCAATGGATCTGCATCAAATTACTAGAAACTGTAAACGAAATCAAATTGGCAAACTAAGTAATTGGATTCATCATGGCCCAAAAATCTTCATGGAAGCACATTTCCATGTTTTGAATGCTGAACAACCTTCAATTCTTCAGAAACTCGAACTGGGTGCGAACCGTTAAAGCTCAAAGTAGATCACTTAATTCTGAAATCTGCTACTTTCAGTGAAACTTTTAATAAATTGAAAATGAAAATGATCTGGCAAAGTGGTTAACTAAATTGTATGAGTCTGAAACTCCTCAGGTAGGTACATTTTCATGATTGCAATACAGAGGAAAGCTCAATTGTGTAGGGCATTCACCCGGGTACAAATAGCAGAACCTCAAAGTAGGCTACTCCATATTCTAAACAATGCACTCTGTCAAAACTTCACAATCTGAAAATGAAATGGTCCCGACAGATAGGACAGATGGGCACATGGGAGGCTTAAATTTGGCAAGATGGTTCACTCCCATGCCTAAAACATGATGCCACAACTGGCACATTATGATCAATCTCTAGGAGAGATACATCAGCTGAATAGGGCCTCCGACTAAAGTATGTAACTAATCTTTATTAAAAAGTTAGAAATTGCATATGGAATCAGATTTGCAAAGTGGGCAAATGGATTCATCATGGCCTAAAAATTGACACATAGGAAGTATTTGACCACTAGAATATAGTGTAAAAGGAATTTTCTCAATTTGATCAAAGGGTCAAAAGTTATGATCAGTCAAACAAGGCCTGCTACAGCAATTTGACACTTAGGGACGAATGCAGATTTGGGCCAAGTGCTCAAAACAAGACATCATGCAACAACTTGAAACTTGAATGTGATGATTTGAGATGTCTTCTAATGATAAAACAAGGGTAATGAACAACTGACATACATTTGGAACTTCATAAATGCATCCGGGAAAGTAGGCATCAAAGCACCTAATGGAGTCAGAAAGCAAAATTTTTAACAAGTTCCTCAAAAACCCATGCTATATTTTTGAGTACCAATAGGTCCAACAAGTGAAGAAAAAAATCAAAGAAAATTTGGATCCCTAAATCCCTCATTAAAGAAGTGGCTTCTAAAGCATCCAAAAGAAAAGAAAAATCAATGAATTTGTGGATTCCCAAGTCTTTAATAAAGGAGTTGAATAAAAAAGAAAAATCAAAGTTTGCATCCAAGCTTCCAAAGGCTTATACTCCATCTCCTTCCAACAAGTGAAGAAAAAAATCAAAGAAAATGTGGATCCCTAAATCCGTCATTGAAAAAATGCATTCTAAATAATCCAGAAGAAAAGAAAAATCAGTTACTATGTGGATTCCAAGTCTTTCATAAAGGACTTGAATAGAAAAGAAAGATCAAAGTGTACATCCAAGCTTCCAAAGGCTTCTACTCCATCTCCTTCCAAACTCTTCCATCATCTCATTTCTCCTTTTTGGGTCTTTGTATCCAAAGATCCATATCCTCTCCTACATCCAAGCCTCAATTTGTCCAATCCATTTTTCCTCTATCATTCCACCACCCTTCAATGTGTGTTTCAATTTTGATCTTATCACCATTTCCATCTACCTATACACAATCCTTTCTATACCCTATCTAATATCCAATTCCAATCTACTATTCTTCCATCCCTCTTATCTAATCCATCGCATAAATCCTTGTCTACTATTTACCTTATCCTCCATGTCATTCCCTTATCATCACCCTATCATCATCTCTGAGCATAACTTTTGACAATCTTGGTGCACCATAACATATCCTTCAAGGGAGAACTATCTATAGAGAAAGAGGCTTGGGTTACTTCAAAAATACAAAAAAAAAATGAAAAGAGAAAAAGTGCCTTGGTGAAAACCTAGTAAATAGGTGCCTTGGTAGAAAAATTAAAGAGAAATAAATCCATCCTATGGTGAAAACCACTTCTTGTAGAACCTTAGGAAAATACCATTATAAAAACCTAGAAAACAAGCATCATTCATAATTCCTTCTTTCACTCTCATTTGGAGGTAATTTCCATCCATTCTATCTTATCCATCATATCCTCCATTATCCAACTAGCCTAGATGCATCCATATTCCCACCTTCACCTTTTATCTTAAAAAGGTTGATCATATCCATGAGCTTCATATATCCCAACATTTGTTATCCTTTCCATCATCTTATTCACTTGTTACATCCATGATACCCTATCATGATCTTTCTTATCCCAAATCAACCTTCACTATCCTAGAGTATCCTTGTACTAATCCAAAACTATTCACTCATAGCCTCCATCACCCCTTTATCATGATTGTGCTATCTTATCCATATCCCATCCAAATTGACCCCTTGGTCTTGATGAAAATGAAGAAATGTAAAATTCAAAACAACTTCTCAGAAGCCTCTTGAAATGTCCACTCTTTTGGACCACCATGCTTTCATGACGTCAGTTCATTATCCTATATGTCATCTGGCACCACATCATGAACCTACATTGTGATATCATTTTTTTGTAGCTTGGATAATCTTGAGGAGACTATCCATAAGGGTCTCATTGCACGCTACATCCATCATGACCTATCCATTTCTAATCCATCAACTTACCAATTCATCCATAATTCCCTACACCTTGCTAGACATTTGGAGAAAACCAATGTGATCTTGCTTGAGAATTAGTGATCTCTAAAAATATAAAAAGTAAAAAATGTTCCTGAAGAAATCCAAAAACATCTTAAAAGTTTTAAAAATCCAAAAAATCTAAATATCTTAAAATAAAATAAGAAAAACTAAAATGTCTAAAAATCAAAACAAATCATAAAATCCTAGGTTCATTCCTATACATATGAATTGTATATCATTTGCATATACCTTTATCCTTATTGTTTGTACATATCTGTCATAGCTTTTTCATCCTTGTACATATCAGTCAATTTTTTATCCTATTTCCAAGGCTTAGAGTCAATCCACATCTCATCCTTAGCACAATCATATCTAGCTAGGAGTAAGTTCTTTGTCATCATATGGAGTCAATTCCTAGTCAGCACTAACCATCTTCCTGAGTGGAGTCGACCATATTACCTATCAACTATCAAGCATTCTGCCACTTAAACAATGGTGTTTCTCAACACCACCCAACACACAATGATGTTTTTCAACACCACACACACTCAAACAACAGTGTTTCTCAACACTCATTAAACAAACAATGATTAGAAAATAGAAGTAATCAAACACAATCAACCATTGGTTTTTTTCATAACCACCTATCATGGATGGCCTTGTTATGTATTTGATGATCATGTCTTCTCAGTGCCTCAAATATGTCTCTATACTAGAGAAATAAGGAAGGGGGCATGAAATTTTCTTTATCTATTATCTTCTATTATCGATTTTTTTTATCATGTCTTTTGAGTGACTCAAGGATGTCTATAGACTAGAGGAAAAAGGATAGGGGTATGATAATTTTCTTTGATTTCTTCCTATAAGAACTATTCCAATGGTCTTTTAACATCAAATATTAGTGGGTCTCTATGATAAGAGCCTCCATGTTTGTGGTATACCGCACATACCTTGATTCCAAGTTTTTATACACTAGTGTGAGGTTAAAACTCATTCTTGTCTATTTTCATCCAGTAATTTCTTAGTATTGTGCGAAATTGGTAAAATGTGCCCAAGGATATGAAAGATAAAGGGTCACTATGAGAAAATCAAAAAGTTAGTCCAAGGATCTAAATGTATGGGTCATTGCAGATAAAATAATCATTTCACAAGAATAGAAGTAAATCATGTTTTTTTACTTTCTCTCAACTAATACTAACATAAGTAAGTACTTTGGTTCATCATCGGATTTTAAATCCACCGATCTTTGTACTTACTACTAACAAAATATCTATGATGAGAAAAAGCATAACTAAAAGATCAAAATAAAACACTCATGGAAGATTACTTATTATTTTAGGGGCATTCATTTTAATCTTTCATATGACTTGATAAAAAACACCTCAATGAGGGAAATCTATCTTCGACATGGTTGAGTATCTCATCTAATCTCCTTGCATTTATCATTAGTGTTGAGCACTATCTTTTCAATATCATTATCGAGAGCTCAATTGAAATTGATTTCAAATCAATCTTCATCCAATCATCAACGTTAATCCAACCTTCTAAATCAGATCAACCTCTCTTATAGAATCAAATCCAAATCATCATCCAACATGAACCAAATCTTATCTATCATATTTTGATCTCACTCTTGAGGAATCATCATAATCAACACATCCTTATCTTTGCATCTAGATCATCAATCATCAAATCAAATATCGATCATTAATTTTATCTCAAATCAATCAAATCATCTTTATCAATCAAGTTATTATCATTGAATTGAATCTTGCAACATTTCAATTGAATCAGATATCATGTCAAATTAAACCTAATTACATCACAAGGGGCACATCAGCTTCATCAAGATCCATATCAAGTTGATGGTCTCATATTAGAATCTTTGTGATAAAATGACTTCATCAAGACTCATATCAAGTCACTTATTCTCATCAAAGTTTAACATCTTTAGTACTTCTTAATAGGGGCATATCACTTTCATCAGGAACCATATCAAATTGATAGTGTCATTACTAGGACTCATTGGATAATTAGCTTCATCACAAACAATATCAAGTTGATTTTCTCAAATCAAAACATCCTCAAGTGAGCGGTTTCTAGGAAATATATCAAATCATTCATCTTGATCAACATCAATATCTCTAATATCATCTCGACAATAACCAATTTCATCAGGACCCATATAATTGGTTTTTTGTTCTCATTATCCTCACTATTCTTCAAGTAGATAATTAGTTTCATCAAGACCCATATAAAACTAGTTATGATTTTTCAATCAATGATCTCTCATCAAGAATCAAATCAAATGCATATTTGGATTCAACAGTATGATGATGTGAGCAATTTCATCACGATCCATATCAAACTATTTTCTCAATGAATCTATAGATTCATTAGATCTATATCATGCATCATACATCAATTATCTATCATCACATTAGGCCCACAGTTAGGGGAAACATCAGATGTTCTTTGAATCAATGTGTCTCTCACACATTGATTCAAAGAGAGGAAAATGTAATTCAATTAGATCAATTTAATTACATAATTCATCAATCATCAATGATCATTCATCAAGGATCATTCATTAGTTAATTCTCATATGCTATTTAATCAAATTCACAATAAAAAATTCCCGTGGCTAAGGAAATTAATTAGTTTCATTTAATTAATCATCCTATTATCCACTCAACTCACAAAAGGACACACAAGTTGATTTGAACCAATGAGATTCAAGAACAAAGATCACTCAAGGTCTTAATCTCAACCACTCATTAATGTGGATCAATCTCAACCATTGAATTCAAATTCAAATTATTCCCTACATGAGGAAATCTATATAATCAACTCTAATCAAGTCATTCTTCTATCTAGATCTCTCACATGCCTACATGTTGTCAATTTGTACCTACATCATCATGATTCTCATTTCATATCTGAATTCACCATTTTCTTGCATCCATTCTCTAGTTTCATTAAATGCATATCAGTCATATCATCCTACCTCATCCATTCTACCTCTTTCACTCATATAGTTGCATTTTATTTGAATCTTCCATCTCATAGTGGCTTGTCATTGATCTTTTGTTAATTCTAAGAGAAGTTATACATGTAGATAATTTTGATTATGATTACAAAGAAATAATCTAATCTCAATTTATTATGATAAAAATTGAATTAATGGATTATTGAAGTATTTGTGGTTATATGATTACATGCATATTTCCACACACAATTCCAAGCTCTACATCTAATAGATCTTCTCACATGTGTTGTGTGGGAGGATATAGCTCCCTTGACATATAAACTTGTGCATCTACCTACAATCAATCATATATTGCATCAACCTTTTATGTGCTCAAATAAATCTTTTTATACTACTTAATTCTATCAATTATTTAATTACACTTATATGTTTTGTATTTTTATCAAATGGAAAACTTTAGATATCAAAACAAAATTCATCTATCAAATGTGTAGATTCTTATAAGAAGTTCAAGATCCCTAATCACTTTTAAAATGTCACCAATTACATGGTATCAGTTACCATTTTCATAGATTCTATTACATGCACAAATTAATCAAAAGTGCCTAGTTACTTTGCATATGCACGGAAACAAGCATATTCACAACAATCTTGTAAATACATAGTTGTGCATCATTTGTACAATGTTTTGTGTCATTTTAACAAGAGATCTATTCCTTTGCATATGAATAAATTATTTTCAATGATGTCATAAATTCTACCTAGGGGCCAAAAGGACTAGCTATATATTGTGTCCCCATACTCATTTAGCCAATCAAATCATTGGATCAAACCTATGTTTCTCCACTAGAAACCTTGTCATCTTTGGGCTCTTCTCTTAGAAATGAAGGATACATGTGAGGATAAATCAACCATAAGCACCTATTTATAGGTTCTCTAAACCTAATTGGTCTTGTTAACCTATCGTGGTACCTGGTGACCCTAATCA